>OX438770.1:13006633-13353798 GCA_949316455.1 Acleris holmiana
TTCTACTCGTTATGGTGTAGTAAGTGTATTGATTATCTCCGCTAAAAATATTTTCCATCGTTCACCTGTCGTTCGTGTCACATTGACATGTTGGAAACACGGTTCCGTTTCATGAATCGTTAATAGATTTCGTGGAGGCCTATAGAATCGAACGCATTCGTGAAAGTAAGTTTATGGGTTTGCACACGCAAAAGAGCATGCTCTTCATCAGTGGGCCCTGCAGTTGATAATGGTGTAATGGGGATCTCGTTTCGCAGGATGGTGCACCTAGTTGCAATGGAAGTGCTCCCGGAGGAGCGGGAGCGCAAGTATTACCAGGAGCGGTACACCTGCTGCCCACCGCCCTTGTTCATCATCTGCGTCACACTGCTTGAGGTAAGTATATTATTAACATTTAACGTTGCCTCAAATCTCAAACTCTACCCAGCAGGGCTTTCTTCTCGTCTTGTTGCCGTGAAAAACAGGGTCACGGCACTTGCCTATATTTCTGACATTATGCGGAGGTTCTGGTGCACTTCTCTTATGGCATATTATACTTGGATATTTATTTTAAATCTGTAGGTTAAGTCTTTTTCAATAAATATTAAGATATGAAAGTAAAATAACAATAGGTACTCGTATGAAAAATAAACATTAGGTATAAAAAACCTAACCCCCGGGTGCCGCCGGCGGCAGTGTGACAGGGTTCAAGCTACCGGTGGTTAGGGGTTAGGGATGCAGAGGGAGGAACCTATTCACAGTACGTGCCGTGTCGAAGAGTACTTCTTTCTGTATCTGGCCCTTGATCCAGTCATCTAGCGAGAGACTTTTAAGGTGTTAGTCGAGAGTCTTCGCTATAAGACCGTTCGCCGAAAGAAATATCGGAACAATGGCCGTCGAGTCAAAATTCCACATGACGGTCACCTCGTGAACCAAGTCAAGGAGGGTACTTGCTGGGCTTGTCTTCACGAGGTTCTCGTCACGCAGGATGGTGACGTGGACAAGCACTGCCCGGCGCCGCGGCGTTAAGATCGATCTGTCTGACAACAAATAAACGATTTTCTTCTTCCATCCTATTCTCCTGACGTAAATATGAGTAATGCACCGGCTGATGCAAACAAACTACCTAAGCCTCTAATTAAAATATGAAAACTCGCCACAATCAATAGCCGCGCATAGATATCGTGCAGGTCACTTTCTACTGGTAAGCACAGCTACCCAATCCCCGCTCCAGTTACTGCTTAATTAAAAAGTGTAATTGCGGATTTCACATCCGCGCAAACGGCGCTTTACGTGAATCACAACAATCGGCGCCCGCGCCGCCGCCGCCGTCACACATTGGTTCACGCTCAAATGTGCCCCGCTATAGATAAATCGCATGCTTTCTGGTAACGGTTTTCCTGTTATATGCATGCCCACATAAACAGTTGGGATCGCTCTTCAAAAGTAAATTACTAGAACTATAGGTACTGTTGTCTTATAATCTGCTCAATTCATAATTACTAAGAAAAAGTCTTACTAGAATGGCTTGTAAAATGGCCTGCGTATAAGCATGTATATAGCAATTTAGTTTTGTAATTAAACATGTTCTTTTCTGGTACTTAAGTACAGACCATTCGTTGACTTCCAATGGATGTTAAAATAACATATTATACCTACCTATACCAAAAACATCAACACAACACAAAGCATTTACTTAACCTAACCAAAGAATGTACCTTACGTAAACGCGTTAGATGCGCTTCATTTTGTACTTTTAGTGTTAGTTCTTTGGTTTTTACAACATAGGTAGGTACAATTTAGATAAAATACACCTATATCTAACTTTGACTTCACATTATTTTGTTTAACCGAGGAATTTTACTTCACTGTTACTGCCGGACTAAACTGCAATGGTTTCTGCAAGATATTTTTTTTGTTTTTAACTAGCCGAATAAAGGATTCTATTCTATTCTATTCTAAATTATATCGACAATGAAAGTTTGTAGACGACGCCGACACACCGATACCGCTCCGACGGTAAACTCTGGGAGCGGTCTAAGACAGGCGCCGGAAAGGCGAAAAACAAAGTCACTTGTCGCTGTTTGAACAGCATTATTCGACTCGTTATTTTGAACCCTGTAGACTGTACGTAAAAATGCTTTTACAAGCTTAGAGATTGCGATTCCGGATCGGAACGAATGAAATGGTTTTTTTTCTTCAGACTTTGGCGTGGCGATGTCGCTATTTCTGGTAGTGTGCGGTCAAAGAACACTTGTCAACATACCTCCTTAGTTGCATTACAGAGAGAGATTAAAAGCATGTTATTTTCAAATCATCCTGACATATCAGAGCATATTAACCAGTTGAAGAAATGGCGGTGACATTTTTAATTTAAAGCTAAGCTGCAAAATGTGTCAAGAATTGATAACAGGGGTTTTATGAAAAGGTGTTCTGAAAATATCACGCTCACGGATCGTTTTAAAAAAAACTGTACATAGTTAAGGGTTTAAATAAAAAAAATAACTTAATTGATTCCCTTGTGTACCTAGCGAAAGTTACCCATATAGTTTGTATGAGTAACTTTCGTAACACAAAGCACACGATCGTGATTTTGTTTATTTGGTTTTCGCTTTTAAATACGTTTTTTTTTTAAACGACCCGGTTTATAGGGCTTTGTCTCATAAGTGTTTGTTACCCCCGCTTTGGACTAGTAGTCGGAATGACGTCATTTTGTTTCTAACCGCGGTTAGTAGAAAAGAGGCTCCCATTTATCAAAAGAAGATATAGAAAAGTAGTTTGCTTTAGAGACGAAAAAGTTCCTATTGTCAATTTTAATAGTACCTTGGTAACTATTAAACTAGTTTTAACACGTTTACTGTCCCCATACAAAACGATGTCACAAGTCCAACTGACAGTTTTATGTCCATTCAATATGGGGATGTGACCCCATAGTGGAAGCTCGGACTCCTGAAAAAAAGGTTCATTACCCCACATTGGGAGGCACCCGGAGAGGGAACGTGTTAATTCTGCTCTATATTACCTTCTTATTAGACTTATCACGAGCTGCTTCACAGTTAACTCGATTTTTTGGACTTATCTTTAACTGACAAATTTCAGTCCCTATCCGTCGTTTAGATAAATTCTGTCCAGCCAGACTCGCAGAGTAAACCACAGACAGGGTTTATCACCGTTTCTTTTACGATATTAATTGTTCTCTGACTGGTATAGAGCGATGGTTATAAGGGCTTCTGGCGAGAGTTTGGATAAATTAAATTAAAGTTGTTTGTTGTTCCAGCTGGGTGTGTTCGCGTGGTACGCGTGGGGCGCGGGCGGCGTGGCGGCGGCGGCGGGCCCGGTGCCCGTGGACTCGCCGCTGGTGTACCGGCCCGACCGGCGCCGCGAGCTGTGGCGCTTCCTCACCTACAGCGTCGTGCACGCCGGCTGGCTGCACCTCGCCTTCAATCTGCTGGTTCAGTTGGCGGTAGGTACCACTATACTTCAATTTGAGCTAAAATTTTAACTGCCTACGTGATATCATCTTGATCGGCTCTAGAGTGGACGAGAATAGAAAGGCCCAGAACAGAAAAATCATATCCGAAAAAAACGAATCCGAGCTCAAACGTATCATATTTTATAGAACAATTACAAAGAATAGAACAATTATAATTTTACAATAGAACTTCTGAATGCTTACTCCATATTTTGTTACAACTAGGCGCTAACAATGTATTGTGTAAGTTAGGTAGGAAGGGGGAAAATAAGTTTGGGTGGAGGTTGTCATGCACAGTAAGAAGTAAGTTTCAAAAAAACAATGTTGTTCCAATTTAATTTAACCGCAAAATGCGTAGGTACTATATAAGTAAACACTACGTGACAAACTCGCTCGGTCTGTTTGCAAATCCCTAATGAGTTTTATCTGTTTCCAACTGTCGTGAATTATTGCGATTGTGAATGCTGCGGTGTCGCTAAGCACGTTCTGAATGCGATTTTATGGTTTTAAAGACAACTCTTATAGTGCTATTTAATTTTAGGTAGTAATTAAATACTTAATGATAAAACTTCATTTAACCGTGAACTAAATACGAAGTGTATTAGTACACGCTAACTCCACCCAGCCGTAAATTTTTCGCCACACCTGTGCAATATTTAAAAGCTAAACGGAACCGGAGCACAAAATCCACTTTTATCTACTAGCGTGAGCGTCACGTATTCTCTACAGTCATCGGGTTCGGAAAAATTGAGTCATTTCCCTGCGCTTGAGGTGTGAGTAATTGGTGATCGGTTGCAGGTGGGCCTGCCGCTGGAGATGGTGCACGGCGCGCTGCGCTGCGGGGCGGTGTACCTGGCGGGCGTGCTGGGCGGGTCGCTGGCGGCGTCGGTGCTGGACCCGGACGTGTGCCTCGCGGGCGCCTCGGGCGGCGTGTACGCGCTGCTGGCCGCGCACCTTGCCAACGCGCTGCTCAACTTCCACGCCATGCGCTACGGGGCCGTGCGCCTCGTGGCCGCGCTCGCCGTCGCCTCCTGCGACGTGGGCTTCGCCGTGCACGCGAGGTACACTAAGGTGAGTCTCGACCTCCCTTATGCCTTCTGTTACTAATGGATGATGCTCGCTTTCTATCAACTTGTTTTATATTCGCCGCTGATTCATTTCCATTTAATTTAACATGTAGCGCGCACTAATGAAATAAATTAGTCATGTTCACAGTCGAAAACAGTTGCATACATTTTTATTAAATATTTGTTAACTACTAGAACTTTCATTCCTTAACAATTAAGCTGGAACGTACGTTGCGATGAGAATGATAAAATGATAACCTCAACATTTTTTGTGATTTATGTAAATACAAGAAAATGTTTGATAAATATTTTTAGTGTTTTTGATCAATCATCAAATATTCCCGCGACTGTCACCACCATTACCTATTGGTCAGAAACGGGCTGACACGTTTCAGTCGCATCACGGGTTGTTTCTCAGGGGAACATTTTTTCGCGGGCGTAGGCTTATGTCTTTACAGCTCGAAAGTATCTCCAAAGATTTTCTTGTTGGTATCGAATAACAGCACACGTCACATACATATATTATATGAAATACGACAAGACAATTTTTGCCAGATTCGTTAGAGATAAATTAAACAAATTGTATAGCGGAATATTGTTAGTCTCACCTGAATAGATAGAAACATATACTCAAAGCTTCAACTACATTTCGGCCCTTTACAAAACTCGTCTGGTGTCTTCTTTCCAGCGTTTAGAACAATGAGAATGAGTAAACGCGAACAAAATGTGTGACGTGGTGTATGTGTTAATGTGCAGGAGGCGCCGCCGGTGTCGTACGCGGCGCACGTGGCGGGCGCGCTGGCCGGGCTGACCATCGGGCTGCTGGTGCTGAAGCACGCGCAGCAGCGGCTGTGGGAGCGCCTGCTGTGGTGGGCGGCGCTGGGCGCGTACGCCGCCTGCACGCTCTTCGCCGTGCTCTACAACCTGCTCAGCGCGCCCGGCGACGAGCTGCACTACATGCCGCCCGACCCGCCGCCCGACGCCGGCTTCTGACCTGGCCCGGCCGCGACCACTTAGACCGGCTCACTATCCGACACATATCCAACCGCGACGTAGCTATAGGTTCAACTGATACGCCAGTCGTCCTCGCTCCGACCTATAACGCCGTCGGGTGTTCCGATATTGTGTCGGATGACCTGAAACCACACTTAGGCGGAGACGCTTTGCCGGTCGCTTGTTTCGAGTTTTTTGATTCGAGCAAGTCGTACGTAAAAGCTGTCTTTTGGAGGCGTAATTCTCCGCCCGAGTTAGTGTTAGTCGAAGCCCGAGTAGATGTAACGCAAAAGCGCGACCCACTCACAACGCCTAGTCAATTTACCTTAGTGTGATTTGCGATAAGTAGCATTATAATTTGAGGTTAGTTTCGTTCTTACACGCCGTGTATGTTGTCTATTCCGGTAAGATATATGAATCTTTGTTTTGTATTACCTCTCCAGGTTCGGAATGTTAAGTGGATTTAAACTCGGTTCCGTCACGCGACTCCTCGCGAAACTTAATTGTTAAGTAGTCTTAATTGTATTGGATAGGTGAACTATTTTTGTACTATCTGCGTCCGTAGTGTTAGAGAAGGCGTTACCGCGACACAACACAATGTTCCGTGTGGGCCGGCTGTTTCGACTAAATGCGGTGTTTAGCCCAGGCACATGTCTTGAACTTGAGACACTACCACGAAACCTATGTGGCGTATATTTCACGAACCTGTAAGTGATAAGTGACAGGCGACAATTCGGTGTAGATTATTACGTATAGCCAAATTGTGACTTATGAATCTGATCATAATATAGCTGTCACTAACAGGTTCGTTAAGTAGGGTTAACATATTATGATACAAACAATAATTCACACATGTTTGACGCCAAATGTGGGAAGAAGTGCCGTTGAGTTTAAGACAATGCACCCTGGTTTTAAGTTTACTAGTATACCCGTCACTGCCGTTGAATTCCGTCAAGTGAACATCGCATTCAGCCGAGACAGTCTGCATAGTTATTCCCAGCACACCAAAGATTAGGATAAATGGCGTCCAAGCTCGAATGGTGAATAATAAACTTTCCTCGGTTTTGGATTGATTCATCTAATCTGATAAATTATAAAAAAATATATGTTGATTAGTAGAATAAATTGGGAAACATGCCGTTGATTTAACAGTATTAATTAACGTTTGTTAAGTGAACACGCAAATACTTGCTCAATTTATATGATTGCGATTATAATCACAAATGATTATGCTCAAAAGCGAGTTTTTATTTTATGGGATCAATTATTTTCGAATAATTAGTTTTTTTTTCTGTGTGGATCGTCCACCGCTGCCGCGCGCAGCCGCAGAGTGACTCACTAGTAGATATTTTAATTATGAACGTGCCTGATTCCTATTATTGTAATTTTAATTGTATAATTGTAATTCTAATCAAATGTCACAAAACGACTGAATTTTTGTATAAATTATTACAGAGTGTTTTTCATTTAATTTATTTTAAATTTATTTTAAGTGCGAATCGAGATAATGGTAATTATGTGATTATACGAATGAAAATAAGAATGAATATGATTAAAAGTGATTGAAAAGCTTTTTGGTGTATTTTTACAATTGTTTAATACCTTTTTTACTAAAAACGTTAATTATATCAACAGTAGGTAATTATCAAGCTAAAATTATCTTACAAAAAGATATAAACGTAACAAATAATAACAACCAACAAAGTATTAAAACTAGGACTAATTTAGGTCATTGCCCGTGGCCCACCTAATTAGTTCACCTCATGGATTACTGAGACTAAGTACTAATCTCACAATATGTGTTAAATTTAATCAATGTTAATCGATTGTTAGTAGGGCTTGCAAATATTCGATAGATTCAGATATTCGAATATTCGACTTTTAATTTGGACATATTCGAATAATTCGAATACTATTCGAATAATCCCAAAAATTCAAGAAAAACGGGTTTGGATGCTCATTTTTATTTATTACCAGTCTGAAAGCTCAAAAATTCAACACAAACATCTTAAATAAATAATACGTCCTTGGCTTTATAGAATGAATAAAAAAAAAACTTGAATTTAAATATTATTGCGTTAAAAACAACTGAATGTACGAACAGCAACGATTTGGTATCAATTGCACAAAGATTATGTACTTCAATTAAAAAAAGTCAGAATCAACAACATAACTAAAAGAAAATAATTAAAATCATAAAATCGTAAAGTATGTGTTAAATTATTAATGTAATCAACACGAAACAATAATGATATATGTGAATTTTGTTATACAGTATAATGTAAGAGTACAGAGTTGGTGGGAGGTGGGTGAATGGGATCGGGGAGTGAGACAGAGACAGCCGACCATCCCCGGGCGATGTTACATCCGTCTGTCCAAATAACCATAAATATTCGAATATTCGAATACTATTCGCCGCATTATTCGAATATTAGAAAGAGCCGAATATTCGAATTATTCGAATATTCGAATTGCAAGCCCTAATTGTTAGTTCATACATTTTGACAACCTGTTAACGCTCTAATCGTCGTTAAGTGGTTAACATCTTATGGTGAAATTGGTACGAAACTGGTTAAAATTAACAGATAAGTTAAGGGTATGTTAGTTCTTCAGAGGGCCGCACACCTCCGTCGACTCAATTAAGGTGTGCTCAAATGTCCATGTGAACTAATTAGGTGGACCATGGGCAATGACCGTCTAATTTGTCTGGCCCGCAAAATATTGTATAAACAGGCAACTTTCAATCGATTGTAATCCCCCGACGTGATTGGGACCCCCCGCCTTCCTTCCCTTCTTTTCCCAATGGATTTCCATCAAAGTACCTACTGCAGAAAAATAATCTAATCAGCATACGTCTTATTCCTTCCTGCTGCGTTGCAATATCACAGACGCACACGAAGAGCACCCCCCTCTTTTTTGGTTAACAGTTAAATTCTTGAGTTACAATATAAATCTAGAGACAGCTTTGATCTGATAAGAATGTCTTATTTCTTAGTTTGAAATAAAACGTACCTATATACCTTATCTAAATTACTAATACTTAATAGCTTTGTAGGAAAAGACAAATTGCATTCTACAAAAGTAAACTACTGCAGAAATAAAATAAAAAAATCATTCATCTCTTCTTTATACCTAAAGAAAGAGATGAAAAACATACGTGTTGTAATTAAAGGTTATGTTTTCGTGCGTTCGAGGGTTTCATCCCAAAATGGTAAAAAATAACCCTTATGTTGAGACTATTGTGTATGTCTGTCTGTATGTCATAGCTGTTTTTCTAAGCAAATAAAGGCCAATAACTTTTAACTTAGGTAAAAATAAGCTCAGCTCAAATTAAACTGTTTTGATACAATCTTTGCTGCTGTACTTTTTTTTGGACAGACTCCATTATCAGAGCAGCTCAATATTGCATTGCCCTCGGGTTTACTTTTGTATTTTAAATTTCCATCCTCTACGATAAAAGTATGTAGTTCAAAATTTGCTTAGAAGATTTGAATCAGAATGACAGACATACGAACTAAGAAAGTCACATAAAAGCTTGTAAAAATATGTAAAGAAATTGCAAAGTAAGGTCATTGCAACGAATAAGTCCTATCACACTTAAGGGGTTGATTTGAACATAGTAAAAATGAACTTTATTGCATACAAAATAAAATAAAATGAAAAATTATACCGGATACTGAGGTCTTATTTAATTGTAATGACTAATAAGTGACCGGTTTGTTATAGTCATTGACTTGTAAAATGAATGACGAGCCTTACTGGTATTCTACGATATTGAAACAGCGGCATAGTCATAATGTACAAACTCAGGTAAAGTCAGAAGGAAATTAAGTACTATAGAATTCTAATATTATCGAATAGGTACTCGTAATAGAAAATTAAAAGTCAAGACTAGAACCATATATTTTCATGTTTCTATGGTTATTAACACAGTATTTAGATACAAGCAATGTTCACTGTGATAAAGTGATAATCTGTGAGTGTATGTAGCGCCTACGGAATAATTTCATATTTTATTGCCTGGGCTCGTACTTTTGATGCTGACGACGTCAGTGACGAAATTTTGCACACAGTACATAAATAATGCGAAACGAGAATCTGAAAAATTCAGTGTTAAATACAGCTTACCACCATTTTTATGGCATTTTTTTACCACCTATTATTAAAATGGTAAGTTGCGTCAACATTCTCCTTTGAATGAAAATTCGTCGAGTAATGTTCTAAGAAATAATGCCAGAACAGTATTTAATCATAATCATACAACATGTTATTACAACATAAGAACCCTTTTCTTGTGACAAATACTTGCTACCGTCCGTCTCAATGTCAGTGTCGACAAACACAGAAAATTAAATATGTGTTCATGTAAAACCGGTTCCGCGCTAAACGGACATCTAGCTAATCGTATTCAAAATGACGTCATCGGCATCAAAAGCACGACCCCTGTTTATTGCACATACATGGGTAATCCTACCAAGTTACTGAGTTACGTAAGTACTTGAGCAGTGAGCTAGGCCGTGCAAGGTACTATGACTAATTGGCAATTGAATTTAACGTCAAGAGTTGAGAAGTGAAGAGTTAGAAGTATGAGCGGAAGAGGCCGACCATCGCGTGCACCCAGAGCGGCGCCGACCGCTCCTGCAAGCCGCGCGCGCATTCTGCCGCGTGCTCGTGCAGTAGGCTGCATTCTTCATGGAGTTTCTTCTGAAAATCAAATGAATAATTAATACTAAAACCTGTTGAGTAGTGTTACCAGTGTTACCACACATTGTTAACCTCCAATGCAAACTACTCAACTCAACCCTCAAGTGTTATAAACTTATAAGTTTGTCTGTTTGTCTGACTGTGGCATCATAGCTCCTAAACTACTTTTACTTTGCCATAGTAAACTGTATCGGATGGTAAATGAAAAAGAAGTTGTACCAAATTACTAATTCTAAGTCGCAGGCAGCTTATGAGGATTGAATGCCGAAATTGAACGCTGAGGATTAAGATGGAATGCCTCTATAGGTACTATAATTACACTGTTCGTCTTATCCCCACGCCGGAAGACGTCAATGCGAATACTGCTACTTGGGGGCGGGTTAAAGGATAAGATGGTGGTAGCGATCCGGACGGACCCTGCAGATGGCTGAACCACCACTAATAGTAGGGGAGCCCAAGCGGCGATTTTGGGATTTAATAAAGCGCGGCAGATTAATATACAGGGGGATACCTTGTACCCGTTTGAGTACCTCCACCAAAGCACCGCGCGTCAAGGATAAAGGATCAGATTAGTAAAAAAAAATCGACCATCAGAAAATCTCGAGCGTGTCAGATTAAGGTAGGGTGTGTTAATTACATGCTAAAAAGTGTATATTCCACTAATCTGACAATTTGAGAGTGACGTAAAGAAAGGGGAGGGCGGAAAAGTTGTAAAAAAAAAACGTCGTCTCGACATTCTCGAGCGTGGCTGATTTTTTTTTATTTTGTAAGAAATAATTCAAGGATAACGAAAAATATATAATCTGACCATTTCCACAAGCCGAAGTAACAAAAATTCGTCGATAAAGTTTAATGCGTGCAGCTGCGTGATGCCTATATTCCTACGAGTATATATAACGCGCAGATATAGCGACAATGCAAGGCACGCAATCGAACGGTTTAGGACACTTTAGACGATTTATTTTGATGTAATTTGCAAATCGAATTCGACGAAGTTATCTCTGCGCACTAATATAGGAGAGCAGGGGCATATTTTTTGAAATTCACTAAAATAATAATATTAGTCCATGCGGTACATTGTCACTAGTAGATTTGGGGACAAGTGTATTGAGTGAACTATTATTATTAGTCTTACGAGTTTGGAGAACGGGTCCCAGCTGACAGAGGTAGGTGCCTGTGCATGTGTTTGATAGATATTTCTAAGCAAAGTTTGTTGCTAAGATCTTTTTGTAGGAGCTGCTTTAAACCGTCTTAAAGTCAGTGGCGTAACTATAGGGTGGCGTGCTGGCAAAATGCCACGGGCCCCCGACCCGAGAGGGCCCCGGCCCAAGAGGCAGCCAGCTCAGAAATAACAAAAAAAAAAGTTGCTATGGTCTGGGGCCCCATCCAAAGACATTGCCACGGGCCTAAGAAGGTATAGTTACGCCACTGCTTAAAGTTGTGGGATTTTATAATGGTAACACCTTAAAATTCCAAAGTACTTTTTTCATTTGTCCGAATTTGCATTATGTTTTTTTTGTTATGCTTGACTTATTTTAAATAAAATTCATAATTAAATTGCTATACGTAGGTTATGTTCGGTTTGATTTATGACCGACATCGAAAAATAAAGTCTTCTATCAAAAAATTGCATTCAGAATTATGAAAAACCGGAATTTTCATCAATTCAGATTTATGACTCTTCGGAATCGGCCCTTTTATAATATGTATTGATTACAAATACGCTATGTAATGATGGTATTCTTTCACGTCAATACTTTGAAAACCCCCGCGTGCATGGTTGCCGGGTTCGAATTGTGCCACTTCATGTCTTCCCATGGAGGTCATAAGAGGCGATTAAGGGAAAAAGGGCTTGTAGTACTGTTGCGTGTGGTGCATGGCGGTATGCGCGATCACGCGCGGTCATGTACACAGCAACATTGATTTGATTTGTTACAATCTTGTACCGCGCGCCGAGCCAACCGCGCGTTCATGTGAACTTACCTAGCCTTGGGCGATGGGCTTGCAATCTGTCACTAATACACTAATGAACTTTTTGGCCTGATTGGTGCAAAATATATTTATAGAATTATAAACAAGTCTTTTTAGATTTGGTGGTATTTCCGTAGCTCTGCCTACTCTGGGAATGAAGGCATGGTGTGTATGTATGTATGTGATTGATCATTTCTTGTGCAGGATCAGTTTGGGTCGCTACTTCTCGATACCAAAACAATAAGTACTTCTAAGAAAATGAGGTGGAAATTAGACGCCTTAACAGGTATTTATTAGGACTATCTCGCCGAGCAAGTTGACCACCGTCTTGGAACCATAATCAGGTTACCTGCAGTTCCGGTGACACGGTAAATATGGCGGCCTGCGCTTCCAGATCGCGCTCCACGGAGCGCGCGCCGAGGTTGGCCGAGCCGACGAGAGTGGCCCACGGCACGCCGCTGCCGGCTGGATAGTACCTTCACACAGGAAGTACAGTAGAATATTTATTACAAGAAAATAAGAAAGAAAAAGACGTCAAACACATAAGCAGTGGCCGAAATATGGACCTAAAGTTTGCTAAGGACGTAGGTAATCTCTATAAATCAATTTCCCCATGTATAATCAGTCGCCTCAATTGATTTGGATATTTTTTTTGTTCTGTTCGTAACTGTTGTAATAAAAAACAAATTCACCCAGGCGACGCAAGGCACGAACAGCTAGTATAATTAAATAATTGAATCAATATTTTACCCCATTGTAACAACCCTATATACCACTTAAATCAATGGTTTTGTTGACCAATTGAGTATTGATGAGGTTTTCTAAGACACATAATATGCTGTAGCTAGAACATAGGGTCCCTAAAACTGCTTCCATGGTGTTGTGCGGTAAAAGACTGAAGAATATGATTTTAGTAGGTTTTATCTTATCATGTGTGCAATTATTTTCTTTAAGGTATGGTATGGGATGGATCATATCAAATTGATCAGCATCCTTGCGCTCCACAAATGAATTTAATCACAGCAGACAGTGTAAAATAGACCTACCATAGACCCTTAGCGTGGAAAGTCCAGTCTGGTCGCTCATACTCCAACATTTGCACCCTGTCTGTTTGATGAGAACTCTCAACTGTGTTCCAGAAGCTGCAAAATATTATAAAGCATTTACCATTGGTTTTAATCGAACTAATAGCGACTTATAGGTTTCATGTATACATTTTGATATGTCTGAGGGTTTAAGCCTTAAAGCTGTCACCTTACCCTCTAGTAATGTATGAAAAGAAACCCTGCATAATATGTAATTAAATACCAATCAGTACATACTTCCTTGCTATCAGTGAATAAGCATGAGGAATTCCGCCAGCAGGTCCTGACGCCCCCATAAAACCATTCGCCTGAAACATCCAAAAATTGGAATTTATTTTGTAAACCTACTTAAATCGCAATTTTCACTGAGATTAAGTCCCGCCAAGGTATCCCCCAAGTATTCATTTGGTTATTAATTGTACTTGGGTGATACTTCTATATCTCAATGGATGAAAACATTTAACCCTTATTAAAAGTTTTTTAATAGACTACATACTGTTACAGTGGAAATATCAGTCTTAGTACCTTGATACAAAGTACAAACATAATTTAATTTAGGTGAAAATTTACATTTACTTTATTTTTGTACGGTCACGAGCGTAATTTAAGAAACATTTCAATTAAAAAAGTCAACCTTATTGCTGTAGAATGTCAGATTTACTTTGGACCTCAGGTGGGTCACAAATTTAAGTCTTTGACAGCACTTTGTCTTTAATTACTCCCCAATACACGATTAATATGTATTTTATTTGTAGTTATAATATCTAGATTGGAAGGGCCTGCTTGAGGGTTTAATAACCTGACTCACATTGGGATGAGCCATTAGCAAGCTAATGTTAGCTTTACAATCCTTCAGGAGTGTATCAGCATATTCTTCTGTTAAGTTAAAGTACCCGGTGGCCAGCCTGACCAGGGACCCTTCCGGTGCCGACCCCAGTAACCCTTGCGTCACTCTCTCATCTTGTCTTATCTGATACTCTCCCATTTGTATCAGTGGAAACACCCATGTATCCTTATCAGGGTCTGGAATTTGAAAGTCACAACTTAAAATAATTATTGCATGTTTTAGTAGCATTGTTGGGTGTTAATATTATAACTATTATAAGGTACTTACGTTTTACCAAGGTAAGTGATTAAGTCAGCCGTGAATCATAGTGACTTGGCAGTTTTTGCATACTACAATTAAGTAGTTTAAGAAAAGAAATTAGGTGAATATCTTAACAAATAAATATATATATATTATTACAACAAAGGATTTATATAAGCCTTTTTAAGGGCTGTATTGAAAGTTACGGAAATCGAATACTTATAAACTATAATCTCTAAAGTTTTGTAACCTTAACAATGGCCACTTAAAAAAACAAAGGTTTGGTTACAAGTTACAATTGTTTTTTGATTTCATTGTAGTCCAGTCAATAAAGGAAGTGTAGAGTGCGTAAGCAGGAACCTAAACAATTCCTAGTTTAGGATGCTTAGGGAGTGAACATACTAAAACTCCCTACTTCTATCAGGTGAGCTGGGGGGAAGCAAAACCGGTGCCATTTTCAAGTTTTTTACTTATATTATAACACAAGAATGGTGCGTCGTAAAAAAAAACCCAAAGAGCAGATGTAACCTTTTCTACAACTTTTATTACTGCTCTTTTTTAAATTCATAACTGTTTTTGAGCTACACGCTCCGGAAAATTGAATATTTTTGAACACCTCACGTTTTCACCAAACATTCCTTGATTAATTCGTGTTTAAAAATATATTATTATAATAGATGTCAATTTATTACCAACCGGTCAATAGTTACGCCAGTTTTAAGCCACTTCATAAAAATTCGCCATTTAAATATTTGTACTGGTTAGCTTACCGAGGTCGAGATATAAGTAAGATACCTAAAAATGCCACCTGTTTTGCTGCCCCTCTTCCCGGCTCACCTCCTAGATGTGGGCACTTTTAGTATGATCACTCCCTAAGAATACTGAACCAATTTCTGCAGAAACTGCTTAGGTTCCTGCTCACGCACTCTATTCCCCCTTTTAGCCATTCTTAAACTGGACTATTGAGTCGTTGCTGAAAATGGAATTGTGCTGTGAAAGTTTAGAGCTATAATTTATTACTTTTTTATGTTAAGGAGAAGGCACAAGAGTACTCAGGCCACCTGACGGTAAGTGGAATCTGAGACATTTGAATTCTCAAGACTATAATCCTTAGACCTTAAATGCGTTGCCAACCCTGAGGACTAAGATGGAATAACTCTATGCTAGTCATTTCACTGGTTGTCTTTCGGAACACAACAATGAGAACACTGTTGCTTGGCGGGTGGTTAATGGATAAGATGGTGGTAGCGATCCGGACGGACCCTGCACAGGGTCCTACCACCACCATTACGGCTTTTATAGTGGATTAGCACGAAAATAAAGCAGAGATGGGATGATTGTCACTTTTAGTAATGAAGCACCTTCAAAGACGGACAATATACAGATGAAATTCTAATTGGCCGTGCATAGCGCCTTCCTCACGGACGATGTGCAATGTGCATGGAGGTCTACCAAAATTGGTTTCATGCGCCATCCAGAAGAAGCAGTAAAGGCCTTTAAATTGGACATTTTACCAACCCCTATTTCAGTTTTCAATAAGTTCTTAACAGCTGTTTTGAATGCATGGAAAAGTGCATAAAATATGAAAGTGAAGTGAAGTTTTACTTCCAAAATAATACAAATAATTTTATTAATTTTAACTGCATATTTTTTTTCTATTTATTCCGTAAACACATTAATAATTAAGAATATCTCAAATTTTCATAGAGTCTATGAATATTACCATTATCAGAAGTTACTGCTCCTTGCCTCTGTTTCCATCTTTGAATGAGGTTGATAATCTTTTCATTGACTTCATGTGTCACAGCTTTTCTTTTGAGATGCTTCTTTTGAGTACACTGACCATCGGTTACACATTTTTTGCTATAATTACTTACTTCATCTGAAAAATAATATTTATGTAAGACTCTAAAACCGGGTACAAGCATGTAAGACCATGCTCAGAGCGAAAAATTGTTTTCTCAAACCCACAATATTTTTGTAAGACCTATATATCCAACGATACCCGAGACTATGGGGTAGACGAGAAAAAATACATACACACACTTTACGTGTAGGGGAGGTAACCTAATTATTATAAATAATTTTATTGTACCTTTTGTTGGCGTGACTACTAAGTATATTCATGACAAATTACATTTTCTAGCACTAAGAGTCTCTGCGCTAGGCTGCGAAAGGACGGACATGGCGAAACTAAGGGTTCCTCGTTTGACTACGGAACCCTAAAAAGCATATTTTAACCTAAAGGTGGGTACGAATTAGAGCATCCTCGGGTTAAGGCACGCACGGCTCACCTATTTTGCTCAAATTCGTACGCGCTCACGAGCAGCGCGCGAGCAGCGTGCGAGCGGCGAGCCGCCGAGAGTCGGTCTTTTGACCGTGCTCAAAGGCGCCTCAGTGTGCGTGCCTCGCGTAATTTAGACGTGTATCCAAACGTGTCGCGGGCGAGGCGCGTACGAATTATTTATTTATTTTATTTTATGTACTTATTTTATTTGAGCAACAATTTTTACAGGTTCACCCTAATACAATAGTGCCTTAAATGAACTTAATCAATTATACACAACTAATAAATAACATTAGACAGACAAGACAAACAAACATTAATATGACAAAAAAAAACCGTCCTATCGCAACCAGATTCAGCATACAGATGATGCGGCTGAGGGGTGCCTTGCGTAGCAAGTTGGTTCTGCCGCTCGGCTCCGCTAGCAGCCGCGGCCGCCGCCGGCGCCCCGCGTACCCGTCTGGAACGCTTAAGGCTCAAATGCTGCAATATACCCGGGTTGCAGATGTTACCAAGGAGTATCCTGACTACATAGCATGCGAACGCTAAATCCCTACGCGTTTCTAATTTATTGTAGCCTACCATGCCTAATACGAACAACGTAGGGTACATCAACAGATAGCAGGGGTAGACACCGTAAAGTTTCCAGTATAAGTACCTTATAAACTTATTCTGTATTTTCTCTATCATAAGATTGTACTTGACCTCATTTGGAGTCCATATCGCAGCGTTGCACTCCAGTTGGCTTTTTACCAGACCATTGTACAGAGCTGAAATTGCTTTTATATTCTTAAATGTCGCTGCTCGCCGAAGTACAAAGCCCAGTATTCTGTATGCTTTACGACATACGCATACGACATGTTCGCTAAAAGTCAAGTCCTTACTTAGTCTTATGAGTACTCCCAGATCCTTTACCGAGTCTACCCTTTTTAACTGTGCCCCGGTCACTTCGTAGTTGTACTCTATTGGCGTTCGGGCGTCATTATGGCGCATTTGTCCACATTGAATTGCAGCTTGTTTCTCCGACTCCACTCGACCACTCTTTCCACGTTTTGCTGAAGGTGCTTGCAGTCGCTTTCCTCCTTGATTGCCAAGAGCAACTTGAGATCGTCCGCGAAAAGAAGGCATTTGGCACTTTTAATTACGTCAGGGAGATCATTGATCATAATTATGAATATGAAACGGTCCCAAGTTACTCCCCTGGCTTACACCAGTTCTGGTAAAATAAGGCTGCGATTTGCTATCCGCATAGTCAACGTATTGCCTCCTGTCCCTCATGTAGCTCGCAAAGAACTGCTGTTTAGGAGTGCAGCTAACCGCCGCCATTTTAAACCACAAAATGTCATTGTCGACCAAGGCGAAAGCTTTTTGAACTCAAAATACGCGACATCGACTTGCACTCCCGCGTCCACATGAGGGACCGCACCGCATACGCCATGGCATTGAGCAGATTGCTCATCGTGCTTCGCGCCTTTCTGAAACCGTGTTGGGCGTCCGATAGTTGAGCTGCCACTTGTTCGTGGGTGCCACGCTGCACTGCCGAGTCAAACACTTTTGCCGGCGTAGAAACGATCGCGATAGGTCGAAATCCGTGTACCTCGGAACCCACATCACCTTTAGGTATCGGTATCACTCGAGTGATTTTCCAGGGCTCCGGAAAATAGGAACTCGCCAAACACAAGGTTCCGCAAGAACTCTGCCGCAATCCCTTACAATGAAAGCGGGAATGGCATCCGGTCCCGCCGAGCGCTTCGGCTTGAGATACACGCGCGTGCTGCCGCCTCCTCGTCCAGCGCCGCCGGCTCCTTCCCGTAAAGCGCCTGAAAATATGTAGCGAATTCCTCGGCACATTCCAAATCCGAAAGAATATCTCCGTTCTTTGTAATTTTCTTACGATTAACTCGTCTCGACCTGACATAGTTCCAGACAGACTTGGGATCTTTTGTTAATTGGCTCTGCACTCGCATCGCATCTCATATTCCTCCTGCGTACTGTTTATGAGTTCCTTAAATTTTGCCCTACAGTATGCAAAAGCCGCATAGTCCTCGCTTGATCAGCTCGACTTATATTGTTTGTGGAGTCTCGCTTTTAGTTGTAAACTAAAAAAAAAAAGTTGTATACCAATGTGTATCTATATTTTAAAACCTTGGCTCTTTTTTGTGGTACGTTGTCATCCATTATGCTGAAAAGAATGTTATAAAAATAATTTAATGCATCCTCTGGCTCACGCAAGCTATACAAGGGGGTCCAGTCAACAGTCGCAAATAATAAATACATTGCATTAAAATCAGCCTTCGCAAATTTCCACTTTTGTGTAAAGTCGGAGCCATGCAAACCATGTAAACCTGGCGAGTCAGCAATGCCGTCGTGCGTGCTGCGGGCGCTGCGCACGGCCACCGCGAGTAGCGGGTGATGCGCGTCCACTGGCACCAACGCTTCGTCCGCCGCCTCTACCGACACTCCGCTCAAAATATTCCTTGAACTCAACAATAAACCTAGTTGCGGATCGTTACAATTACCTTATTTTTCTGCTCCAATAAAAAAATACACGAAAAAAATCAAAATACTTGAATACATATTAAAATTGCCTACTACTATAAAACTCCTATATTTGATACACCATTGTTCAAATTATTCTAGATAACATCATGTATAATATCATAGGTAAGTACACCACCCAACACAAAAACAAATACCGATTATTTAAGTAAACTGCAGCGCCTAGCAGTTGATAAAGTTGCTGAGCCATTCCACCACCAAGGCAATTTATTCTTCTTTTTGACAATAATTCGGTGAATTATGATAAACGTAGCCGCGGCTGTCATCTTATCCGACGCCATTTTGAAATATCGGCTCGCCCGCGCATGTTTATGAGCAATAATTTGATTCACGAGCAGCTTGCCGTGTGGTGCAAGCTTGCCTCAGACTGAGCCGCTCTGATTCATACCCAGCTTAACACAAAAGTTTAGTTCAGTCTAAGGATCTTAACTTTCTTGAAGTACCAATAAAAGGAGCTTGAGTGGAAACTTAATTAAAATGCTGCCAAAAATAATATGCCAAGGGAAACAAGAATTATCATTTCATATAATAATGATAACATCAGGGCAATATCACCATATAAGAACCAAAGAAATACTAAAAACTTACATAATCATTACCTATGAGTTCACAATAAAAATCTGCCAGGTCTGGATCATGAATTTCTATATACCGATCTTGTCTTCTCTGGAAATAATCGTTGGAGCAATTAGCTCCGCTCAGCAGCAGTGAATCATCAGCTATGTACAGCTTCATGTGCTGGAGCCCCACAAGTTCATTGTAACGAGCCGGCAGCGCCTTAGACCAAGAACCATAAAGACGGGGGGTCTGATATAAAGAAATATTGCATTGCTCTGGAACATCGTTTATGAATTCTTGCAACAAGCTCCGCGAGTTCTCCTCTCCTCGAGTCCCCCGCTGATAGTCCAACAAGACACTAAATTTCAAACTTTTGTTTCTCATCGCATTTTGTTTTGTTACTCTTAATAAATCTTTCTCCAAAGCTCCTGTGCCTATGTATAAGCTAGCAACTGATATTCGACGATTAGCGGTTTTAAACCTTTCATATAGAGAGTTATAAAACTTACGAGGATCAGTAATTACATTAATTTTTGAAGAATTTACTGCGAAACATGGTGCAACACTGAATAACCAGTTAAAATAGTGTAATTCGGCGGCTTTAAATCTTAACGTTAAATTACCATTGATTAACATTTTTATTTATGTTTATATTAATAAGAGATATTTAGAACACATCTACAAATGACCACTAAGAACAAGTTCACAGCCGTAGAGATTAAACATCTGAACTGTCATCTGTAAAAGTGACACTAATGACAATATAGGTAGGGTGTAACCAAGCCGAGTTTATGAGTAAAGCAATGAAATTGTCCATTGGCAGCACTTGGGAACGATTCGAAAAATACCGGTTCTTAACCGATTCTTCGTAAACGCTCGATCGAAGCGGAATCGATTCACGAGCATAATGATCGCTGGTTTAACCTGGATTTTACTAGCATAGCTGGAATTCCTAGCATAGAGGCATTCCATCTTAGTCCTTAGGGTTAGCAACGTATTTGAGGTTTTAGGATTATAGTCTTGAGAATTCAAATGTCTATGGGTCTCAGATTTCACTTACTATGTGGCCAGAGTGCTCGTATGCCTTCTCCTTATCATAAAAAAATCCTTGTGTTTTGGATGGCGTGGGGACTTAAAGGTGCGACTTTCTAAAATGATAAGGCCATATTTAACTGGCCATTTGGAATATTCTTACTTTACAATAAGGCAGTATCATAGTAGTCACCAGCAATAATATTATTAATATTATTATGCAACATCGCGCTTAAAAATATCTGACACGCTCTTATGCTGCCAGTAATAAAGACGTGTTGGATATTTTTGAGCCCGATGTTGGATAATATATTATTGCTAGTGACTGTGCAATGGAAAGTAAAGTTCATAACTATAGTTAAGGTTTTCTGTCATATGGCAAGATTTTTTTATCATTTCGCTGCTTGCAAGAAGCTAAAAACGCTTTGAAGCGAAGAAAAGTGACCGTGAGTGACGTGGCTTATGTTTTTTATCCCTTTCTTAAGAAACGCTTAAGCGTGATCTTGAGTTTTTGACAAAAACATGAGCAACGTCATTCAAGGTCACTTTTCTTCACTTCAAAACATTTTTCGCTATGCAATCTCCAGTGTCATCTTGGCTGCTACTTAACTGATCTATCGAGGCATTTATCTATACATAACTGAAACTTCTTCGACAGACTGACTGAATGATGGGCAACGCTTGCCCTAACTTCTGAATCTAGGGACTTGGAAATTTGGAGGTAATATTACTTTGGTGCCCTAGGGATGCACAAGATAAAATCATTGGAAAATCGACCCCCGGGAAGAAATGAAGAAGTATCAGGAAATTTATTCCAAGCGTACAATTCGCGGGCGTCCTATAGTAAATTATAATACAAGCAATTTATAATAGCGTGTTTTGATGTGCGCAGGCTGATGGGAACTGCTTGCATTCTACTATCATGAAAAAAAACATTCAGAAAAATGAGAAGAAACATGTTTTTATTAAGTCACTGATTATATAAAACGTTTATTGTACGATTCACACTTAACAATGTGTGAATAGAAAAAACAATAGTAGACCCTACAATGGGTTGCTCAGTTTTAGTAAATCTTAAGGAATTTTCGCCACATTCCCTTACATTTTAGACTCGTATTCTTCTACCAGCACTTGACCCGCGTCTATACCAAAATAAATATTACTATCCCGTATGTATGCCCACGACATTCGTTTTGAAGAAAAGTGCACACCAACATCTCCATTTTTCGACAATGTTATTGCACCAGCTGTATTATTTAATCGCGAAGTCATTCCTGAAACAAAATTAAAAATAATAATAAAATAAATATTACGGGACAATGTCACACAAATTTACCCAGTCCCAAAGTAAGCTCTAGGCTTGTACTATGGGTACTAGACAACGATAAACATACTTAGATAGAGAAATAAATACTTGAATATATAGAAAATATCCAATACTCCAAATTGTTTATTCAAATCAAAACTATCGCAAAAAAAACGTCTTAATAACTTTCTTACCGTTGACAGAATTTCTAGTAGCGATATTAGCATGAGTTCCGTCTTTCATTGCATTTATAATGCTATGAGCTAGGCAATATTTTAGTATTGATTCTCCGTGACCTAAAATTAAATAGTTAATTTAAATGAAGAAGAGCACACTAATGATAATAGTTGAAAATATTTTTAATTATTTTCTAGTGCCTGTAGTGGATACGCCTCCGATGTTGTCATCGGCGTAGGTTCCGCTGCCAATTTGTGGTGTGTCTCCAATCCGGCCGACTGCCTTCCCGCTCATGCCACCAGTGCTCGTGGCTACTGCAACGTGACCATCAGAGTCTACCGCCACAGCTCCAACAGTTCCTACGCCACCCTGAAAGTTTTTTCCTTACACATATTCAAAGAATAAAATATTAAAATTTAAATCCGTAAATTATAATATTTCAACTGAATATCATAATTTACTTTGAAAGAAAGGGTTGACCATATTTTATTACCTCATCTTGAAGTCCAATCTCAGTCCTTCCAAATTCACCATGCTTTAAAAAGTTTTGTAAAGCATCTTTGGCATGCTGAGATATCAAGGAATCAGGTGGGACCGCCTGGAAACCCTGAAAGATACCAAATTGTGTAAAATTTAATATTCTGGTCTCGACCAAGCAGAGGTTTGTATGTAACAAAAAATGCGTTCAAGTACCTTTTCCAGGGCAAACAATTTGGCTCCCTCAGCTCCTAATAAAGAGTGAGGGGAGTCAGTTAAAACCTTATGGGCGATACTTATTGGGTGCAAAAAGTCTTTGACCAGAGTAACAGCACCAACATCAAGGTTTTTTCCACACATTATGCTCGCTTCCATTTCAACCTCGCCACGAAGGTTTAAGACTGAACCGTAACCTGTAAAATTAAAAGTGCTTTTTTTATGTATGGTAGGTATATGATATAGCCATAAAATACTTCATTCTATTAATATTAATTTGCGAAAATCTCTGCATCCTAATATTTGGACAGACAGACACTATATAACTACGTTTTATAAATTCCGTAATTCACGTTTCTCTTAAATTGCTGACATGTGTAAAAAAAAACTACCATAACTCTTTACCACATAATAAAATAAAAAGTATCAATTCCTAAATCAATAGGATAAAATATTAGGAACAATATTATGACAGTTGTCAGTAGCACTGCACCGATCCTTAAGGCGTTTGGGATGACAGAGATAGTTGTTTATTTAGCCCTCACAAAAGACTAACCTGCATTGAAATTTTCGTCCAGCTCCATGGAAACCACAGCGGCTTCGACTGCTTCTAGTGCGGTACCACCTCCCTCCAAGACGCGGTGGCCTGCGATAACTGCCGCTTTAGATCCATCCAGTTTACCCTTCACCCGACTTTGTGGAATATCTCCAGCCCCACCGTGAACGATTATAATTGGATTCATTTTAACCAACGGCTAAAAGCAAACACACCTACTTGAGAGAAGTAGTTAGTAATACTAATAACAATAAAGATTAAATATGTAATTTAGTTTATCGTTATCAGTGGTGATATAGTAAATATTACCTCATTACATTAAGTTAGGAGAGCACCACAGACAAATAAAGACTTATTCGATTTATTCGAAATTGTGTTATTTTCATTTTTAGGGTTCCGTAGTCCAACTAAGAACCCTTATAGATTCGCCATGTCCGTCCGTCCGTCCGCAGCCTACCTCAGACATACCCTTCTAATCTGTGACTCTTAGAACTACTACAAGTCTAGAAATCTGTAATTTGGCATGAATATGCATATTAGTCACGCCAACAAAGAGGTAAAATAAAATCTTATAATAAATTGTACCTTCCATACACGTAAGGTGGGGACGTATTTTTTTTTCTCGTCTACTCCGTAGTGTTGGTGGATAGGTCTTTCAAAAATATTGCGGATTTGTGGAATCAATTATTCGATCTTTTTAAAGCTACTTGCCAATTTTTTTTATGACTTGTGTGTGTAAGTAATTACACAAAGTTACTTTATCCATACTAAGTGAACTGTAGTTCCCTTCTTATCTAGTATGGATGGCAAAACAAACTTTGTGTAATTACTTACACAAAAAAATGACATGAAAAAGAAATTCGCAAGTAGCTTTAAAAACATCCTAAGTTCATAATGATTCTATCGATGTTAGAAACCACTGAAACAATATTGAAATAATACATGAACTTCAGGGTTTTTCGTAACATGAACATAAGGAAAAATTACAATCATTGCCATTAAAAGATCAATATCTCCAAAAGTACTGAAAATCGCTGAACATACATGAGAGTTAAATCGATAGCTTATGAGCTACCCTATCACCTATTTCCGTCTTAAAGTCGATTTTTAGGACAACATAATAAAATCGAGCAGTCGGGTTTTAAAACTTACTTTTCTTAGACTTATTTACCTTGGAGTCGGTTCATTGATTGACAGGCCACTCATGCATTAATTTTTATTCAACGTAAACGCCTAATAGGTAAAATAATACTACAATAAAAAAATAGATTACAGCTAAAGTAAATTTTACGCGGCATCACTGATGATCACAATGTTAGAGTTTGTTTTGTTCGATATTCGTTAGGCACACGACGAGTAGGAACATGTAAAAAAAATACATATATTTAACGTCATAGTAGTCTTTATTTTATTATTTCTATTACTCAGTGCAACTTACAAATTTAATAGTAGTACGTAACTTGGGTGACGATGCAATAATATGGTACTGGAGTTGGCTGGCCTGATGATGCAGTCCATAGGAATTTCACAATGAAACAATAGTATAAGACAAATATTTTATTGTTGAAATAATATACCCATACTTATTTAACAGTTGCCTTTTCGACATCCTCAATTTTAATAGTTGATGTATGCGGACGGGAGTGTACCTAATGATTTCCATAAAAAATAACGATTTAATTTTCTTTTTGCATAAAACAAATTGCACAATTTTGATCTTTATAATAAAAATAAACTCATTATATTATAACAATTACAATGCATAATTTCTTAAAACATAATGGGCTGTAGGTTAAAAACGAAGACAATTTCTAACATCTTTGATTTCTACTTATTTGGTCACAGATCTAACCTAACCTAACCTAGTAAGAAGAAATTGATTTAAGATGCATAACAATAAGAAAATGATTGTTATGATAAATTAGCGTTATTTAACCGTATGCCTGATAAAATTACAAACTTTGTTCTTTGATTTCTACTTATTTGGTCACAGATCTAACCTAATCTAACCTAGTAAGAAAAAATTGATTTAAGATGCATAACAATAAGAAAATGATTGTTATGAGGAATTAGCGTTATTTGACCGTATGCCTGATAAAATTACAAACTTTGTTCTTTGATTTCTACTTATTTGGTCACAGATGTACCCTAACCTAACCTAGTAAGAAGAAATTGATTTAAGATGCATAACAATAAGAAAATGATTGTTATGATAAATTAGCGTTATTTAACCGTATGCCTGATAAAGTTACAAACTTTGTTCTTTGATTTCTACTTATTTGGTCACAGATCTAACCTAACCTAACCTAGTAAGAAGAAATTGATTTAAGATGCATAACAATAAGAAAATGATTGTTATGATAAATTAGCGTTATTTAACCGTATGCCTGATACAGTTACAAACTTCGTTTTTATGCTAAACGTTAATATGCTTTTCGAACGTAGGTAGTTATATGAAATTATGCTAAATGTTTATACCTACCAAATTAAACTGCTCCCGTAGTATGTGGACGTTAAGGTAGGCTGAGAACTCCCCTAACTGATGACTTTAAATACTATCCAAAAAGGCTTGGGCCAACGAACTGTCTCTGGATTTTTGCCTTAAGTAAGTAAATTCCATCCAAGCCTTTGATTTTATTTGCCACTTGGGATATTCGAATAACGTCCTTTGAGGGATACTGTAAACCAGGGATTGCAAAACCGGTTTTATTGAATACCTGTATTTAAATTGTCAAATTATTACCGCTAAAAAAATAATACCTATATTCGAATTAGAGGTATTGTTGACATTCCGCTTTTGTTTTTATCGCTATGTATACACTATTTACAATATTAAATACCGGTATTCAATACCGCTATTCAATGCACCTGATAAAAAAGACGTCAATTTGACATTATTACTAAAGCATACCAAGTGTAACAGGGTACGTCACGCGATGACATTATTGTGCATGGCTAGTTAACTAGTGTCTACTAGAACCTGGATAAGTAAATTGATTGTGTGTATTTTGATTTACATAATAGATTTAAAAACTTTTACGAAAACAAATAAACAAGTATATTGACACTGACAGGTATTACCGGTAATGCTTTTTATGGGTAAAGTATCAAATAGAGGTATTGTTGTCAGTTGCCTAAACCGATCATGTACTCGAATACCGGTATTGATTATACCGCTAATCAGAGCTTTAGCGGTAAAAATAGAGAAATGCCATTATAACCAGTTATACCTCATTTTAAACCGGTATTCAGAATACCGGTAACGATCCCTGCTGTAAACCCCCCTTATCTTTTCTTTTTATCAATTTATGAAGACTGATCTTTAAACGTTACAAGTGCTTTCACACAGGAATCACAATTTATTGCCATGGTCCTTTTTTTCGCGATATATCCGGCAATGAGGACTATGGTATATTGACTAAATTCAGACACATCAAAATCAAGACAATCAGAAACTTAATTTCCCTAGCATTATTTTCATCCTCTGCAGTATTTAGTCCAGATGTCCTGTTTCCTGTTTTTCTGCAGATTAACAGTTTAAAATAGAGAGAGAACTGTCCCAATGCCGTGCATGTGCGTGTGCGTGTTCCTCTGTTGGTGTCTTTTAATTCAACATGTACTTTTTTGTAGGCAGATATAAATTACTTCCCTGTGGGATTGTTATTGAAACCTCCATGAGAACTTTCATTACAAAATTACAAAATAAAAGCTCTTGATGATCCTGGGTCAACTTGTAAAATGGTAAACATGTCAAATTTTTAGTTTCACTCAAGCTCACGTACAAGTTTTTAATGCTTCGATGCAGTTTATTAATCCTAAGTAACCAGTTACTCTCAAACTTTTTATGACTAGAGTCCCGTTTTCAAGTTTGAGGGTAGATCACAATTCGAACACATTATTAGCATTGTTTTCGTTCAGTGCCTTTTTAAAACCATACTGATGCAAGTTTTTGGAGTTGAAACATCGTAAAGGTTGTTAAACATCACTAAAAACTTGTCTGTAGGTACACTGAATCTAAACCTTTCAAAATTTAAATTTTGTCTGCAAAATTTCAACGGTTAGGCTAAAGAGCTGCGTAGCCAGTTTTACCTCCATCCTTTCGTTTTTAAAATGTATATGTCGGTCCTTGAATTTATTTTCTAAATGGAATGTTTTCTCGTATTGCAAGTTATTTAGTTGTTACACTATAAATAAATATTTACATTCTATTTTGTTACCTTCCGCGTCTATAAAGGTCCGAATATGTTCAAACGAATTTCTGATCAATTTGATCATATGGCATGGGTGTAGCACTGCAACAATAGGATCATCCGTAACTGGATGATGAAATTTAATTTTAAAATCAATGCTGCATATAAGTACTCCAGCCTTTTAAAGTTTGCAGCGCAGCCATCAAAACAAAGTTACGACCTTTATGCCGGCGCTATCAGCCATTTGCAAGCATTATTTAACAAGTTCCGCGCGATATAGAACTTGTAAACCAGTGACACCGTCCACGAGGAAAAAACCTACGGGTACTCTGAAATTACTATTAATTGCCGTAATTAAAAATACTAATGCTTCCTTTTCCTCCGCTAAATGATCGATCACCCTCTAATACAGTGCCCATGTCGACGTATCCATGCAACTTTTGCCCATCCCATTCTACGCAGCGACGAATACTCATCTCGTCTACAACAGTAACTAACGTGGCAAACTAAGGGTGGTTCCGGAGAGTCCGTTTTACATTTTAAAGCTACGAATCCTTTTTTTGTGAAATCGGGATCCCCATTAGCCTTAGAGTACCATTTTTTCAAGGTTGGATGGGGCGAACTCGTGTTAAATAGTCTTCGGACATATTCATATGCTTTTGGCGAGTAGTTATTTAAAGTAAGCGCGAAACCACGGAAGGCCGGTGGGCATTTATTGTTTGATAATTATAACGTTAGTTCAACGTTAGCAATTTGCCCCACAATGAGATCTTGGACCTAAGGATGATTGAAAATTAATTTTTGCTACCTTTCAGACAATACTACTAAAAAAATTGCGTAAATACAAGCTGTCAAAAAGAAAATTAATGTAGTAATAAACGCTTAATGTTATGATTTTTGATACTAAAAAAAATACAAACCTGCACATTAAGATTTTGTAAACTTGCCAGGTTCTCACTCGTCATGGCAAACTTTTCATTTGATTCTATAAAAGTTTGTTCTATATCAACAAGCTTTCTTTTTAGTCTACGGCCTTGAGTTTGTAATCTTTTGATTTTAAGTTTTTGGGTTTTTAGTTTATTTTGAGCCCATCGTAACATACCACTAAGTTTTTGTTCCCGTGGAGATGAGTAAGTAGATCCGGGGTGAACATTTTCATCTTTTCGTGGTTTCTTTAGACTTTTATCAAAATCCGTGGTAATGTCACCCACCCGTTTCTGGGAAGAACCTCGGACATCTTCATCTCTACGAAACTGTTTTTCAGGAGTACTCGAGCTCATTTCACTGCCCGTAACAGTATGCTATGGCAAAAAATAAAATTTTAGCTACACTTTGGCTAACGGTAGATAGATAGTAAATTGAAGTATTGAAATGAAAACGCTCGAAGCTATACACTTACATTTACTATAATGATAATACTTTGAGTTGGAACAGCCATGCTATTTAAATACCTATACCCTTTTTTAGTTATAAGAAAATCATTCTGTTCGAAATGTATCGAACATATGGTGCTTGTTTTTGCTGGCATCCAATTTTGTCTTCCAGTCGCATCAATCCATTTACATTTCTGACAAGGATGTTTTGGGAATCTGAAAGTAGTTTAGCTGATACATTTCAGTAATTTATTTTTCAACTCAGGTCCCGTATTTTGGACTATTTCTTAAAAACTCTTTATAATTCAGCTACACTTTTTATCTTGATTAATGATAATGATAATGTGAATGTGACAAATCTTTATGATGCTAACTGTACAATTTACATGTACGTAATGTGAAATAAATAACATGCTTTTGCACTGGTTTATAAAGAAATTTGGGTTTCTGTAAGTACATAAAAATGTATGAGATCACTTTTCTCATAACATATAAATTATAAATGTTTTATTAATTTCAAATTATAGTTATATTCAATACACATAATATAGTTATATCAATTGTTTACAAAGTACAGCGGGCCGCCAAATAAAAAAAAACAACTGTATTCTGACGCGGTAACACCATATCGCCTTTGACATGTTAACGTATTGTCAACGTTACGACGACAGCTCTCATTTAATAGTATAGGAGCCACCGCCACGACTGGCACGCTACCTCTCCGCCTTCGCCTCTGTGCGTGGAGACCACGTGGAGACCTAATGACAGGCCATTTAAAAACAATACTATAAACATGTCAAAAGGAATATTGTTTTACCGCGCTAGAACCCTAAAAAAAGAAAAAAAAAAAACGGTAACTTTATCGACAAGATCATCTCTACTTTAGAGAGGTAACCGAGGTAACGGTAGGTATATAACGTACGATCCCGTAGCGCGATCCTTCAGACTAATGTCTTGCGGAAAACATAAAAAAAGAAAAGAAATGCATTGAAATATATAAAATAAGACTTACCGATGATACGACACGCCACCATTGGAAATATTTTTGGTGCGGCTATCGTTTTTACATTCCAAAATAGAACAATAGGGCATGCTTCTTGATTTCTTTACTTTTTTAGCGATAATCACTCGCACACCTGTCACGCACAGCAACCGCGGCAAACTGAGCTAGGTTGCGTGGAACTCCGCCTAACCATGCCACACGTGACACGCCCACTTCACACTTCTAATTGGTGAGACTCGTACTTGACCGATTGACTCGTGTTATTTTGATCGAACTCTAATACAATATTTAATTAATTTTAAAAAAACTAGATCATTTTGTTTGAATATTAGCTTGACCGAGCTGCCGAAAAATATTTATCGATGAACTTTTCAGGCCACGAATAAAGTTTCTGTATCATACAGTACTAATACCTAATACATTTTTTAAACATCCGGATTAAGTTACATGTGTTACCAATTGATAATCTACAATTAAAAAGCACAATTTTGAAACTCCATACTAACCTGAGCTAACAGCAACTTATTCCTCCCTTTGTTTAAACCACTTTATTTATGATATGATGATAATAAGGGCTTGTAGTACTGTTAGGCGATGGGCTTGCCACCTGTCACTAATACACTATGGTAAACAACTTGGCCTACTTGTGCAAAATGTGGATACAGAATTATCAACAAGTCTTTTTAGAGTTGTTGGTATTTCTGTAGCTCTGCCTACCCCACTCTGGGAATGAAGGCGTGATGTTATGTATGTATGTATGATGATAACTGTAATCCTTAACATTCTCGATATCAGTTGTCAAATTGAAATGTTTGGTGAATTTGACGCACTACGGTATTATTTTTGTTAATCACGCTATTCACGCTATGTATAAAAAGGCAGAGGTTAAGGGTACTATTCACGGTCCAATAATTCGATTCTGTCATGGCACATCTACGGGCTTTGGCAAAGATTCGTTTGGCATCTCTTTAACTAAAGAAAGAAAGAGATTTCTAAGTTTACCTATTCGTCGAATCCCGCAAATGTGGTCGCAGTGTTATACATAAGACACGAAAATAAATCATAATCCGGTGTCGTACTCTAATCTACAAAATATATTTACATTTATCCCCTGATATCTATAGTATTAATACCTCGTGTTCACTTCACTCACCCGTATTTATTGAATAATTCGTATATGTAAAAGAGTCAAAACAATATTGGTGTGTTGGGAACTTGGAAAACAATTAAAATTAAAAGAAAGAGAATCTATGGCTGGCACAATTTATAAAGTTTGTCTATGCTATGGATCTATGGATGTGATGGTGGTCCGTGAAATACTAGCTTAGTTGTGGTGATGGGAACATTAAATTCATTTAAAATGGTTTAACTATTATTTTTAAAGTCTAAATAATGATAAAATGTCGACTCCAGCGTCAGACCGCAAATATGGAGCTCAAAAGATTCGGCTCACAAGTAAGCACAGATTCTGTTATTCGAATTACTTCCGCAACCAGAATGGTGTGAATATTTTGCTTTTGGTTACAATCATCTCAACTTCAATTCATTTTCAGTTCTGTGTGCACGGAACTTGGCGAGAAGGGATCTTTTTCGTAAGTTAAACTTTTCAATAATTCTATTGTTATCAGTATGCAAATGGAGGTCTTCCTCAAGGTCTGAGAAATAGTGGTGTTCGGTTCGTATTAACGAGAATTGACGTGCGAACATAAATTGTTCTCAAGATAATTTAGTGTTTGTTTGACGACGGACGAAAGCATTTAGTAATTATTATTTTTATATTGATCTATATTAGCTTTCAAGTATTGCCTATTGTGAGGCTTAACATAATATATTGTTATTTGTAGGAATGCCAGACCCATTTGCTAAAATATCTGTGATAGGAAGTGGTCAGGTTTACTCAACAAACGCAGTGAAGGCTACACTGGACCCAAAGTGGAATACACATTACGACCTGTATCTTTCTAAAGGAGATGGAATCACTATCAGGTAACACGACTTTTATATTATTCCCTAGTAGAGCTTAGTATTTTTTTTATACAAAAAAAAAGATTATTAGATTTAATTTATCAATAAGGTTGGTATTTTGACTAAAAAAAATATAAACATCAATTTCAAAGGTCAGATGCTAGATTGTAGGTGTTCTAAAGGCCTTATTTGACTTATTATTTTCCATGTGTCCATAAGTCAGAATACCCTCATTGCATGTTCAAATTAAAATGATTCTTTAAAAAGGCAGAATTACTTGTAATAACTCCGCGGTGGGGCATTGACACATCCTACTAATGCTGTGATGGTACTTAAATTGGAAGCCAGACCTTATGTACAGCATGGTTTATACATAATACCTTATAGCAATCATACAAAACTTTGTTTCATAAAAAAAAACATATTAAACATGAGGAGGGGGCTATTTCAACTTTTTCCATAGGTAATATAGTGCAGACACATGTTGGTCAACATAGTCAGTTGATAATTGAATCAAATTAATAAATAATAATACTATGTAATAAAATATGTGTGGTTCTGCTTCACAAATTTAAATATGTTTTTATTTGCTAATAAACTTATATCTTAATCTGTTTAAAAAAATAAATAACCTTTTCTGGACTAAATTTGGTAGGTACTTACCAACAATTATAAGCATGTTGCTCTAACAAGATTAAGAGTACGGGCCTCATTGCAGTTGATAGTATATAATTATCAGTCCCTTAACAGTAGTCTAATCAACAAATATTGCTTTGGAGATGCAAGTTCTTGAGTTCAAAACAAAACATTAAGCAACCAGAGAATCCCAGTTACTATTATTTGTAAAAACATAGTTAAATTGTAAATTGTAAGAACTACATAAACTATTACTAACATAACCATACTGTAAAAGCTACCGAAAATTGTTTAATTAACCAAGTATTTTGGATATGCTAAAGTTTTTATTAAGTAGAGAGTATCAATAAATTGGACATCACTAGTGTTATAGAATGCAATAGAAAACTAAGTGGAGTAATCTTTAGGCTAGTTTAAATTATCCGCATTCAAAACTTTCATGGGGCTATTAAATCTAACCAAATATGTGTTCTAAAACTTATATGAATAACCCCTTTCAAGGAATACGGCGAATTTGCTGTCACCCTGTAGATGACATTGTTGAACAAGGCAAATAGTATTCAAGTTATTGGCATTAGTTTTAATTGCTCCTCAGTTGAAATAGATACTGACCTTATTATAAATTCATTAGAATGTCTTTATAAATCTTATTCAGAATTACAATCTATAAAGATAATATAATTCAGAATTACAATCTTAATTATTTACAGAAATGGTGTGAATTTGAGTCCTATTTACACTTTTGATGTTATTAAAAAAAAAAATTTAAGCATAAAGATTTGAACACTATGAGTTTGATAATTAACTCTTTATATTAATCTGATTTTTAAGTCAAGTTGCATCAGCTGTGGTCACAGATGATAGACTTGACAAAACAAAATCATTGTTATTTTCAATAAATCTAATCAATCAGCTAAGTAGGAATGCTGTGGTAACTTATGATACTGAGGTGCGGCCAGTATTTATTTATACAATCCTTATTCTCTATTAATTTACTTGTTTTTGAACCCTTATCAAGGCAGAGGCTTATTATCAACCACATATGGTTGGTTGAAATTACATTCTTAGTACCTCGACGTAAAGTTTAAACCTGATTGCATTTACGTGAAAATAAACTTTTTGTCTCAAATTGCTCCCCAGTATGCAACAATTTTGAATATGTATTGTATTTGTGGTTATAATATAATAACTAAATAGATTGCTGGGGCCTGCTTAAACATTGGGAATTCTGATAATATCAATTTTATATTTTAGTGTTTGGAACCAGAGGAAAGTTCAGAAGAGACAGGGATCAGGGTTCCTCGGGTGCGTGCGCATCCTGCCTTCCACCGTGCACAAGTTAAAAGACACAGGCTGTGAGTCATTCTACATTTTTAACACAGAGGCTTATAATAAATACACTTTTGGTACTGTTAATCATACTTATGTCGAATGTTAAGTTTCTCAGCATATATTGTTATGCTGTTAGTCATGGTCAGTTGAATGCAAGTTAATTCTGTGGTAAAGCAAAATATTATTTGCTTGTCATTTTGTGTATTTGAGACTTGTGACATTGCCACAGTTTTTGAGGTCATGCTCATTATTATTAAAACTAAAACCCACATGAAAATTGATGACCTAACAAAACCTACTATGAAAATGTAGGTTGCATTTGCAATAGCTTTGCTAAACATGAAACATTAAAAAAAAAGTTTTTCACGAAAGTACACGACTACTAATTAGTCATGGTAAATTAGCTTGTTGACATCTTGCAGCTGTTGTAGCAATAGGTAAATTTGTGTAAACTGTCTTCATATACTGGGTGTTGCCTGTAATAGGAGTAATAAATTTAGGGATCGTTTCTACACCACAAATGTAACAACATTTATTCTACAACTTTTGAAAATAATTTGTTGTTTACTAAATATTAATTAATTAATTAATTAAATGTCAACTAGACTATTGGATGGAGTACATTGAAAATACTATTTAGTTTGTTCAAAAAAATCCCAAATAATAAATTACATATTTTGTAAAAGCTATAGAACAAAATGTTGCTACGTTTATACAGTAGAAACGATCCCTCAATTTATTCCTCCTATTACAGGCAACACCCAGTATATTTTTTTTTAAATAATGAAATTTTATGCAATGCTTATTAATTATCAACAAAGAAAAGCAAATAATATACAGAGTCACATTAATGATTATTTGACATAACGCACGTTAAATCCAACAGTGAAACTATATGTTAAAAGTATATATTTGAATAGTGACATTATTGTGATTAAAAACTATTAACTTATGAATAAATTCCTTTTTTGCATAGTGTCACTGTTGAGCTGGGTAAGAATCTGAGCGGCTCAGCCTGAGGCACGCTAGCCTCGCGCGGCGAGCTGCTCGGAAACAAATTGTTGCACATAAACATGCGCGGGTGAGGCAGCGTGCTCGACGAAAGCCGACTTTTTAAAATGGCGTCGGTCACGATGACAGCCGCGGCTGCGTTTATCATAATTCATAATTCACCTAATTATTAACAAAAAGAAAAAGAAATCGCCTCGGTGGTGGAATGGCTCAGCAACATTATCAAACTTGTACGCGCTTCGCCCGTTCTACCCGCGGCACGCTCGGATACACGTCTAAATTCCGCGAGACACGCACATCGAGGCGCCTTTGAGCACGGTCAAAAGACCGACTCTCGACGGCTCGCTCGCCCGCTGCTCGCGCACAGCGTGTGAGCGCGTACGAATTTGAGCAAAATAGGTGAACCGTGCGTGCCTCAACCCGAGGCTGCTCTAATTCGTAACCTTTGGATAAACTGCGATAAGATTATTATACTGATTGTTGTATGACCCTATTGCAAGCCTGTCCAGGTTTGAGTTTAATTGATCTGAGTAAATAAAGTGCTGAACTGAGCATCTTGATTATATGTTGTTTAACAAGACGTGCAATGAATGAAATAAATACAATTGAATGTCACTGATTGTGTGTGCTGGTTTTTGAAACATAGTTCAAGTTTCGAACCAAGAGACACCTGTATTTATATTACACGTCATGTATTCTATAAAAAGAGGTTGCTTTGTTCCTGAGTTGGAATGAGTTCGAAGCTGTTGCCCGGGATCGAGAGAAATGGAATTCCCTTCTATGAGCCCCATGTGCCTGATGAGGGATAAAAGGATTTTATCATAATCATCACCATCATATGGTAATTTACCTGTTTGATACATTTGATCCATATGTTGCAGCTCTTGTGAAACAACCTATACTTATAATTATGTTGGAGTGTGGTTGTTTGAGTATCTTTGTTTGTTTACTACTGGCATAAAAAGAATGGAAAAAATGTAAACAATAGAGTTGTGTTAATGGTTCTTTCAGATCAATGTCTCGAACTTTGCGAAGATGGTTCTGGTGAATCATGTGGAGTAAGGGGTCAAGTGATCGTGTCCCTGTTGTCCCGGGACGGGACGCGCGGGGAGCCCGCCTCAGCCGCCGGAGAAGGCTCTCCCTTAGCAGTAGTTGGCCCTGCAGGCGAAGTGCGGTCCCCCAGGGAACCTCCTGCTCACAACGTTATTGCATCGCCATTACCTCAACACTGGGAAGAGAGATTTACATCTAGTGGCAGGTAATATTTCTCTCCTTTTGTTATCGTACGTCATAGATACGAAATATTTGTATGGATGTTCATATAATAACTTCACTCTCGCAGAGAACGATGAGATTCGGCTCGCCGATAATCCTTGTCAGGACTCTGTCTCTACTAATATTATAAATGTGAAATTAACTCAGTCTGTCTGTCTGTTTGTTACTCTTTCACGTATAAACCGCTGAACACATTTGGATGTCTCACGGAAGAGTACTTTGTATCTCGAAAAATTGGACGGTTCCTGAGGAAATTGTGATTAACGACTTCTACGAGGACTGAGTCACGGGAAACAACTAGTTTGTTATAATGGCGACACGTTGGCCTAGTTGGGAGTGACCCTGCCTCCGAAGCCAGCAGTCTTGGGTTCAAATCCCGGTAAGAGCAGATATTTGTGTGATGAGCGCAAATAATTTTGTTCCTGAGTCTTGGATGTTTTCTATGTATTTAAGTATGTTTATCGTTGTCTAGTATCCATAGTAAAAGCCTAGAGCTTAGTTTGGGACTAGTTCAATTTGTGTGAGATTGTTCCCTGATATTTATTGTATTTATATTTATAAATGAGGACATTGATATACTATAAACGAGTTTTATGCCAATGAAGTTACAGGTAAAGCCTAGTCTCTAGTAATTTGCATATTATGTTTGCAAATACCGGATTAAAGAGATGCAAAGTATAGATTATTAACTGTGTAACATTGTTGGTCACGCTTTTGCCATTTCAAGCGTAAATGCAACATTTTTATGTACTATTCAGTGTGAAGGTTGTCTTCTGTTCACTAAGATCAAGAACAAATCTGTAAAAAAATAATTGATTTATTACAATTATGTGGATTTTTGTTAGGTAAGAAGCACAGTTGATAATATAGTGTGAGTGGTTGGAGTGAACGCTCACTTCGCGGCATCAAAACCCTTCCGTTTGTGAGGAATTAGTTTTATTATTTAATTAAATTAAGTATGTTAACACTTAAGCTAGTACCAGCCTACAGAGCTTAGTTTAGAACTATATCAATTTGTGTGAGATTGCCCCTGCTGCCGTCATACCAAAGAAGGCAGCTAACTGCAATGTAGTAGTTGAAGCATTCTATACTCTATTGTTAACTGCATAAGATTTAAAATGCTTATACTATTACCATGCAGTTAGCCGCCTTTTTTAGTATCACGGCAGCCTGGATATTTATTTATTTATTTAAGATAATTTTTACCTTTTGCAATACTATAATGTGATGCTAATCTTTAAATTATGTGTATTCCATCCCATACTAGTTTTTTATGTTATACGTTGTTGCAACCTAATATTTATATTTCTGACCCAGGCAGGTTCACCGATAAAAGCCCACCCATTCACCGATAAAAGTCTTTGAAAGACTAACCTCTCAATAGAATACCCCACTAAAAGAATAACCTCTTGTAACGAAACAGTTATTTGTTTAACTAACCATTCACTATAAAGGAAACAGCTAAAGCACAGATAACCCTTATAAATAGCGCTTTAAAAAGCGTATCAAACGACTTTCCTAAGTAAAAGACTTATAAAACCCATTCGAAACCCCTTGAATGGGATAGCGGGTTTTAAAAGCAAATCGAACGGCTTTTACGGCTTTTCTAAGTAAAACCCTTATAAAAACCCATTCAAAACCCCTTGAATGGGATAGCGGGCCGGTCCCTGATAAGTACATAATATTGCAAAGTTGACGAATTTCAACATAAGTTACACAATGTACACTATTGTACACCAATAGTCGGCTTGAGAATAAGGCAGCTGAATACCTTTGCAGACCGTACTACGTGAACCACGAGTTGCGACGTACGCAATGGGAGCGGCCGTCGGTGGAGCCCGCGGGTGCACCGGCCCCGCAGAGCTCCCCGCCGCCTGCGGTCCCCTCCACGCCCTCCACGCCCTCCACGCCCTCCACGCCCGCTGTCTCACCGGTTTCCCCCATAACACCCACAACGCCCTCGCCTACGTCCGACAATGATGTTAACAATGCACCTTCTATATCTATGAGGTATGTGATCTGAAGTAAAATTTATTGAATCTTTATTTTTCGTCCCGTGTGGTTGCCGGGTTAGAATAGTGCCACTCCACGTCTTCCCGTGGAGGTCGTAAGAGGCGACTAAGGGAATAAGGGCTTGTAGTGCTGTTAGGCGATGGGCTTGCAAACTGTCACTAATACACTGGTAAACATCTTAGCCTTCTGCAAAATGTGGTTATAGAACTATCAACAAGTCTTTTTAGAGTTGTTGGTATTTCTGTAGCTCTGCCTACCTCACTCTGGGAATTAAGGCGTGATGTTATGTATGTATGTATGTATTTTTCGTCAAATTACAAGAATAATGCAACATATACAAATGTATATTTTTTAACCCTGGCTCTCATTTGGTCGGCCAATGTTACGATAAGTGTATTTTCACACGGCATTACATAATTAATAATACTTATATACTTAGGTTTAGTTAGGGTGTTTACTCAACATCATAGGGTTGATAGTTTGAACCCGAACAGAAACAAATGTTGTTTTTTAATTTGTATCCACTGCACAAGTGGATACCTGCTGTGGTAATAGATCCTCGTACTGAGCGTGTAAGAAGGGCAACTGCACAAAGAATTACAAACGAAATGAATCCGATAAGACCTATCTTGACATCCTATATAAACACATACAGTTAAGGGCACCAATATAAATAAATACACCACAAAGAGTCCAAAATATGTAGAGAGACTAATACAATTATAATTTAAAACCAAACCCATAACTCCCGTGGAAGGTAAATAGGCTATAGCTGCCTTATACGCCTACGTCTTATAACACCCTTTCCGAGCATGTGTGATGAAAAATATAGAACCCACTAGTATATCGTTTCAGACTAAGCAGTTATAAAATCAGCCAAGGTTATATAAAACTTATACAGTACATTTAACATTTATATTTTACTATTATTTCAGAGGCATTTGCAATTATGTTTATTAAATTTTATATCTGGCAATATGGGCTGTTTGATAAGTTTGAAAACTAATGGCACTTAGCATTATCTGTTTCTATATTGAAAAAAGTTGAGTTGACATGTTGACAATTGTTGTTTTCTTGAATACCTAGTCAATGTTATTTTTGTTTCCTTGCAAATGTGATGAAAAACGTGTGTATCACGGGCAGTAAGGGAATAACAAACTCGAGTTATAAAACTCTCGTTGGTTATCCCCTCGTTACTTCCCTTGATGCACCATGTACTGTTAGATCGAGCCAGGTATGAGGGTGTGTCGTGTGTCCAGGCCGGAGCCGCAGCCACAGACGGCGGTGCGCCGCGCGCCGCCCGCGCCCGCCGCGCCGCCCGCGCCGCCCGCCGCCGCCGACCTGCCGCCCGGATACGGTACCAACAACATTCATTACCACATAGCTCAATCAACTATTCTTTGTACATTTAACTAGGTCTTCATTCATTATGCAAACACTGTTAAGCCAAAGCCCGATATAAACCATTTTTTTATCAGAATTACATTTTTGCCAAAAATACTGGTAACTTTTTTTTATGTTAAGGAGAAGGCACATGAGCACTCAGGCTACCTGATGGACATTTGAATTCTCAAGACTATAGTCCTAAAACCTCAAATGCGTTGCCAACCCAGATGACTAAGATGGAATGCCTCTATGCTAGTAATTTCACCGGTTGTCTTATCCGATACGAATACTGTTGCTTGGTGGGTGGTTAATGGATAAGATGGTGGTAGCGATCCGGACGGATCTGCACAGGGTCCTACCACACTTAAAAACTACTTAGGGGACAAACCACTTTATTCATGCTAAACTGGAGACAACATGGTCCACTAAGTTACCAGTGAACGAAGACATTTTAATTGTTTAATAAATATATCTACCACGTCATAGAATTCAATGTTTGTCTGTGTAATAAAAACATGCAATATTTCAAAGAAATCCCATTTACTTTTTCTTTATAAAAGACCTTACGATCTTGAAAAAAATGGTCTACAAAGTATAGTTGATTGATCCATATACTTTCTTATTTGGAGATGGAGACTACCCAATATTTCAATGGTGCTGCAATCATCATAATCACGTTACTGAAGTGATGCGAGTAGGTTGACAGTTGTAATTACAGTAACAGTCCCTTTATCAGTCTAAACCTTGAACAGGTGTATCAATCTTGGTGCTGATGAAGTGATGCAACTGAAAATTCCTGGGTGCAACGGGCCTTTGCGGTAAACTCTATCTAAACAAAGGGCTGCCACAATAGATTAACAATGGTGAAAGCAGCGGCACACAAGGCCCATCTCAACCCCTCCAATCATTATGAATAAGGTCATTACAGCACGTTAATAGATTGTTATCCGCCCAGTATTATAGTATCCCTGAGAATAGTTTTTCGTTCCAAGTTATGTAAATTGTGTGTGTATGACGACAAGTTGGCCTAGTTAGTAGTGATCCTGCCTACGAAGCTAGCGGTCTCGGGTTCAAATCACGTTAAGGGCAGATATTTGTGTGTATTTGTTCCTGAGTTTGGATGTAAGTCTCTTTAGAAGTAGTACCCATAGGACAAGCCTAGAGCTTAGTTTGGTTTGGGTCTAGGTAAACTAGTGTGAGATTGTCTCGTGATATTGATTGATTGATGTCGGCAGAGATGCGCACGACGCCGCAGGGGCAGGTGTACTTCTACAACGGGTCGACGGGCTCGTCCACGTGGCACGACCCGCGCGTGCCGGCGCACCTGCGGCACCGCGCGGCCGAGGGCGCGCTGCCGCCGGGCTGGGAGCTGCGCCACGCGCCCTCGGGCCGCCCCTACTTCGTCGACCACAACAACCGCACCACGCAGTTCACCGACCCGCGCCTCGCCCTCTCCGCGAGAATGGTCACTATAACATATTCATTCCCTTCGGCTGCGTACGTAACCGGAGGTTCGTAACCACTTGTGATTTATTCCAACTCTTATTTCAAATCAATTAGACAGTGTCGTCAAAGCTCCGCTTGCGCGGAGCTTCTATTTCTGGGTGATTTGGCCTAACATAACCTAAACCTACCTTATTGGTTACGAACCTCCGGTTACGTACGCTGCCGAAGCCATTCATTAGCTTACTACAAATACATGTAAACAAAACAAACCACATGCCTCTGTTAAACACTGCTTCTATACCCTGAAGAATTATATCACGTGATTGCTTGTTTACATTTAGTTAAGCGTAACACAAATTAAGTATAGGAGTCACTCAACTATTTCATATTTATTAAATGGGGTTCCTGTGTAATCGCCGGGTTAGAATAGTGCCACGCCCGTGTCTTCCCGTGGATGTCGTAAGAGGCGAGTACGGGAATAAAGGCTTGTATTACCGGTAGGAAATGGAATTGCAACCTGTCACTGGTAAATAGCCTGATTGTGCAAAATGTGGTTACAGAATTACGATCAAAATCATATTTTCCGAGTACCTGGAGTGAATAAAGTCTCTGGTTTGAATAAAATTGTCGAAAACAGTACCTGGAGACCAGTTTCAATAAAGAAGCTTGAGGTCAGGAGCAAAACCTTTTAAATAAACTTTTCACTTCTCATGCTTTTAAAATGCTACTTAAATCTCTGCGAGGACTAAAGCTCCTTATTAATCTCTAGGGATTAAAGTATTTTTTTTAATTTACTTTGGAAACCCCTAAACAACCAATCACGGTGTCTGTGAATGGAGAATTATCGCCATTTTCAGTGATTGTGTATGGACCATATTTTTGGGTGTCGAAATAACCTCAAAATGACAACTGTGCAAATATATAAAAAAAAAGGATTTAATTTCGTGAAACACGATTAATTATTACGAATATGAATCTATTTAATCATATTAAGGCCGAACTCTTTTATTATGCGTGGTCCAATTACTTTTAAAATGGTTTCCAAGTTTGAATCTGTTGGCTAAATCTGCAAGCATTTAAAACATCACTTTACAAAAAAAACGCGGAACTTTTTTTCCTATTTGTATTTTGAATAGATGTTCATAACTTGTATTGAGCGTACGTTGTTAAAAAACAATATTGTTTAGAACGTCGTTTTTTTCCTCGCATTCAAAGTGAAAAGTAGAGTGTTTAAAGCTCGCTCGCGTGGCTAAACATCTCGTGTCATTATGGCTTGTTTTAGTCCTTTGTTGAACAATCTACTATTAGCCACTAATATCGGGAAGCGTGAATTACTCAATTATTTCACAGTATAAAATGCGTACTCGGCTCCTGCGCATGCATGAAGTAGAAACATCGCGAATCGTATCTATTCTCCGCAGCGAGGAGCTACTTGAACATTATATCTAGACACGCGGCAGCGTGTCCAGCCAAGTTCACGCCAAAAGGAACTGGCGAGCAGCAGCCGTGTGTTATTTACACGAACCGTTTGGAGCCACTTTTGACCCCTCAATAACTCCAAATCCATTTAACATAGAAACTTGACATTTGATATGTGTAATAAGACCCTTTAGATCAACTAGAACCCCAAATTTTATAAATATAGGTTAAGCGGTTATTGAGATATTAACGTCCGAAAATGGGCATTTATTCCACTGACTGACTCACTGACTGACTAGTAATCAAAAACCTAACCCACTTCCAGGTGACCTAGAAAGGTGAAACCTGGCATCCAAGTGGGTATTTGTGTGTATACAAATAAAAGAGTCTGAAAACATTGATTTTTAAGTTTTATTATTATTATTATTATTTATGCTTGTTACTTCAGAACTCCGTTATTTACTAACCGATTTGGAAAATTATTCTTTTGTTTGAAAGGGTATACTTCCGGAGTGGTTTCATCATCATCAGGTCCAAATCTGATGATGGAGTCCGGGAGAAATCGAGGGAACTCTTCAAATATTTTAGGTACACTTATAGATCACTCCTGAAAAGCTCCATTTGGTGAAGTAGAATGATTTAGGTACCCACCTAAAATGGTAATTTATTTATTTAATATTTATCGCATTTCTTTAAAAATTAAACGCGTACAACGCGCGCGCGCGTTATTTGACAAAAAATAATGATATCCCATCAAAAACATAAATGTAAAATGGAAGCCAAGTTCAATATTAAGAATATCCGATGCGCGGTTGTCGACTTCGTCGACAAAAAAATTGAGATCTAGATGGGTGCCAAGTTCCGTAGATAATCCTGATATTATATGTATTTATTAAGAATATACAACATTCAAAAATAAATTAAAAACACATTTTCCTATTTTTTCTGCTACAGCAATGTTTGCTATTTAAAAAGTATAACTTCTTAGAACACCAATTATTTACACAAAGCAGATAACTTAGGATAAACTGCAGCTCAAAATTGGACTTGGCTAGTTTTCACGTACAAGGTATCTTGCATTTGGCTAATCAATAAGTTATAGGGTACGCAAGTTACTGTATTTATATTGTGTGGTCATATCATACTCTTCCAAACAATTGGCTTGCTGGTAAAAACTAGCCGAGTCAAATTTTGAGCTGCAGTTTATCCTAAGTTATCTGCTTTGTGTAAATAATTGGTGTTCTAAGAAGTTATACTTTTTAAATAGCAAACATTGCTGTAGCAGAAAAAATGGGAAAATGTGTTTTTAATTTATTTTTGAATGTTGTATATTCTTAATAAATACATATAATATCAGGATTATCTACGGAACTTGGCACCCATCTAGATCTCAATTTTTTTGTCGGCGAAGTCGACAACCGCGCATCGGATATTCTTAATATTGAACTTGGCTTCCATTTTAAATTTATGTTTTTGATGGGATTTATATTATCTCGGTGCAATAATACGGTGTGATGTATTCAGCCGACGTCGGAGGGCAGCGGCGCGGCGGCGGGCGCGCCGGCGAGCGAGCCGGGCGACGCGGACGCGCTGCCCAAGTACAAGCGCGACCTGGCCGCCAAGGCGCGCGTGCTGCGTGCCGAGCTGCAGGCGCTGCAGCCGCAGACCGGCCACTGCCGGATAGAGGTCACATCACCTTCATTCACCAAATAATCCTATACGGCAACCTATCTCACCTTATCCTACCGATGGGCCCCCTTTCGTATACACTTCGACCCCTTTAGGATCCTTTGTGCAATTACCCCTCCTACACACTCAGCTGTTCGAATGTGCAGGTTTCCTCACGATGTTTCTCCTTCACCCTAAGAGCATCGGGTAACCATGCTAACTCACGCAATTCAATTTTCTATGATACTTTTCCGATATGTATCCATACAATTAAGGATACTTTTCGCCGCACAACGGAACTTTTCCGTCTTCTTTAGGTGTATGGTTGACTACGTTTAACTATGGTCCAACTTGTTTTTTTTTCAATGGCGGTCCACCGCGATATTCCGGAGTGATTTCGCTAATATTAAGTGAATAAAGTAAAACGGTAAACAGAATAAATCAAAAGCGTAAGCCGGACATCATCCAATCGGCCATCTTCTCTCCCCGAAGGTTACCGGAAGCTCGGCTATAAAGTTATTTTGAGATCCCTGCTTTAACGCGTCAGATATGACGTTTACTTTGACGTGTCTTGTGTCGCTAATTTCTGTAACGTCGTCATGCGGTTATATTACTTAACATCAGTTCATTAATACGGCCTACGGTCAGATAATGCCGTTTGATGTAGTTGGTAACGAATTCGTGCATCGATAAATATATTATTGCATATTTGATTAAATGTATCACCCTATACTAATGAGTTAATGACTGTCGAAAATCGTACGTTTATACCTGCTCGGCTTTATTAGTTACCCATTTTTCGTTAGTTACCAAAATAAATGTTTTTTTTTTTTTTTTTTCCTCTTTATTAGGGACAACAAACAGTTACACACATATAATACAAATGTAACGAAGTAAATATTGACACATAGTATATGTGCAACCAACAACATTATCCACATATTAAATACCACTACTGGGACATTCTAGATTATATATTTAAACAACTAAATAATTTTAAGCTCTCATTTTCCCACAGGTATCCCGTAACGAAGTGCTCGAAGAATCCTACCGGCTTGTAATGAAGCTTCGCGGCAAGGAGCTTCGAAAGCGGTTGCTCGTCAAGTTCCGAGGCGAAGAAGGTCTGGACTACGGCGGTGTGGCGCGAGAGTGGCTGCATCTTTTAGGCGGGGAACTCTTCAACCCCCATTATGGGCTGTTCCAGTACGCTAATGCTGGGGATGATAGATATGCGCTGCAGATCAATGCGGATTCTGGGGTAAGTGTCCAAACTATAAATTTGTAGCTTCCATTTTAATTTATCTAAAATGCGTAAGTTTTGTCCATTTACTTTTATTAATTTCTTATGAATTGTATGTTGCAGGTGAACCCAGAGCACCTGTCATACTTCCACTTCGCGGGGCGCATCCTCGGAGTAGCGCTATTCCACGGGCACCAACTTGACGCGGCGTTCACAGCGCCCTTCTACAAGCAGCTGCTCGGGCGGCCCATCACGCTGCGAGACATCCGCGACGTCGACCCCGAGCTGCACCGCTCGCTCTCCTGGATGCTGTGAGTACTGACACCCCGCTAGTGCTACTAGTGAGAGCCTTTTTATAAGCAGCTACTCGGGCGGCGATCACGCTGTAAGTAAGAAATCGGAAATCATGTAGGTAACTTTATTGTTCCGGGTCATTCAAGTTTCAGAAGTTTTGATACCTAGATAAGTGATTGATGATAATTGATTATAATTAGACTCCATTCTGAGACTCGAATCGGGTTTTAAATCGACCCCGTAATTGAAGTCAGTTATTGGTTACAAATTAGCAGTGGTTATTTAAAATCACGACTCCGTGTTGTATCAAATCAAGGCATCGGCCGGTATTTTTTAGTGTATATCTGTTGATTTTTGAAATTCAGAGTAAATAATTAGTATTGTAACCATTGTTTTAATGGAATTATTTTTTTCTAGTGACAACAGCATCGCAGGCGTGATAGACACGACGTTCTCCGTGGAGTGTTCGTCGTTCGGCGCCGTGCGCAGCGTGGAGCTGAGGCCGGGCGGCGCCAACGAGACGGTGACAGACGGCAACAAGCGCGAGTACGTGCGGCTGTACGTGGCGCACCGGTTCACGCGCGGCGCCGAGCGGCAGTGGCTGGCGCTGCAGCGCGGGCTGGCCGACATCGTGCCGCCGCAGCTGCTGCGGCCGCTGTCCCCGCGCGACCTGCAGCCGCTGCTGGCCGGCCGCGCCGACCTGGACCCGGCCGACTGGCGCCGCCACACGCGGCTCAAGCACGTCACCCCCGACGCGCCCATCGTCGCCTGGTTCTGGGAGATCGTCGAAGCCTTCGACGCCGAGATGCGCGCGCGCCTCCTCCAGTTCGTGACCGGCTCGCGGCGCGTTCCGCTCGCCGGGTTCCGCGCCCTGCAAGGCTCCACCGGCGCCGCCGCCCCGAGGCTCTTCACCCTGCACCTCGTCGCGGACGCGTCCCCCGATTCTCTCCCGAAAGCGCACACCTGCTTCAACCGTCTCGATCTGCCGCCTTACCCCACGAAGGAGAAACTACACGACAAACTGAAACAGGCCGTTCTAGAAACCGCCGGATTCGCCGTTGAGTGACCGATATTATTTATTGGCTCTTATGCATCGCTCATTCTATATGGTTAGCCTTCGAGTACTAAGCTATTGCGACTAGTCTGAGTTGTGTTGAATAAGAATGTAATGAGACTGACTGAATTTTCTAAAATTACCTACATGACAAAGTTGATATTTCCCACTAAATTAGTATATTTAATTTTTTACATGTGTTACGCTGATAAGCATTTATTACAAATCTCCAATTGTGTTTTTAATCCACGAAGGCGCGCCCCGCCACCTTCATCGTCGTTGCATGGGTGGTCAATGTGCGTATAATGAAGTAGTGGGGGCAACTACGTGGGTAAAACACTTTGACCAGAAGATTCGTATTTTTGACGTGAATTGACATTCATTGAAACTTTTGTGATAAAGTCGAATTCTGTAGATATTTTTGAATAATAAATTTAAATTGGTGTGGTGTGTGAAGGCTGAATTGGCGGTCTGATCGATAACTTACGCCTCGTTTTAGAAAAATATATTCAAGACAACTGAGTTAGTTCTTATGACCTAGATATACTTCAATAGGTACTCATTATTATTCTCTTGTTAACGCATATCTGTTATGATTTTGTTTAGATTCTTTTAGCCTAAATATTATACCCATGCTGTTAGGTGTCGGTTGCACAAAAATGTAGTTCATTATTTTAAATTTTGTATGTGTAGCGTTCTTTTTTAACACTTATGCTCAAAACAGTGTATGTAATCGTGAGTTGTATTGCCATATATTAGCAAGGAAACAGTTTATTTTCCAGTGAGTGGGCTTCCACAAGCATTATTTTCAGAGGAACTTACCGTTAGATAAGACTACACACAGCACAAAAATTATCATATTTATAACATTATTTATTCATGTATGTTACGTTTAAAAATGACATTGTCTGGCCTCTGCAAAGTGATATGTACAAAAAAGCGTGAATTACTAAGTACCTATGTATTTTTGTAATTTATATATATTATGTATATAGTTTTTACATGTCAGTACAAACGCAAAAATGTATCGTAGTAATGATGACCCAGTCGCTTGCGAGGTGTTTATATCCATGTGTTCAATGGTTTTAGGCATTTATATGAACGCCGTCGCTCGGTGCCTTATTTGAGAACAGAATTCTGTACATAAATTTAAGATGCCAACTGGATCATTTTTTGTTAACCCTTAACTTGGCAGTGTGCACCACAGGATACATACCATAAAGTTCACTTTTTGTTTTTTTTTGGATTGATATTTTTTTATGCTGGCTCGAAATCAAATAGGGTTTGAATTCACGACTATTTTAATTTTTGGCAATTTAAGGGTTAAATACCTAACATGGAGATTATTCCAGTATTTTGAATTTTAATATAAATATCAAGTTGAATTCACATATTTGTAAATATTAAGAGGTGACATTAATAACCGATATTTATGTAAACAAGGATAAGTGCCTTTAATCTGCTTAAGTGAAAACTAGTTTTTAATTTTAATCTTGTACGACTGTTAGTGATATGAAATGATTTATTATTAGCATTAAATTTAATTGTATTTAAAATATATATATGATTAAAGTATTTTTGCACAACATTTGAAATTAATTAGGGTAAATTGTTAGTAACTGGCCACTTTACTACCTTGCTTGCTTAGAATGTGTATAGTGATTACCTGTAAAGTGATATCGCTCATATTATGATTTTAGGGGAAGAAGTGAATGTTGATTAATTATAACAAGTGTTTACTAGACGATAATATTATTTATTTCCTGAAATATGTAATTATTTTATTGGACATTACTGTTAACCTAGTAACTAGCCACTATTTACAATACTAGCCACTTTTTTTCAATTACTGGCCACTATGTTTTAATCCTAAGTACCTAGGTACAATAGATACCTACTACGTGAAAACTAGAGGGGAGAGTGGGGTCTTGGCAATATAGGTACTACGGGCGGTCACAGTCGGTAAAAAATTGAAAAAAATTGACACGTATTTATGTATCCAACAAAAAAAATAACAAAGGTAATAACAGCTTCTTAACTTAAAAATAAACAAAAAACTCTTTAGGAATTGATCCTTTATTCCTCATTATCCGAAGAGGAACTTGTCTGGTGAAGATGATAACAAATATGACATACAGTGGTGGACATATAATTAGAAACACTTGCGACGTACTTCACATTATACAAGGCACATTGCCGTAAAACTTTTGTTGTTGGAAATAAAACAACAAAATGCATAGAATACGTTCAACAACTTATAATTAATTAAAAAACAAATAAATATCCGAGTTTACAACTACCATTTAGATATTTAGTTACGTACAAACAACCAAACGACATTCGCAGTACCATCCGTCATGGACAAGTAATTAGAAACACTAAAGAAATGAGGTAAAATCAAAGTTATTAACATGTTAACGTCAACAATTTCAAACTATTTATGTAAAATAATGTTTGGTTTACAAAATTTCTTAAAAAAATATATTTAGTTGCATAGCTTTTGTTATTAATGGCGGCTCTGCACGACGTGGAATTGATTCAAGTAATTTCATACATTTATCGAGTGGGATCGAGTTCCATGCTTCAACAAAGACTTCGTAAAGTTCATTTTGACTGGAATTACGTTTAACGGAGACTTTTTTTTTAACGTCGTACTACAAAAATTTCAATAGGATTTAAATCGGGACTATTTGCAGGCCAGTCTAACATGGTAACATTTTTAAATCAGATAAATTGCTTAGTTATAGAAAAAAATACATTTTTGAACTAACAAGGATGAAACGGAAAAGATCCACGATTGTAAGTTCGAGTCTCACCTGAGGCAGTGATTTTTTTCCACTTTTTCTTTATTTCTAAGCATTGTGGTATCGTTGGCACACATTCTGCGTAAAAAACTAAATAAAATGTAGAAATAGTTGAGTTACAAGACTTGAAAAAAAAGTGATCCACTATTGCCCATTCTCCCCTACTTCCTAGATGACTCGCTGAGATATTTTTTTCTCATACCTACCTAAATAATTTAAATCTAGTAATTTTAGTATCTGGCATAGGTGGCTAGTATTTAAAATGGTGTCGAATTTAATTTCAGAAACTAGCCATCCAAATAAGTTAAAGAATTTGAAGTTAGTAAGTAAATTAATAGTGAAATAATTATTCTCTTACCTTTTGTGATCACATTTACTACACTGACATAACATCATTAGTCAAATTTATATCAGAAATTCGTAATTTGAAATGCATGTCCGCTAATAGAAAACATAAGCAACTAGCCAGTTCGACTGCTCGTCAAAGTCAAACTCATTTTATTATGAACTCTTACGGTAATCGATGTATATAAAACTTGAATAATACTTGAGATAACTGCTGTTATCAGATGGTTTACTTGAACTGTGTGGATATGTTACAGAATTTTTAATTTAATCATTTTAGTATACTGTGGCCAGTTATTGGGGGGTGGCTAGTAACTAGAAATTTACCCTATCTTTGTTTTAGTTCCTTCAGTAGACGATGCAATACAGGAACAAGAATTACCTACCCAATTTCCATAATGGATAAGGTAGATGTCAAAGTGCTCGTCGTTGTACTAGTAAATACTCATCAACATAGTTTTAACCCCTCGTAAGCGGGAGGTCAAAAAATTACCAAGTTCTAGTCTCTTCTGATTATGATATAGTCCATTAAATTAAGCTTAAAAAATATACAAAAAGATATCCAAATAAAGAAAGGGACAAAAACGTAAGCGACGTCTTTCAAGGTAACTTTTCGTGGCTTCAAAGCAATGATAAAGAAAGAGAATGGATCTGACATACCTACAGAATAAACGTGCACCTAAACTACCATAGCAAACATAAAATGGCGGACTGTCACATGTTTAAGCTGCCCTGATTCGATAGTAATAATAAAGTTATCGATAAACAAACCATATGGGTGGGGGTTCTCCACTCGTCTGTTCTGTACGTTCAAAGTCCTGTATAAAGATACAGTAGCAGTGGGATACCTGAAGGGCTTGCAAAACGTCGTCCTTTATCTATGCTTCATAGCGTTCGCCGTGCAATCTCTAGTGTCATATTATATTATAGAGTCTGGCTAACGAAAGCTGTCCCAGAGAAAGAGCGGCAATTTCAAGAAACATGCAGCTTTTAACACTGACTGTACCTGTGTCTTAGCTTCTTAGCTTCTTGTATGCATCCAAACCACAGATTAAACAAAGAGTGATGCAGTCGTTTGACATTACTCGAAAATGTCATTCGACTGTGAATGATCAAATAGCGCGATTATTACCATTCATTCACTAACTTGAATCATTCATTCATTTCTGTCAAGGTTTCCGATAAGCGCGTCGCTTCGCGCTCGAGTAATTAATTTTGTGAATACCATAAAATACAATACATCTCTGCACTTATAATTTCGACTCTTTGTGTTTAAAGAACTTTCATAGATAAACTTGTAGCACCGTGATATCTCATTTTGGTATTCAAACATTACGTGGGGTGAAGTGCTTTTGTATCGTGGCGATCTTTGTTTTCATTGTGAAGAGTTGAGAAGAATTAGTTACGATGCCGACGAGTGCGGTGTATCAGCCGACGACAGTAACGTACGAGCAGCAACCGAATGACCAGCGATGGAACTGCCCCATCAGCTACTTCTCGCGAAGAGTGACGAGTAGTCTGAACCGCGCAGTCTGTGTGAGACTAGGATTATGTCTCCTGGGCAGTACACTTTTCATCATTGGTGAGTGTTTGTTATTAGTTTCGGTTTAGACCCTGAAAAATCGCTTTATATCTTACTTTAGTAAATGTAGACCATTGAAAAACCAAAAAGGGTCCTTAGGCTTCACTGGAAATGGTATTCAGAGAAGGAATTAGTGGTTGCCCCTTTGAAATTCGATTACAACACACATTTATCTAGTGTTTATCTAATAAGAAATTGTTATGCACAACGGATTGACTTAGTTGACTACTGGTTTATTTCCTTTTATCTTGTATGGTAAAAAATAAAATAGGAGTTCAAAGCTGACACAACAGTAGTAACTGTATTAAGCTAAATTATCAATTTTATTATTAACTAGCGACCCGCCCTCGCTGCGCTCTGGATTAAAGTATTATACATATAAACCTTCCTCTTCAATCACTCTATCTATTAAAAAAAACTGCATCAAAATCCGTTGCGTAGTTTTAAAGATTTAGGCATACGTAGGGATATAGGGACAGAAAAAGCGACGTTGTTTTATACTATGTAGTGAAGCATTATATTATGTATGTATATATGTAAGTATTAAACTTGGTTGTAGGTAAAACTTGTTGGTATTGAATGATATTTTAAATTTCTTTTGACCATTTGCTTTGCGTTCAGCTTTATCCTCATTAATATTACTTACTGTGTTTTCTGACAAACTTAAGTAATTTCACAGCAGTCAGCGGACAAATGAATATAATATATAAAGTCCCAAACTAAGCTCTGTATTATGGGCCCTAGATAGTGATAAACATACTTACATAGAGAAAAAAATACCTATGTAAATACATAGAAAACTTCTGATTCAGGAATAAATATAGCTCTTAATACAGTATTTCTCCTTCCTTAGTGGTAAATTCAATGCAGGACTGCTAGCTGTTTTTAAATGTGTTCTTCCAAATCAAAAACCATCTGTATTCCACAGTAGACCTGCTTTGATTTATGACTTATGACATACTTATTTTTTCCATCTAATAAAGTAATGAATATTAATAAAGTAATATCAAATAAAAGGTTCAATACAAATATCCCTCAGAATGTAACATAAAATGCATGTTAACCCCTAGTATGCTTAGGCACAGATCTGTGCTCAAAATTTGGATATCTATTTGTGTTTTTGTGAGTTTTTTTTTTTTTTTATGTTAAGGAGAAGGCACTCGAGCACTCAGGCCACCTGATGGTAAGTGGAATCTGAGACCCATCGACATTTGAATTGTCAAGACTATAATCCTAAGACCTCAAATGCGTTGCCAACCCTGAGGACGAAGATTGAATGCCTCTATGCTAGTAATTTCACCGGTTGTCTTATCCCCACACCGGAACACAACAATGCGAACACTGTTGCTTGGCGGGTGGTTAATGGATAAGACGGTGGTAGTGATCCGGACGGACCCTGCACAGGGTCCTACCACCACTAAACCTCCTATCCTACGTCCTGTGTCCTATTTTACAGACTATATTGTAATCAAAAGAGACTAGAACTTGGTACCTTTTTGACCTCCCGCATATGAGGGGTTAATTAAAATAATACCCAATATATAAGGGACTGTGTATAAGTGATGTCATTTTTTAAAAGTCTTGCAATATTTGAGGTGAGCGGGCCATTCGTAATAGTGGTACATTATGTTAGATGTATTTGAAATTTACATCTTTGTTTTGTAATATTCAATTCATCGGGGCGGAGTTATATAAATGTCAACCCAGAAAATATCCATCTTGAGACTTCTTAAGCACATTAATTTGTGTTTTTTTATGCATCAGACAGTCACAAATTTTTCAAGCGTTATTTTTGAATTTGGAATAAAGCATCCATAGAACTGAATTAACATATCTGGAAGAATGCAAAGTAGTAAAGATGACTATAATAATTGATATAGATAATATGGAATAACAACTTAACAACATAACTTCAAAAAGTGATTCACAATAAGTTCTTTAAATGTTAGTCTGTTTTTGTAAAAAAAACAGCATATATTTTTATTTATTTATTTATTCATTGTTTCATGTAGGTACAATACAATTTTATAGGATGTTCGGGTTACAAAGTGTAGGCAGTTTCCAACAATCAGCACCTAATCAATCAGAAACAAATTCCACAGTCACAGAAGTCATCATATTATTATTTAGTTTTATATTTATTGCGACAAGACTCAACAACTTTTTTTGGGTATGTACGTATCATAATAGTTACACTGAGTGGTTGATAATTTCCTTAATCACATGTTGCACAACCAAATGGTAGGTCAGGCAATGGCCGAAACTCGTGTTGTGTAACAAGTTACAGAGTTCTGTGAAAGGCATCAATTCAGCTTTTTATAACTTCCCTCTAGCCAGAACTTTCTGACAAAAACTTAATTGGTGTTGCACAACAGTGCAGAGCAACAAAACACTCATAAACGTTTTTTTTGTACCTTTGTGATGTGACGACTATTAAGACGACCTAGTTACCTGTATAAAAAAATAGATAATAGAATACATTATAGAAGTTTCTGGTGCCATTAAAAAATACTGTTGACCTGAGTCGCGAATTGGTATGCTAATGAGTGTCGCTTCTGATTAAGTACCTATCACATAAACTAGTTCTCTAAATAATATAAATTGTATCTATAGGAATAACATAGGTGCCTTCTACCCGTATAACTAGCAAGCAACTATAACAATAGCTATGGTAATAAGTTGTGTGATAGCGTATGGTTAAATTATGTGCAGTCACGGAGTACTACGACGGCTTTTGTTTCCTCCCCCGTACTTGCGGGGATTGTGAATGACGGGCTATTTCCGGAAAGCATAAAATATAAATGGCCTCGGACTACGTAGTTATATTATAGGTACATACCTACTTAATGCTACCTTGAAGCGACGACGTGTTATGCCTCCACAATTGACCGTAGCGTACGAACGAACGCCAAGTCCATGTAGTTAATTATGGTAATTGAAGTATTCATTTGCAAATTGTCAAACAGATTATTGGTAATAGCTAATAGGCATAACTTCCTATATTTATTATCACGCATAAAGTAAGAAATCCGTCACTACAAGATGAATGAATTTTACATATCTACCTATGTACCTACCTACGTCACCACCATGAACGTTTCTTTTCAACTCAACATGTTCTGTTCAGTTAGGCATTGAATGATTCGTTCCGCTCTGCTAACGCATGAATGCATACCTAGGTCGAAAACTAAGATCAATAAGTCTAAGAAATATGTAGCTGTATGTTTCACTATGAAAATTCATTTCTCACCCAATGTTTCTTTGGATCTTAATCCTCAAAAAGACAACAGGTATTCGAATACCATCATAACTACTCGTTTTAGCCTACAAAGGGTTACTTAAATGCCCTTGACGCAGGCCCTTAAGGCATAGGTGTCGGCTGTCCATTTAAGGTAGAGCTATGTAGTAGATAGGTCGTTCTTCGACGTGGAAGTACTACGGGCTAGTTTTTTTAAAACTGGTGGCGGTTCGGAAGCAGAGATAAGCTTGCCGTTCGATTGTGCGTATCGTACCTATACAATGAGCGGTTGTGGTCGTTAAAGGTATCGGGTGTCGCGCGGGCGGAGCTAAGCTGTGAGTCACCGGTGGCTGCGTGGTGCGTGATCTGATCACGACACCGCGCGCCACAGACCGATGAAACCTTAGAACTTTCTGTATTTGGTCAACATTATGCGATTACGAGAAAATCCTAGATCCAGCCAGAAAGTTCTGCTTTCAGGTTGAACAAGGACTTGGCCTTGTTTTGTGAACATAACATATTCTTTCTATTGTCTATTACAAACTGAGCGGCGAGTTTCAAGTCCTACTTAGGATTGAATATAATATTATATTATTATTGTGCATATAATATTTGTGTCGCAATTTGAAGAACACACTGATAAACGATTTTTTACTATAAAGTACAAGGTACGCCATACAAGCTCTATGCAAGAAAAAAAAAAACTATGGTCAGTAGGTACCTACTTTATAGTAACAGAGTAGTAGGTAGTTATATACTCTGATATGCCTAGGTAGGTTACAAGATTAGATTTTGGGCGATTCACAATAACTAGGACTCGAGTTCATATTGTTCACTGACGAATCAGTTCTAGGTGTAGGTAGCGGATTAGGACCGGTGTTAGAGTACGCGGCGCCTGGCAAAACTCCAGGAACATGTCTGGCGTAGGGATTTGTTTTATTCTTTGAGTAAGCGTGACAAGGTTCATGGAGTTAGGTAATTTTAACCATAAGTACGGTTTTATTACATTACAATAATTACAAATTATCTACACCCTAAATATTTTCTGTATCTACTAGAATCAACGATAAGTTCGTTCTCAAAGTTTCAGTCGCCTTTCAAACGGCTATGTTGTCGAATGTAACTTAATAGCTGGTCAGGCTCTGGACATGCTCAAATAATTATTTAAATGTGCTGTAAAAACTAGTTTTTAACATTATTAACATTATTATGTAAAATGTATTCGTTATGTAAGTAGGTATATACTTTAAGAAACGCGACGATTGTAGTACTTATTTTCAAAACTGGAGTTTTGCACGTCGTATGAACTCGTATGGCTAAAAGAGAAAACTTGAGATATTATTGTATTTTTGTTTTGCGCCATCGTAAAACCAAACTCGGTTTGAGATTGAGACTGAAGTTAAATTCAAGTCAAGTTTAATTATGAAAATAATCGCTCCGCCATAAAAATGAAACATAAAAGCGCTGTCTGTAACAGTTTCGTTCGCAAGTGGCGGCAGTTCTAAAAGATTCATGGCTTTGGGTAATGGAACAAGCGTGGCGAGCGAAGGTCGACAAACTCCACTGCGCCCCACCACTACCACGTTTCCGTGGTGCTTCGCTCACTTCCATTATTTCCTCTGAGTCATAACGTGAATTGCATTCGAATCCGTCCCCTCTCAAGCACGTTGTTGAAGCACGACCACGTGCGTTTGTCGCAATTTTCGTGTACATACATAGGTACATTGCCCGCAACTTGCTTTAGATAGGTACCTAATAAGAAGTAGGTTTGATATAACTAGAGACACTAAACTATTCTAAGTAGGACATTCGAATTTGTAGCATGGAATACGGATTGATGTCGGTCGACCTTACGTCGGGCTAACGAATAAGGCTCGACGGAATAAAGCCTACCTAGGATTATGTTTATTTGTTACTTTTTGTCTATTACTTTTATGTCGAACAAACTTTCAATACTTATACATCATCCTTAGCTTGTTCACCTAACTAGTCTTCAATATTATATGTATATTTTTTATGACTTAGAGCAAATACCACTTTAAGGCACATTATAGGGAAAATCCATCTACCTATGTAAGTGGGCTATCATATCAGTCTTAAGCTCGTGGACTGCAATCTAAAGATTGCAAATGCGTTGCCAACGCTGTTGACAAAAAAGCGGCCAAGTGCGAGTCGGACTCGCCCATGAAGGGTTCCGTAGCAGCAAGTAACATAATATAAAAGTTCGTTGTAGCTTTGATCAATGTTTTTATGACGTATTAAAAAAAAACTACTTACTAGATCTCGTTCAAACCAATTTTCGGTGGAAGTTTGCATGGTAATGTACATCATATATTTTTTTTAGTTCTATCATTCTCTTATTTTAGAAGTTACAGGGGGGGGGGGGGCACACATTTCAACACTTTGGAAGTGTCTCTCGCGCAAACTGTTTAATTTAGAAAAAAATGATGTTAGTAACCTCAATATCATTTTTGAAGACCTATCCATAGATACCCCACACATATTGGGGTTGATAAAAAAAAAATGAGTTTTAGTTCTAAGTACTAAAAAAAATACCAAATAGTAATAGAAAAAAAAACATAAATTTTGGGGGTTCCCCACCCCCAAAATTTATGGTTTTTTTTTCTATTTTTGTGTGAAAATCTTAATGCGGTTCACAGAATACATCTACTTACCAAGTTTCAACAGTGTAGTTCTTATAGTTTCGGAAAAAAATGACTGTGACATACGGACGGACAGACAGACAGACATGACGAATCTATAAGGGTTCCGTTTTTTGCCATTTGGCTACGGAACCCTAAAAATGCCTCTATTCTAGTCATTTAACCGGCTCTCTAGCCTCTAACATCGAAATAACAGTGCGAACAATGCTTCCTGGCGGCAAGAGTGCGGGTAGTAATACACTCAGCAAAAAAAAAAACGCAGCTTTTGAAAGTTTCAAAAGAGGCTTTACTTTTCATACCTTACCTTGGATGAAATATGGTTTATAGGTATCTGTTTCTTGTCAAAATTTCAAACGGTGCCATTTTTTTGACGCCGAGTATACCTAGTAGCCATTCGGGTGGCATGGACCTTGCACGAGGCCCTACCTTCCACCGTACCACACCGGCTTACCTTTTATGAAGAAAATAAAAATGTTGACACCTCAAGGAGCTTAGATAATCTTGTGTTACATTGGTTATATAGAGTTACTAATTGACGCCTTGGGCATGATACCACGAGCCGAGTCGAAATTGATACTATTGATTGTCGTTGCAAAGTCCCAGTAATTTGAAATGGGAACGAGCAATTACAGTGGGTACACCGGTTTTATTGGTGCTCTGTGTGGGCTGACTTGTTCTTTCGGATACACTGCTGTTTGTTTATTTGATTTGTTTAGCATCTTTTACAGGACTGCTGCTTCGTTGCCAGTATTTCGATTATTTTGTAACTAAGCTGATCAAAACTGCTGATCCAGCTCGGGCTAGAGAAGCAGTGTAGGCATTGTCATACTCGTACTTGTTGATATACGTTTATTTTGTGATAATCAAGGATCGTTAACTGCGAGCGAAATCCATTGAAGTACTAGGGTTGCTACCCAGTCAAGTCAAGTCAAAGGCAAAAAATATTTATTGAGTAGGCTTAGAAACAAGCACTTTCGAATCGTCAGTTATGCTACTTATTCATATGTATGGAGGAATGTGTTTATTTATCATTAATATCCTTATATTATACTTATCAGTGTCTAGGTCACCTAGACACTAATAAGTAATAAGTGCTATCTATGACATTAAACTAAAACTTCTTGGAATGGATAAATATATTGTCAATAGATAAATTTACGAACTAGTAGGTATGTTCTTGTCATGATTGTCAATGTGACTCCGTCAAGTACTGGTTGTGTTTGCTTATTATTGCATTTTCAAATAGTTTTGTAACAATAATTAATTTAAAGTAACAATGGAGCTACTGCTTGAAGAGCATAGGTTTTAAAAAAAGAAGATATATCGGTTTTGTGTACAGTCAAGGAATTTGATTCGCGTACCATCTTAAGTCTAAATTGCTGATGACAATCGATGATACTAAGGGTTATCTTTCTTTGCAACGCTAACATGACGTTTGTGCCGCAGTATGACATGTTTATTTACCGAGCTTTTCCGAGCTCACGTCACAGTGTGACATCTTTCGAAAATTTGGCATGGCATATGACAAAGACAGTAGTAGCATTTCTTTCTTACCACAATCGAATATAGCCGACTTTGTCCGATTAGCTGTTACTACCAGCAACGGATAAATAGGTTAACCATGACGTCCATGACGAACGTTATTGGCTGTTGCTATGGGTGATTTCACAATATTAGCTAACGCTTCTGACATGTTGTCGTATTGTCAACGTTACGGTAGCTCTTATCACTTGACAGTCCCTCGACGTTTGCTGTATAACAACGTCAACAATTTTGGACTAGCCTCAGAACTTTCCCGTAATAAATTGACGTTTGACAACTTAATAAATATTTAATGACCAATAATACTAAAAAGCTATAGGCTATACATATGTATAGTAAAAATCAGAATTTTTATTCATAAAGTTTAATATCTAGTATAAGCACCTCCACTTTCAGACACAGCTAGGAGGCGGGCCGGCATTGATTCTACTATCTTACTACAAATGTCTGAATGACGCAACGATTCCCATACTTCGTGACAATGTTCTTCCAAGGCTTGTTTCGTTCTTTCTTGCCCATTTTCCCACCTTTGCACCATGATGCCCCATATATTTTCTATGGGATTTAAATCGGGAGATTTACTGGGCCAAGGAATTTCAATTATGTCGGGATGTTGGCGAAACCAATTTTTGGTGACCCTTGCCTTATGAGTCGGACAATTATCGTGAACGAAGTGTATATTCGGAACTTCTTCCTGTGGATAAACGCATCGCACAGTAGGAAACATGATTGTATCCATTGCCTCTACATAATCTATAGCTTTAGCTCGCGAAGGCAACTGGGCAAGCTCGCCGACACCCGCAGAAGATATCCACCCCCACATATTTACACTTATACGGCCTGACGCTCGGTTTGGGACTACATGTTCTTCTGCATACCGCGTCCTGTCATATCTCCATAAACTCAAACGTCCGTCTTGGGAAGAACGAAAGGTTTTTTCATCTGTGAATATCACAGTGCTCCAGTCAAAATTTTGGTATCTGCGTGCAAAATTAGCTCTTACAGTTTTGTTTGCTTCAGTCAATGCGACTTTTTTCGCGTATCGCCTATGGTGAATACCGATACTCGAACTGTGCGTAAGCCAACGTCAAACCGATCAGCAAAATATCTAGTTGGCGTGAAAGGATGTTCTTCATAACGTTGCCGAATCTCCATAATTTGTTCAGCCGTCAGTCGCTGTGAACCGTGGTTAAAACGGCGGCGGTCTTCTGTATGGCCTTCTTCTCCGTATCGAGTGATCCATAGTCTTACAGTTGTTCGGGATATATTTAATGACCGAGCTATACTGTGAATGCTGCGTCCCTGCTCATGCAATGTAATTATTTGGCTTCTTCGTTCTGCATAGTTTACTCGATGCATTTTCAAAGTTTGACATTTAAATTTGACTATGTCACCAATTTGATGTCTCGGAAGATTTTTTTTTTTTCTATTTAAAATACGAAACTACAAATAGGTTCTTATTCAGAGTAGACAGATCGAGAACGTGAAATAAATCTAGTGGTGCATATCTAAGGTTAAAGTTTGCAGATCTTTCACCCAAACATGCGTCATTTTAATTATGCAAAACACTTTTGCTTGCTGAAGCGAAAATAAACATTAAGACATGTCTATCTTTCAAGCAATAAATCAGCAAAACGGTACGCGAATCAAATTCCTTGACTGTACATATTGTAATAAAAAAACCAATAAAATTTATTTTAGAAAGTCACATTAAAAGCAAGAACCAAAATACAAAAATTTACCATTTAACTGTAATAATAACATTACACTGAGATTCAGATTCTGTTCAGTTATATTTATTTGTATTATTTTAGTACATAATATTTTAGTTCATCAATTTAGAACCATCGCCATCCCTAACTGGTTGTCATACGTCATTTCAATGGATTTCGCTCGCAGTTAACAATCCTTGGTGATAATATATCGTTATTTCAGCGAATTAGCTTTACTTGGTTTATTTACGCTTACGTATTAGTCGGAAAATATTTATCGGCAATGATTCACATGTTAGTTTGACGAATTCAAGGTTTCCCGACTCGACCGACGGTGACTGTCGTAAACGTCCAAAACTATCAGATTTGCATTTGTTTTGAATTTTGAAATCTGACTTACGGCCTCGTCGTCCTCAATGGTGTCTGTCGCATCGGCTTTGTGTGGGTGGTTATTGTTCCAGTCGCCCCGGCGAGTGAAAGCGGTCTAATGAATCACTAATGCGTTCTGCCCACTGCCTTAACCTACCGCTTCCGCTGCAGTGGCCTATTTTCGCAACCCTCCAGGGCCACTCGATGGCTCTCTAGTTTATTCTCAAAGGGTTAGACGTTTCGATATTTGTAACGTCCTGGAAAGTTATTTTAAAATTAATGTGCGATTCTACTGGGTTTAAAAATTGAGCATCTTAAAGAATATAGGTCGTTTTGTAAAATGAGATTAGAATAAGTAGGTGGGCGTTTTCCAAAAAAAGTGTACATCGTTAAGGACAAAATTAAGAAAATTTTACTTTTTCCATTTTGTCACAAAAATTAGCCATACATTTAGATCTAGACACGCGGGAGCGTGTCAAGCCAAGTTCAAGAAACAGAACTGGCGAGCCGCACCGTGTGTAATATTACACGAACCATTTGGAGCCACTTTTGACCCCCTCATAAATCAAAAACTATTTTACATAAACGTATCAAATTTGGCTCATATATTGAGACTTGCGAGATACATATGTGTTCTAAATTTCATAAGCTTATCTCAAACTGTTATTTAGATATTAATGTCCAAAATTCCTCATTTTTATCATTGACTGACCTATAGACCAAAACTCTAACCCAGTTCCAGATGACCTAGAGAGTTAAAATTTGGTATGCAGATAGGTAATTAGATGAATACAAAGGAATAAATAAAAAACTGTCAATTTTTAAATAATTAGATTCTATTATGAACGCTTAACATAAATACCTAATATTACTTAGGGTACCTACGTTATTAACTGGGATTAATTATTATTTTTATATTAAGCGCACATCAATAGTGTAAAATCATTACCTACTCATAAATAATGATAAAATAATAGGCATTTAGATTTTCGGTATATACACGACGCGCGCGCGCCGAGTGACGCCGGAGCGGCGCGGGCGGGGTGGGTGGTGCGCTGTGACAACCGAATCGAACCGTTGACGCGAACGTGGCCGAGCGTCTTGCTGTCCGGTTGTCTCTCGATATCTGACCTATAAGGTTGCGATTTATGCTGCGAAATTGCTAAGTTTTCTTAAGGAAAACTTATAATTTGTAGTAATATTATTATTACAATTTCTTTAATAAGTAGGTACGTACGTATAGTATTATGGTATAGGCAATAGTTTAAATAAATAATAATTTTATAGTTATAAGTAGGTAGGTGTATATACTTATTATTATTACAATTCCTATAATAAGTAGGTACGTAGGTTTAGTATAGTATAGGCAATAGTTTAAATAAATAATAATTGTATTTTTTAGTAAGTAGGTAAGACTTACCTACAAAAAGTAATGATATCCCACCAAAAACATAAATGTAAAAAAGGAGAGCCAAGTTCACTACAAAAATTATTCTCTGCTGTGGGCTTCGCCGCAAAAAGAATGGAGATCTGAGATTGAGTGCCAAGTTCTATGCAAAATCCAAATATGTAGTCTAAGGGCTGACTTGGCTGGTTTTCCCATACGAATTATATAGCCTTCGCATGTTCTAAACCTGTTACCTTTCGGTTCTTATTTTATTATTCCGAAAATTTGGCTTGCTGGTAGAAACTACCCATCGAACATAAGGCTCTTCCATGACTGTGTAAAAGTAGGTACTTAATAATAATTCGTATGGGAAAACCAGCCAAGTCAGCCCTTAGACTACATATTTGGATTTTGCATAGAACTTGGCACTCAATCTCAGATCTCCATTCTTTTTGCGGCGAAGCCCACAGCAGAGAATAATTTTTGTAGTGAACTTGGTTCTCCTTTTTTACATTTATGTTTTTGGTGGGATACGTTAATCTTCGCGACGAAAAGGAAAAGTTACATTTTCTTAATTTTGTCCTTAACCATGAACACTTTTTTTTAAAAACGCCCAGGTTCTAACTAGCTGTAAGAATTCTCTAGCTCAACTCAATGCACCCAAAACTTTAAATTCGTCTGCATTTATTTGTACTGAGACAATGGCTCGCAGTCTAAAATAAATCGCATTCCATTTGCTTCTCGCCGTCTCGGTTTGAGCTGAGTACCAGTAATGCTGGTTTATTAATGGATTAGCCGAATAGATTTGTTGATCAACAATTCGATTCGAGGCAATGAACAATCTTTTACAACGATAACACGGTTGTGAGCTTGATAATAGTTAACAATACGACGTAAACATTTATTTAGAGTAAATTCAGCGAGTAATAGCATCAGTAAGTACCATTGCATGCAGAACTGTTTGGTTTCATGTTGCCTTGTTATTAAATGTCAAGGAGCACAGCAGCACTCAAGCTAAGTCGAGCAACCACAGACCACAGCTAAAACTTTTTGTTGAAGCAAAACACAGTTTTAAAAGCTCGTCGCACTTTCTATAAAACGGCGTGATAAGCGTGATACCAAGTATCACCAGACTGCCCGAAGAGGGCAAATTAATCGGGTGTTTGAGTCTTGATTGTCACATGAAAATCGAGTTTAAACTCACAGTAGGAAATATTTAATTTGGTACAGGTACGAAAACGTAATACTGAACGTTTATAAACAGCTTTATAATATTTTTAATATTGGATGATCCCCTGTGACAGTCGTATTTCGTAATTTCAATTACTTCCTACACTCACAAGCGAGGTACTTAAACATAGGCAATTAGGTAATTATTTAAATTCCTGAACGACGTCGCTAGGTTTGTACCAATGTATAGTATTTATGTAAAGATAAAGAAATAAGTGTAATACGTGTTTATATGAGATGTAGCAGGCATCATCCTAGATTGAACAGAGTATAATTGAAACGTTTTTTTAACCAAAAATATTTACTTAATGAACACTACAGTTGCGAAAGTATGGTTGTTATGTGGTGACATTCTGGAGCAATTATCGTGCTCCCATCCGTGACACCCCAAATGAAAAGTGACGACAAAATTTACAAAACGGACCCAAACAATTTGAGTGAAAACGGGAAATGACATAATTACTATCAGCCAACTACCATAATTACGAGACTAGACTAGTTTTTAATTCATTGCATGCATCCTATAGGTTAAGGTTAATTAAATATTTTTGCAGTATCTATATTAGCCTGGTGCAGTATAATTTAAGGTGTTTTTAAGCCATTGTTCAGAATATTTAGTCACCGTAAAACGCTTTCATCTTTCAGCCACAAATTACAAAAGATACGTTTGAGGCTTATTTTTTAGGGTTCCGTAGTCGAACTAGGAACCCTTATAGTTTCGCCATGTCTGTCCGTCCGTCCGTCCGTCCGCAGCCTAGCTCAGAGACTCTTAGTACCTACTAGAAAGCTGTAATTTGGCATACATATTAGTCACGCTAACGAAGTAGTAAAATTAAATCATAAAATATTTTTTTTTAGTGTACTTCCCCTACCGTGGGGACTTTTTTTTTCTGGTCTACCCATAATGTGGGGTGTCGTTGGATAGGTCTCAAAAAAAATACGGGAATGTAAAAACATTTTGTTCGATTAAGTGATCCGCTTATGTTATGAAATATTAAGCTTTAAAAAGCTAATTTTTGTTAGAGTTAAGTGTCCCCCCTCCTACAGCCAAAACAACAAATACTAAAAATCTGAAAAAAAAAGAGCATAGGTATACGAGTTTTGAAGGAAAACTTTGACGACTAAGTAGACGTCATTGGTTCTTGAGATACAGGCGATTAAAGTATACTTACTAAAAACATCTAAGATGGCACCGAATAACTTTAGTTTAGACAGAAAATTAGTTACCGATTCACTTTAAATTAGGAAATTAGTTATTTATTACTTGTTGGTTTTTATTTTTGTAGTACCTAACGGCTTCGGAACCCTACACTGTGCATGGTCCGACATGCTCTTGCCCGGTGTTAAAAATCTCAATTTGAGTTCACTTGAGATGGGTGCCACTTGATATAGTATCAATCTCGAATAGAAGAGGTTTAATCAAGGTCAGAATTCCTTTTCAATATATTGTAAGAGTCTCAGTTGTATATACACCGTGTTTTTTTTGATTTACGATAACTTTAAGGGCACGTTCTTCAAGTCAAATTAAGCTAATTTCCCGAAGACAGACATATGATAACTCGTACGGTTATAAAGATATTCAATTATTAAAATTAATCAGTTAATCACGTTAAACTAATGTAAAAGGCTCTTAATTGATACCTAACAATTTTCTTTTAATTACCTATTATGAGTAAAGAGTTTTCAATTGTTAGGTCGTGCACCTGACAAGTGTTATCTTTACTTGTGTGTGTGTGTATGTCACGCGGACTTGACGTATTTGACACTAACTATGAGTTAACTCTAAAGACCCTTTTAGAATGATTGAAGACACAACATTTAATTACTTTGTTCTAAACATTTTTTTTTTTTGCAATATTTTAAAATCTAATGTACCACGTAGTTTTTATACGTGTACTAACAATATGCCGAAGTTATCGTAAATCAAAAAAAACACGGTGTATAAGTCGGGTAACACTACAAAACTTAGGTAGAGTACGTTTGCTTTCTTGATATTCCAGTTTAAGTAAGTACATAGGTTGAACGACTCGTTGATGAGTCAGACGCCAAGTTTTTGTGCACACACGTTACTAACCGAGATAGATCTGCAGACACCGGGCGGAATGTAATTCGCGCCATGTTTTTTATGCCTTTAAACAGGCAGAACTGGCACCCACCAAGTATGGTTTACATGAATTACAAGGCAACTTTTTTAACCCTTGTCCACCCTGAGAACGGATATAAATTGATTTGTTTCGACAAAACGTACGGGCTAAAGTGGGTCAATGTTAATGGTCATATTTCACTGGTATTTTACTTCCTTGTCCGTATTAAATCCAAATAGTTGCTATAACAGGCTTCGATTAAATATACAAATATTCCGTAAACATTATGATGTATGAGAGAAAATAATTACCATCGTAGGCTAAATTTCAAATGTTCAAGCGAATAAAATCAATTTTTGTATTTTCAAGTGTGATGTCATTTGAGTCTGCATACTTTGCATATCAACGAAGTAGTTAAGGTAATAAATATCTCGTCTGGCGGGTGCAGATTGCGCGTGTCGCTAAATCGACAGGCTATTTTATAGCTATTCAAGGTGAATCAGTTCGTTACCGTTGACACTAGAAGCTAAATTAATCTAGGCTGCAAGTACGTAGCTAGTACCTTCGAGCATAGCTTCTCACTGTGAAGGGCCGCAAGGAGTCGTATTTCTGGTTTTGCGCAAGTTTGCTTACAACGTAACCGCAAGATTCCATATTTAACGCACACTATAGGTACTTTGTTCTCGTCAAAGGATTCTCACAAGACTGCCTAGACCTTTTTTAGAGATCCTTATTAAGTATTCCTTACATATTATATTTGCAATGAATATTTTAATATAAAAGCGTCAAGTTTCCTTGACTCGTGACAAAAATAACAAAACTGTTACCTTCTGGTAAACATTCGCAGCTTTTGAATCGAAAAAACAGTCTGAGAAGCGCATGTGTTAATTTAGAAAGATCCTCGGCGTTGCAATGGTTACAAACGAAATCACTGACGAGTGACTGGCCTAGATTCCTTCACAAATCTGAAGCAATTAACATAGAATAGCGTCTAGTCATTCATTAGTGGTGCTCAACGCGAGTACGTCATCCATACATCAAGAAATCGATTGATCTTTGACACATACCTGGGCCTCTATTCTCCTGCGTTATAAAGATATCGCGATTGACGTGGTTTAGAATCGTTTAAGACTCGGTCGCCATTATTGTAAATGACATAAGAGTTATCAAAACGTTGACAATACGGAAACACATAAAAGACGATATCGTACCTATTACCGTGTAGAAACCCAGTAGTAGTCAAAATAATTATCATAATATTTAAGGGGTTAATAATTTCCTTTAGTTATTTCTTTAGATAATCCACATATCAACAATACACTATGCTGTAATGCAAATAATCAATTGTGTATTGTTAGTAATGTTATATACAGAGTAACACATACAAGGCAAAGGCCTATTAACTATACCTACTTCGTACATTAAGGACCGTATCGTTAATTATGGAAACAAATAAAATGGTGTAATCTGTATAAATACTTTTTATTACAAAAAAAAACTTAAACTACACGATTCTTAGATCTTCAAAGTGAACCATAAAAACTACTTTTAGTTATTTATTGATCCCCTTTGCCAGTTTTCTCACTTTGCTTTTGATGCTCTTCATTAGCCCTTGGACATCGACTGTTTTGAAAGTTTTGTGGGTACGGATCCAGTCTTTTTTTAATTGGTCCATGTTATCTGTTGGTTTAGCTTGTTTTCGTAGCTTTGCCTTCATCAGAGCCCAAAATTTCTCGATGGGCCTGATCTCAGGGCAATTCGGGGGATTTAATGATTTCGCGACAAATTCGACATTATTCTCTCGATACCAGTTCAACACATGGCGAGCATAGTGACACGCAGCTAAATCAGGCCAGAATAATGTACGACTCCTGTGCTTTCGAATGAGTGGTAGTACCCGTTTTTGAAGGCATTCCTTCTTGTACACATCCGAATTTAAGTTTCCCGTTACGAAAAACGGAGACGTTTTCATGCCGCATTAACAAATAGCTTGCCAAACCATCACTTTTTTCCCAAATTTCTCGCAAAAAATGGATTTGTCGTCTTTAGAGACCTTCGTACCTTTTATTACGGTGTAAAACTGCGGTCCGGGTAGGGTTTTATAGTCAAGTTTGACATAGGTTTCATCGTCCATTATAATACATTGTTCATTTTTAGTTAAAATTTGGTCGTACAATTTCCGAGCCCGAGTTTTGACAGAAGACTCCTGGGTTTTGCTGCGTTTAGGCTGTTTTTGCTTTTTATACGTTACAAGCAAGTTACGTTCCTTGGCACGCTGAACCATTGCAATAGAAGTACGACATTTTTTTCGCAAAATCCCGAATCGATATCTTTTTTTTGAGAAAAATATTCGCATATCTTTTTGTCCAAATTAGGACATGAAGGGCCTCGTTTTCTACCTCGACCAGGTAAATCTTTTATATTATTATACATACTAAACCTTTTTATCGTATTGTAAACAGCTTTCAGGCTAACCCTTTCTTCTGAAGCAAACTTTCTCATAGTTATACCTGATTCTTTACAGTATTTGGTCACAATTGTATGTCGTTTTTTCTCTGAGAGACCCTTCATCTTGCAATGTATACGAATTATACAATTTTTTATAGTAAGTTTTAACACTTGACTGAATGCTTAACAGATTGACATATGACAGAAAAGACAAAATATTGTAACTTTTTTTTAGAGCAATTCAAACTTGTTTCCATAATTAACGATACGGTCCTTACATAAGCCTTAAAGCGCGTGCAAGGAGAAAAAATACCGGTTTTGAATTTGGGATCAATTTGCCAAGTGCTAATTTTGTGCAAACCTGCTTGCTCGGTCTGATCACGAGTCGCATCACCACACATTTTAAGACTGAGAATTCTGTAGGTATGTAAAACAGAAAGTAATAAGGTACATTTGAAAGCCAAGGAAAACATCGTCAGGTTCGAAATTGTACGAATTAATGAGTTTCCGTTTCGATGCCAACAACGCATTTTGCTAGGTAGATATTTATTGCTAGATCAACTTAGTACGATATAATATGTACATGTAAAGTAAGTGTACGGAGAAATACGACAGTTTCGCGACAGCATAATAACAATGCGATATTTTTGGGATGGTATCGGTCGTGCGTGAGGCCACCCACAGCCCCGCAGAGTCACCCGGCGTGACATAACGGCGATAAACATGGTAGTAAAACGCTCACTTCTGTAAAAATGTCCGTCGAAATTGTAAATATCATGCAAATTATTGATATTCTTTAAAGGACCCATATAATAGGCATTTAAAATCATTTCTCATCTAAAATCATCATTATAAAGAAGTAGCTTTTGCCCGCGATTTCGTTTTTGTGTAGAAAAGTTATTGATGCACATGGGGACTATTATTTATTGCGAATAAAATAATCCATGATATACCTAAACAGCTTGTGTATCAAATTTCATTCATAGCCGATCAGCCGTTAGGCAAGAAATACTAACTTTTGAACCTCCTCAGCTCCTCACAAACTTTGTGATTTATTGTACTAACGACTAGTGCGATTTATTATAAATTTTCATTATACTTTTTATTACGTACCGAATTTTACTAGGAAATCAATTTTTATTTCTTGAATTCTTGGCAAAACGTTTTCCTATATAGGTAATTATTGCGCGCCACAAGCAAAGCGGTAGCTTACGTTACGTCAATAACGTGTTATAACGTTCACGTTTTTAACAGACTTCAAAAATTATAAATTTCAAATAAATTTTAAGTATAAATTTCTTTAAATGTGTGTCCACCGATTTCTCAGTCAATTGAAGCCCGATTTTAGAAATTCTTATTTTATTATATGGTATACTCCCGAGGTAGTCCCACTGTCACCAAGTCGGTATCTGATGAGGGGATCCGCAAGAAATTGAGAGAACTCCCCAAATATATAGGCAGACACATAGTGTTTTTAGTATTTGCAGTAAAAAGTCTCTCATTTGCATTCAGAAACTATCATTTGGTGGAGTAGAACACCAGTTCTACCATCTATCTATGGTCTTTATCACCAGATGAAGACCAAAGAGAGCCACCGGAACTCCTCAATGGGACCTATTTCAAGGTTGTCGGTAAGATATCTGTATTAAGATGGTTAAGCAACTATGACGCAGCACAGGTTAAATGGTTTAATTTAAATATATGCACTATGAATTTCCCGTGGCATTGCTTGCGGCGAGCTTCAAATGTCCTATAGTTTCTTATTAATTGAGAAGTGGGACTACTTTTTGTGTTTTTTGAAGGCGGTTTTTTGTTTTTTATACTATTTTTCCCGTTTATGAAAAAAAATGAAAAAATGTTTATTACATAAAAATAAAACTACAAGGTGAAGCAGCTGCTCTGGGGACTGAGCTAGGATGCCCTGTGTTACAGGCCCCAATAATAGTTATAGAATGCAACTTGTCGTCCCACTGCAATAGTGACTAGTTTATCATGTGTATACATTTTCAATGGCAGTGCGTGAATTTTGGTAATAGGTGGCCTGTACTTCGTAATGTTTTTTCGCATTCCTTCGTAAACGAAAGCACCTGCTGTAAGCCAGTTCCAAACTAAACCTGTTTGCAAGACAGAATGAAATAAAACAAAGTATTTTGGCGCCTATAATACTATATAACTTGGTGCATTTTGGTAGGTGGGCTTCTTAACCATCATCTCAGTCAGGGAAGGACTAGGGGCTAATTCGTTCGAAACACGAATATTCCACTGTGGGATGCGCGTACTCGTATAACTAGCGAAAATTACACTTACAAGTAGTTCAATATTACCTAAACCATACGGGTCCAGCTGAAAATCAGCGCTGCGGCTACGTGCCCCAGCATCACGCTGAGCTGGCGCACCGTTTCGGCTATTACCTGTGTTTTAATTACCTACTTATAATGTTACTATTGTTTTTTATTTCCTCAATTGTATGTGTTCTTTGTTTTTTAACTAGCCGAATAAAGGATTCTATTCTATTCTATTATATTCTAAACGGTGTCCTAAATCTAAAAATTGGTAATAACATGTTTACCCCTTTTTTGGGAGGTTATTAGTTTTTCGCTTCGTTCCGCTTCCGTAATTTTCATCTTGAGGTGACTGTCTGTTGCTGTGTTATTGTTACATCAAGTTTTCTATTTGGAAACTACGTTGTGAAGCTATTTCGTGCCTGCGAAGCTGGCAGTCCCGGGTTCGATTTCCGGTACGGGCAAATATTTGTGTGATTGATTACTATAAGTATTTCTCTATTCATATAAATGTTTGTCGTTGCCTAGTACCTAATAGATACACAAGCCTAGAGCTTAGTTTGAGACTAGGACTAGGTCAATTTGTGTTAGATTGTCCTCTAATTTTTTTATGAATTGTTCAGGTCTGGCGCTGCTGATCGCGGGAGGTGTGCAGTACTCCAACTCCCCGGCGTCGGCGGCGCCCGAGTCTGACAGCGGGGTCGGCACGCTCGTCGCCGGCGGCGTCTTGCTATGCCTCGGGATGCTGTTTGCTGGTATGTGATGTTCTTAAGTACTTGAATTTTATACGCTTTTCTTTTTTAAACCCGACATAAAAGTGAGGTGTTACGTGGTAAGTTTAAAGTGTGTATCTGTGGCATAGTAGCTCCGAAACGGATGGATCGATTTGAACACGGTTTAAAGATAGCTAGTTTAATCAGGACGGATCTTAGCCAGGTTTTATAAAAATCGGTTGGACAGTTTAAAAGATATCAGCTCTTAAAGTAGGAGTTGCCATTATATCGGGTTTTTTTAATCTATTCAAGTAATTTTCTGTAGTTATAGCGTTTTACAGCATCATAATGTCGGGTATGGGTATGGACCAAAAACTTGTACCACAGTTAAGCGCAGTTAACCATACAAACAACAAAGGCGTAAAAAGTTCTGTTGTGTGACAAAAAGTATCCTTACAATTCTATGGCTAATTTTCGTCGCTCAACGGTAAAGTTTCATAGAAACATTAATTGTGTCAGTTAGCGTGCCCAACTTTTTGGACCTTACCCATATCGCAGCGTTGCACTATGCTACTGGTCATCTGCTTTCAATAAATGTATTTTAAGGGCATTTTCAAAATAAAGTGTACCCTAGTTAAGGAAATTTAAGAAACGTTAACTTTTGTCAGTTTTGTGACGAAATTAGCCATATGAATGTATGGCTAATTTCGTCACAAAACTGACAAAAGTTAAAGTTTTTTAACTTTCCTTAACTAGGGTACACATTATAATGAAAATGCCCTTAAACTAAAAAGTGCCCTATGATCCGATCTGTTTAACATTGTTATTTACATAGATGGAGGGTATCTAATGGAGACCTACCCAAAGTAATTGATGTTGCGAATTAAAATTACTGGACTGAAGGATCGAGGCATAAAGTCGTATATCTTGCCACTTAGGTATCTCAATGGTCCGCAGCTCATTAGAGGCTAAAACCACATGTTTATATATTATGTAGATTATTGTCGATATTTATTCTGTTATAAATGTCTTCGACAACAATATATATATACAAGACTATAATGGACTAACACAAAACCATTTAACAAGCAAAAAAGTAAAAAAAAATGTTAGCTGCTATTAATCTCACAAAAAGGTGCATTTAAAGGTTAAATTGACCTTCTTGCACGCGACCTTAACCCGGAAGATTATGCGGTAGATTGCTGGTCATCCATTACCATTATCTCTTACTAGGTATCCATCGCAGATTTATTACCTGACTAGCCTACGAGGTGGGTAGTGATAGAGAACGAATACCATGATCGAGCTCACGATTTGTTTAAAACTCAGACAAGAAGTACGTATTTTATAGTTTAAATTCTCGCTTATTGGAACACTCAAATATAACACTGACGTTTGAGCGTCTACAGCACGAAAATTCTACCCTAGGCGTTCAGAGGTTATACCGATGTCTACAGGCAACTTTTTTAATTTACAGGTGTAGGCGGGTTCGCATGGACCGCTCGCTGGGGCGGCGGCAAGGAGGCGGCGTCCAGCGGCGCCGCGGGGCTCACGGCGCTCAACCCCTCCACCGACCCGCTGGTGGCCGAGCAGTACGCGCCCGTGCGCGACGCGCCGCCTGCGCCCGACGACGAGATGCGCAATCTCATGGATAACAAGGACTGGTGAGTTCCATCCGAGACCTTTCCACCTTTTTTCACTGGAAATACCTTTGTAATTGGCGCACTCCTGCAGTACTTCGTCTATAACTCTGTCGTAAACAAAGACTATTCCGGTCACCCAATTCTGCCCTGCTTAGGGCAAATCAGTCTCTTAGACAAAGCTCCTGTAGCAAATGCAAATCTTATTGCTAGCAAAATCGGTTTGAATCTTCTTTGGCTATTGAATTTGAGATACTGCCTATTGGATTATGAGAGGAGAGGAGCAGCATCGGCGAACTAAACGAGATGGAGCGCCATGAGTGAGAGATGACGTCAAAATTTATGCAATTATCATTTTGAAACCTAGTAATAGTCGTTTCACGTCGGTGGATAGTGCTCCTAGTTCACAAAAATGGGAAGGTAGATCCAGCTAACTGCCACTCTAGGCATTTGGTAGTAAGTACCTAGTATGAAATTATTTTTAACGATAAAATCAATTCAGATTAGGTCGTACTGAGAGCAAAACGTCCTGTGTTACATTTAGTCCGCTAGGCATAATGGCTGTTTGATGAGAACGACCACAGGGAAGAATGCCCAGGGAGCAAATCGTCCGCAATTCAAAATGCCCTTGAACCAAATCGTCATCAACCGAAAATGACAAAAAAAGAAAACGTCCCTACGTAAAGGACCCCGAAAATGTGGTTTCAGTCAATTTTCATGAAATTTATATATGTTATAGACTTAAGTGCCCTGATCAAAAGTCCCTTCGGGTCCTACCACGGTTTCCGAATCCGTTCCCGAGATACGATCGAATTTATACCTACAGGCAGATCTATGTATTTTCCCGGCGTTGTGTTGTTTTAAACCTTAACCTCTGTTGTGATGATATGGAGAAGTTATCTATTGCATGTCTAATGTCAATGTCAGTGCAAAATGCACATATACCACACAAACACCACACCGACTAAATGTGGCAAGAAATAAAGAGAAGTGGCATTACAATTAGGTAGGGAATATTGTTTTGTCTGCAACGAATTATGCTGACATTGACATTAGACATGCAATAGATAACTTCTCCATATCATCACAACAGAGGTTAAGGTTTAAAACAACACAACGCCGAGAAAATACATAGATCTGCCTGTAGGTATAAATTCGATCGTATCTCGGGAACGGATTCGGAAACCGTGGTAGCACCCGAAGGGACTTTTGATCAGGGCACTTAAGTCTATAACATATCTAAATTTCATGAAAATTGACTGAAACCACATTGTCCTAACAACTTTTTCGGGGTCCTTTGTATGTAGCTAGAGGTTAAATTACGATTAGGATGTTTTACTGTGTTTAGCAGTTTGTATAGGTACAAACTGCTAAACACAGTAAAACATCCTAATCGTATACCTAGGGGTTACGTACCTACTTCATTTTTCAAAATTGATTAATTAAGAACGACGCTAGAGTGGAAATTTATATACAAACATACATTCTTAGTACATACATACTTAGCTGTATGTACGTGGGGGTATTTAAGTGATAGAAATACACGATTACACCGAAAATTGAGCGCTTTATTAAAAGCACTCACTTAATCAGTACAAACAATTATTTCTCAATAAGCTTCGAATACGCAGATGATCGCTCGGTTCGCACTGTCGCTGTCCGTCCAAGTGAAGAATGATCGCGAGCCGGTGGCTCCTCCGCTTTTACACCCCACCCGAAGATTGTTCCAAAATGCCTTCTCCAATGACCGAGGACGACCTAGAGTATTCGTTGCTAGAAAGTTCTATGCATTTGTCTCATATATTTTTTTAAATTTATTTATTTTAAACAATTAAATAATACATTAAATAGCACCGTTAAACCAGTGTTGGGCAAAAATTAACTTGAATAAGAATAAGAATAAAACAGAAAAGTTATTCTCATTCAAATCTATTTGAATAAGAATAGTTCTTGTACCTCGTTAGTTGAAATGGAATACTAGTGAATAAATCATGGCACTTTTATTTTAAATGAAGAATAAAATTTGAAATAACTATTTTGGAAATGGGATTATTCTAACTAACGTTTTATTCAACTAACATGTTATTTGGAATAAAATTAATTTTGTAGTACAATAAATATTGGTTTTGGCAAATTTTTTCAATGTACTTACGTGTAAGTAAGTTTTATGACGTTTTTTTGGTACCTTTGATACGATGGCGTTGAAGTGAACCTGTATTGTACGTAAATATTACGTAAGTTACATTTACCTACTGTATTCTTATTCAGATACTTTTATTCAAAATAAAAATACATTAATAAATGTAATTGACTAAGAATAAGTTATTTTTATTAAATTTTCCCACGTACAAATTATTCCCGACGAAATTATTTGAATAACTTTGACAGGAATAAAATGGAAATGATTTTATTCTTACGAATCTTCATTCAAATAATGATTTTATTCTTGAGTGCCCAACACTGCGTTAAACCACAGAGCGGTTTGTTTCGAAGTAGGAGTTCAGTGGAATTATGATCACTATAAAGTATAAAATAAAATAAACTATTTAAAACAACAATAACCCGCCTTCAAAAACCTAAAATAACTTTTTCAATTGGTGCTCAGGCAAACTGAAGGCGGCGTCCCACAATATTTTTAACCAAAAGCCCACTTCAGTTTGACTAACCTACTACCATTAAAAAAATAGGTTTTTGATTTAAAAAAAATATATATGAACAGTTTTAACACTGCGTTAAACCATGACAGGTTTTCAAATTACGTGTTTCACTGTATTGCAAAAAAAAAGGTGTTGGAAAGCTGTGTTTACATTGCTCTGCTTTAATATAAATCCAACGGTAAAATTCTGGGAATTTCACAAGTTAAATTGAAAATGCATTAAAATAATAAATTATTTTCTTAATAAAAAGAAACTACAAGTTTTGCTTGAGATTCTTGGATTGGTTAGTTGTGTAGAGTACATATTTAACTGCGGACGTTTTGCTCCCGTAGCCATTTAAATTGCGGGCGTTTAATCAATATGACATTTTGATTTGTTGACACAGGACCTTTTGAATTGCGGACGTTTTGCTCCCATGACGTATTACGTTACGGTCCTTTTTTCAAAGAGGACGTTTTGCTATGAGGACCTAACACTCCTAACTCGATAAAATCATGTTAAGTGCAAAGATGCTAAAAAAATGTATGTCTCAAGCAGGGCTTGTAGGTAGGTACCACGAGTACAAAAAATTATATAGAGAAATACATGCTGGTGTTCATAGAAAACATCCAAGACTCGAAACGAATGCTCTCGCTCATCACTCGTCACACAAGCCCTTATCGGGAATTGAACCCGGGTCCGCTAGCTTCAAAAGCAGGGTAACTACCAATACCAACTTGACTAACCGGATCGTAAACTTTAGCTTAATATAAGAAACAATTCTTTCGCTTTTTTTTTTTATGATCTTTGATTGTCTGTTTGCTCTTCATAAATCTTAGCAAAATGTGTCATGCGGAATTCAAAATAATGTATGTCGTCACGCGAAGTGTTTACTGAAGTCTATAACAAAGGTACATTACGCGCCTATTGTCACCTTGTGGGGCAGGTGTGAAGTGTAAAAGTTCACGCGCCTACAGCCATTGTCTGTTCTTGTTTGCATAACGTTTCAGACCGAGTCGTCTGCTAAATACGATAATCCTTCGTTTTAACATTTTATTTCACACTAGCATTTGCCTGGTTTGATGTACGACTATTCTTCGTCATAAAAGTGGGTAATATTCAGAATCGGAAGTCAGATGTGGTTGCCGGGTTAGAATAGTGCCACTCCATGTCTTTCCGTGGATGTCGTAAAAGGCGACTAAGGAAATAAGGGCTTGTAGTACTGTTAGGTGATGGGCTTGCAACCTGTCACTGATATACTGGTAAACATCTTAACCTCCTTGTGCAAAATGTGGTTACAGAATTATAAACAAGTCTTTATAGAGTTGTTGGTATTTTTATCTCTGCCTACCCCACTCTGAGAATGAAGGCGTTATGTTATGTATGTATGGAAGTCAGATGCTAATCTTGGCTTAACTTAACTACCTAGTTGTTAACCAGATAAACACATTGCATTTCTTATTCATGAGAGCATTTAAATGAATATTGCAATTATTTATAATGATTATGTTTCATATATTAAATTGGAGTGGGGTGGCTGGGAACTGCTGATAGGGAATAGCGATAAAAAGACTTCTACGCGAACGGAGTCGCTTGCAAATGCTAGTAGTACATAAAAAACGGTCTTGTTCCCTTTCGCTAGTGTTACCCTGAGAATTGAAAAAAAGTAAAATCTCATAAATAACTTTTTAACTTTTCATTCGGTAACGTACTTTCGATATCAGTTAAAGGTTTTCTGATATCTTTTATACAGTGTGTCCCTGGATAAGGTGCAGCAACGCATAAGGATGCAACTAGATGCAATTTCACCAACAATAAAAATGGGGCCGTTTTTTTAAGGTTAAAAAAGAACATTGGTGAACCCTATCGGAACAAAGGGCTCGCCTTATATGAGGTCTATTGAGATAAAATAAACGGTGTTTAATCCTAAAGCATTTCCTATATTAATTAAAATAAAAGAAAAAACGAAAACATATGCCAAACACAAAAAATAAAAACAGGTTTTTCTAAAATGGGATTAATTACTGAAAATTCTTGATAATTCCTAAAATTACTTAAAAATATGCCCATATTACCTTAAATTACCATTAGCTATAATTATTTATTAACTCATAATCTTTAATTTTAAAAAAGAATTACGTGTCTACTGCATACACCACATTTTTGATGAGCCGTCAAAGATATTATGTCGTATAGCATGTGTTCTTTTTTTGTTTTATTGTGTGTTTGGCGTATTTTTTCATTTGTTAGACACAGGAAATACTCTAGGATTCAAAAACCGTTTATTTTATCTCAATGGAGCTCATATGAGGCGAGATATTTCACTTTGTTCCGATAGAGTTAAAAGCAATTTTTTTTTTATAAAAAAAAAACTAATTATTTTTGTCCGTAAAATTGCATCTAGGTTGCCCTATTTATTTGGGCACCTTATCCAGGGACACACTGTATTTACGGAATAATCGCCTGTGGCTTCACTTAACGAATACATCCTATATTTATTATTTAAGCCCGAAGAGAATTTAGTTTATTATAAATTAGATGCAAATTGAAATAATCTCAAAGTGATTGCAATCTATGAATTTATTAATTCAGTTCATATTCAAAATGTTTGCAGCTTCAAAGTATCATTTTAATGCATATATTAAATTAATATTTTTATTTATTTGTTTCTGAGTATATTTGAAGTAGGACGTACCTATTTATTAGTGTACGTAAATATTAATGGACTTATTTCTTGGGATAGATTCCATTTTAGACGTTATTTCGGTTTGTTATTTTTTGTCGATGTATTTCTATTTGTATTTTTTTTGGTTTGAAGTATAGTTTCCAGTCGTCGCTTTCCCTTTTAACCCAAATTGAATTGTTCGTTGCGCTGTTTACATAACTTAATGTTAATCATTGACCACATGCGATCTCGGGTTACTTAGTTATACGTAACATCCAGACGTTGTTTTTGTTATAATTCAAAATCTTTTAATTTCAGCTTGAGCAGCGCAGAGGAGAGCGATAAGATGTTGGATGGAAGGCCGTCAATGGCGTAAGGAAGGGTCCGTTTGCCATTACCTACATCAACGATATTACCTACCTACTGTTAGGTTGCGCACTTGCACCTAAGAGTTAAATTTTTTGTCCCCCTAAAACAGGATCGAGTGGTATTATTGACATATTACGTTAAGAAGTATGGATGTAGATTACTTACGCATAAATTAAGGAAATTATTTTACAAAATTACCGAATAAGTTATCTCTTAGGATGTCGGATAGTGTCTCGTAACGCCGCTGCCGTATAATAAATAGCAAGTCCGTTATAGAATGACGCTACATTTCGAGGTACAAACAATCACCAATTAACCACACGAACGTTATAAATACCCAAATACAAAGACAGTTACGGCTAAAGTGTGCTAAATTTTGTGGTAGTTTTATTTTAAGCAATCGCATATTTATCATTTACTGTAGACAAATGTGTATTGAATAACATTTGTAACTCAGCTAATTTGTTATTTATGTAACACCGAACTGTATATTATGTAGCATTCACGTTTATTTTTGTGCCCTTGGTTAGCTTGGTAAACGGGTTGACAGTCCCCTAGCGCAGCGCAGTAGTGTTTTAGTGGACACAATATTTTGTGCCCCTTTTTCATAGGAGTTGTTAGCAAGTGATAATGCTTTGGGTACACAATGAGTATTAGTGTATGTATAAGCCTTCTAATACATTCAAAAGCTAGAATGAGTTAGGTTTTCAAGTTAAGGGTTATCTCGAATTACTCGCTTTATAAATACTTTTGCATTTAATACCATGTTGTAAGTGAATGTTGTGATGGTTGCTCCACGTTTGGTAAGTTTTGTCTTAATTAATACGAGTAATTAGTGAAAGACAAGTGGCCAAATTAACGTCCAGAATAATTCATAGATATAGATGTGTATGTTTACTACATAAATATTTATTATATTTTAATAAGATATTGAATATCGCGACAAACCGGCTTATTTGATACTGTAGCTTAAAAACAAGTTTTAGAGTCCAACTTCAATTCTCTGGAGAAGTATTCTAGACATGTATGCAATTTATTTATAGTAAGAGTAAGAACATATTTTGGAAACAACATAATAATTACATCAATATTTTAACACTATATCACAAGTACTGTGTATTGTTTGTCTGTTCGAATTCGACCCGTTTAGCTATATTATTACCGTCCTAGTTTAGATTTAAGAATAAAAGCACATTGGTGTGAAGTGGTAGTGTCTCGAGGTTGTCTTGATGTTGCAGGTTATTTTCTAATTTCTACTGATATTCTATAGAGCTCTCTCTCTATTCATGTAACCAATTCACTTTTGAAATTTTAGACATAAAAGAAACTAATGTACAAGTATAACTTCATGAAAGTTTTTATAAAGCATGTAAATATTAGTTGAGGAATAACTAATTATATAAAATGTAAAATTCTTATTTGTGTAAGCGTACTCATATACTTGCTTTACTTTATTTGACATATCAGTTAATATTTTGGGTATTGTATATGGTGCAACATGTTGTTGAATTGGATTTTTTATTTACCCAAGATGTATATTAATTTACATATATTTATTTTGTTTTTAATTTGTACTTAATTGATGATCTGATTATCAACGTTTCACCGATGATAAATTGAATATAAGTCATATTCTGATAAAAGATGCTGTTTTATTCAAATCCATATTACAACATTGAGAATCATCATTGAAATTTATTATTTTAATATAATAACAATTAGGCTTAATCCTATGTTTTTTACATGAAATATAAATTCATAAACACGTGAGTAAATAAATGTAAAGCTAATCAGTCTCTTGTAGTTCTGCGCCACCAAGGTATCCCAGTCTCGTCTTCATCTGGGCAAATAAGAGTAGTTGGCCTGAAATAAATTTCTACTTCAGTTAAAATGCATTTACATGCGAGAAAAAGTCTATATTAATGTCTGATTATGATGAGACACACCTGTATACTTGGCTATGAGGTAATGCGGACGACATTAACGGGTAAGGTGGGGCTGACGGTTCCTGAAAAAATAATTGTTTGTAGGATTACACTTTTATTTTAATATTAATCACAAATACAAGCATGCGTCAGCAATAGATTACAACGCTGTCCCCAAATACTTATTTAAATAGTAAAATTTTAATAATAGTCGTATTTGCTGAATATTGGTTAGCCAAAAAAATATCATTTCTTTTCATGGATATTTTACTTCCTCGTGAAATATTATTCCCAAAATTTTCGATTAAAACAACTAGATAACCGGTAAGCACAAAAAATACGTTTCGTTAATTAGCGCCCCACTCGCGGCGTGAGGTCTTATTTTGAGTAGTTCGGTAGACACATACGGCCGTCGGACTGTCTTACTTTCGGTAGCTAAAACATAACAAATAATTTCATATTTCCTACAAATTAACAATATTTAAATCTCCGCTAAAAAGTTTGGCCAATTATATTATGAAGATTTGTTACTTAATTACTAGGTACAGTTCAGTTCACTTTTGTAGTCGTAAAAGTATGTATCGACTTTTGGACCTTATTACAGTGCAATAAGGTGAAAAAGTGGATACATCTCTCGTTAGTTGACTTTACCACGGATTTTATTAGGTTGAACTTAAAACGGGTTCATTAGTAAACAAATGAAACTGAAGTATTTATATGCACAGCAGCGTTTAGCTAAGATTTTCAAGTGACCAGTTATCTAGTAGGTGTATTGTTGATCAAAGCCCAGAATGGCCTTGAAATCGTAGAAGCTGAAAATGCTACTGGCATAATTCTGCACCCATAGTTAAGAGGTAAACATATACAAGCTTTGAAAGCACTTTGTTATGTTATATATCTGGATATAAGGCTCACAATATTAACCGGCAAGGGGTGCATTGGTATGTGGACGTTGGCCCGTAGCTTGCGCTGCCTGATCTCGCGGCGCACGCAGCACTGCACGCCGAGCAGCACACAGCACACGCAAGACGACAGGCATCCTGTAAACAGACAACAATACATGTCATTAATCCTGTTAAGACTTTTCCCTTTCATTATAGTGTTTCCAATTCATTAATGCTTGCCTCAACACTCAAAATTACGTTGTACAGTTGCATCAACATTTGTTTTTTTTCTCAGGGGATTTGAGAATTGACTTAGTCTCAGACTAAGGTCTTGATGGGTACTAGACAATTGGGTCGTCCAAAATAGTATAAAGAAAAACCAAAGTACATCAAATCAGCACTCCACATAGTTTATTTTTGTTCACTATAAATTAGTTACTTACTTGACAAATATGAATATTGAATATGTTAAGTGGTAATTTAATACTGGTCGCCCAAAACATTTGGTTTATACCAAAAGTATCTCAGTCTCATACCAAGGATTAAAGACAGATTTAGCAAATACTTTGCCTAAATTGCTGCAATACAGAATACAGTGTCATGATCTGTCCAAAGCCTTTCTCATTATGATATCTTTACTAGAAGTGTGAAGCTCTATATATTTTTATATAAAATGATTTCAACAGTATGTTTGTTAAGTTTATTCAATTGCAATAAAACTAGGTATACCTTATTTTCGTGTATTTTCGAATAAAAAGATACTTGTGGAGTAGTAATATTAAACAAAAGTTTTAGTTTTTTGTAGCTAGACAAACATAGAGAAATACATAGAAAACATCCACTAGGAGGCAAACCCATGACCACTAGCTACATAGGCAGTGTCATTACCAACTAGGCTTAACGCATCATTAATTAAATAGTAGGGTGCTATATATCCGTGCATAACATGAATAAGTTGATAAGTTGAGATGAAAAGTTAGTGAAATTTGTATTTAGAACAAATTGAATATAGTTCAAATTACTTCTTTCATTTTCAACGAGTTATCAACATATTCACGCCAGCCATGGATATATTATTCATGGATTGAAAATACTACATATTATAACCGTTTCTGTAATAGATTCCCTGGTCCCAAACAAGAGTGATATTAAAATTTGATCACATTTAGTTCATGAACATATCAGACCAGAGAAAAAACTTCATTGAACTGGGGAACCTGTTATAGACATGTCAATATTTATAGATATAAATTTCAAAACACTTCACTTCAGATTTGCAGTTCACAAGTATTACCTACTTTACTTACCTATATAGACTAAAACTCCTAGATCACCATTTCTATTGGTACGTCTTAACACAATTCCAGCAATGCATAATGAGATCCCAGTCAATATTCCTACAACAAATATCACCTAAAACAGTAAAAGATTAGAATTATTATTAGGGCAAAGTCATATTGTTGGCACTCCACTGATTATTGGGATCATGAACTTTATTTCAAGTCTATAGAGGTGATAATTCAAGAATAATTTATATTACTGAATGTTGTTGCACATTTTGGCTAATATGAACATGCAACAATGATAATTATCATTGTTGCAAGTTCATATTAGCCAAAATACTAATTATTGCAGTAGATCCAGCAAAGTAGAATGGAAATGTATTCACATATTTAAACAAACCTGTAAAATATAATAGCACACATATTCAAATCCAGGGCAGTGACCTCCGCAAGCTCCAATCATAGGGACTTCAGGAGTCACAGATGAAATTGGAGGGATTGGAGAGCGCCCCACTGGCTTTACATGAGCTTCCACGTCACAAATTGGAAGTGAAAAAGCAGATGCACACTCTGGAAATGTGTAAGATTGTGATGCAGCTGAGGTGCGCATAGGAACTTTCTCGCCTTTATGATAGGTTTGCCAAGTTCCTGCCCCGTATGGTGATTGATAGACTGGTGATGGTGGGCCATATTCTCTAATGTCTTCATTGTAATATTGTGGGACCTGGAATAAATTAACGATATTACCTTTAGTGTGTTGGTATTACAAACTATAACGTAGTTGGACTGATTGACGATCGAGATGTCGCACCTACACTGTTCGCATGCTTGCAGTACTACTTTATAATATGCGCCATATGATATATCAATATCACTCTTTCTTTACGTCAGGATCAAATGTGAAATGACCGGCGTTATTTGTATCTTCTATGTAAAAAAGATGAAGTTGTTTTGGGAAGAATGGAGATGCCGCTAGGCATGTGGCATATTGCAAGTGCATATCGCACAATACAAATAACGTGAGAGAACAAATTCGGTTATCTATTCCTTGTTGAGATGCCGCCGTTTTGCTTAGGAGGTAAATTTATAGGATTTTCCGTACATGATAAGCGTTATCGGAGGTCGAGCTGTCAGTGCCCGCGACTTGGTATACAGGCGGATTGATGTCTCCAGCCCAGGGAAACTTTGCCCTTTGCTCTGCCGCTGACGTAAATTGCTGCTGACTCCGCGGCACCATCGTCGTCTGGTACGGGTGCACGCTCCGCGGCGATACTTGTTGTTTGAACATTTCACTACCACCTTACCTGAAATAACTATTTCATTATAACTTTTTCAAAACATGATAGTATCGAGCGCATCTTCTCTTTAACTTACCTCAGCTCATTATAGTAACTCTAACAATGTTCCTAATAAGCATTGTTTTATGTTCACTGTCACAAGGTTCACTTTAAATTAGAATTTACTACGGCTCCGTCGACATCGATATACAACAAGCACAAAATACTTAATATGCCGCCATGTTTGTTTTTTGAACCACAGATTGTAAGAGTTGAGTCAAATTTTAAATTTTAATCTGTGGCTCTACTCTTAAGGTGCCATTCCATTTCTGGCGGCAATGCTCCTATACAGTGTGTAAATGGTATACGGGCGTTTATTAAAACTGGACATAGATTAAGACTCTACTAATCATTAACAGAAAGAATTATTTTGAGTACGCTAACGTATGCACCGTTATTAATTTTTGAACATACACACTAGGTAGGTAGGACACTGTGCAGGGTCCGTCCGGATCGCTACCACCATCTTATCCATTAACCACCCGCCAAGCAACAGTGTTCGCATTGTTGTGTTCCGGTGTGGGGATAAGACAACCGGTGAAATTACTAGCATAGAGGCATGAATGATGAAAAAAAGATGGAATTCCATCTTAGTCCTCAGGGTTGGCAACGCATTTGAGGTCTTGGGATTATAGTCTTGAGAATTCAAATGTCTATGGGTCTCAGATTCCACTTACCATCAGGTGGCCTGAGTGCTCGTGTGCCTTCTCCTTAAGATAAAAAAAAAAAAAAAAAAAAAAAAAAAACATACTATCGACCCGCAATGTACATCGAAGTCCATCTGTTAGGTAAGTACATAATGTTTACTTGTGAAAATGTGTATTTCGGCTTAAGTAGCCTCAGCTTTAATAATACTTAACTTTGAAACGTCATTAATTGCGTTTTTAATTCATTGCATTTTTTGTTATACATTGCGTGTTAAATTATTTTGTATGGTTGTTTTTTTTAATTAATTTTAATAAAATCTGCCCAAATGTGCTCAGTAGGGGTTGTACTAACCAGTCAAAAGGAACGCCCGTATACCATTTACACACTGTATAACAAATATTACAATACTCTTTACGGCAACGCCGCTTGCGACTACTGGTTTGCGTGGTTTTCTATGAAATACGTTCCGCGTGCTGCCATAGTGACGCTTCCCTTTCTTCTAATCCAGTAAATCCAGTGTCGCTGCGGTCGGTCGTGACCGCAAGCGGCTTTGCCGTCACAAATTGGAATGGAACGTTGAGTACTTTGAATAAATATTTAATAATAGTTAATTATGCGTTAAGCGGGCATTGCATTATACAAACTGCAGACCATTAGGTGTTAATAATTATGTCTATGATGCAATAAGACAAGGGGCCCTTCTTTGTAATCCGTAATTCGGACTTCGTCTATTGCTATCTATATAGTTTTTGACTTTGAATACTTTTATATAATAATCTGTGGGTTGGCCGATGGCTTTTTCGACGGTCTGTGCAAAGAGAATATAATCACTACGTTTTGGTCTGAGTCGTAGACTCAGTGTTGCCATGTATACAGATTTATCTGTATCTATACAGATTTTAAAATATGAATACAGATTTGGCTCTAGTTTTATACAGATTTTTGAAAGTTGACGCTTTTTCTGATTTTACGTTTAATATAGCTTTGGCCGTTTAAATTTTTTAATATTTAATTGGGTTTATTTTTTTTTCTCATGACAATTGGCAATTTTAAGCGCAGTGACTCACACTCACTTCACTATGCCGAAATACGCGGCCAAAGCTTGAAATGAGAGGGATGCAGTAATACGTTGTTTCGTTAACAGTAACTAATGTGCCGATTACTACTTGTGAGACGACATACTCCGATGTTTGAAATTCGACAATGGTATAGTGCCATCCCTCTCAATCTCCTGTTAAAATGTCTCCCATTTATGGGTGAGCAATATACGCGGGTTGAATTTCGAACATTGACGAAGTACTTCAGACTCTTTTGTCGTCAATATCATAATTATTTTGTCCATGGTGATGTGAACCATGCATATAACCTTTCCCATAAACAGATTATAGGTAATTGATGCCATTCAGATTTTAAACAGTTTAGAAATATTTCATAACAGATTTTGAGGCTCAGCACATGGCAACACTGGTGGTAATATTCTTTTTGGACGGTCCGATATACCTTATACCTTCTAATCGTTCTAATCTGTCTGTGGGTCCGATCAAAGAGTGTAATCAAGTAATCACTACGTTATCTTAATACCTAATTGTGTATAAATCAGAGTGGTAAAACAAAAACAGTTTCGAAATTCCTGATTCTACTTATTACTTATGTCATCTACTTAAAATATATAACTCATGAGACACAGTGAAATGAAATTTACGAACATTATGAGAAGTGGCAGTAGCTCGCGTTTAGTGGGTGAATTGAAGGCCTTTGTTTTTATTCATACCATGCTTGAAGCTTAAAGCTGACATTAAATTCTGAACGCATAATATTCTTAGGAAGCGTAATGGTTCACGTAGACGGAATTATGGGTTTGGACGACGACAAGGCCGCTCACTCGATAAACTTCTGCCGGGATTACATTAGAGGTTGTTGTGTACGTGAGAACTGTCGGTTTCTCCACAAAACTCCACCCGTAGGCTATTTAAAAGAACGTTTTGACTTTTGTCATGACTACCAAAACAAGGGATGTTTTCGACCAAATTGTAAGTTTGTCCATGGTACTATAGAAGAAGAAGCTAAATTTTATAGGACGGGCAGATTCCCTGGGGTCTCAAGCGGCGTGCCAGTTTGCCAGGCTTACTTGCATGGGGCCTGTTTAAACCCTGACTGTAAAATGATGCATCCATTCGAGATGGCTAATAAGCAACATCACCAGCAAATCACTTACCCACCACCACCATACAATCGCCCTCCACCTGTGTTGAGAGATGAAGATTCACCTCCTGAACCTAAAATAAGACGTTTTACTTACGGAGAGACATCAATAGAGAGCCAAATATTACCTGCACCTAATTTGTGCCAAAACTGTGAGTCCCTGGACCATAACGTGAAATTACTGCATGATAACATTACTGTTTTACTAAAAAAAGTAGCAGACTTAACTGAAAAAAATGTTCAGTTGACCTCCATGAATGGGTTTTTACTGGAGCAAGCTCAAATTCGAAGTCAACAGTCCTGTGTTATCACTTCACGCCATGGAACTTCGGCACCTGTGTCATTAGCTACAGTCAGTATGACACCTGTTGTAAGTCTCTCCGGTGCCTTACCAACATTAGTGCCAACAGCAGCAACTCCTAATTTGGCCCTAGCACCTGCTGCATCTAGAGCTCAGCTGTTGACTCCAGCTCCTCAAATACTTACAGTCAGTACTACACAGCAGTTGATGGGCAATTCTGGCGCGTTGATTGTGACTAGTGCAGGCGCTCAGCAGTTGATGCAAGTGAGTGACTCTGGAACTCTGATGGGAGGAGGGCAGACGGTGGTTGCGGTGACGCCTGCACAGTTGACACTGGCGCCGCCACCTCCGCAGCTAGTGCAGCAGTCTGCGTTGCCGCCACACCCGCAGCAGTACGCGGCGCAGCAGTCCGTGCAGCATCTGGCTGCTGCCCAGCAGAATGCGCAACACCTGGCGGCGCGACAGTCAGCTCAACATTTGGCGGCCGCACAACAGTCCGCACAGCACATGGCGGCCCAGCGTTCGGCACAACACTTGGTCGCGCAGCAGTCGGCGCAACACTTAGCCGTGCAGCAATCAGCACAACATTTAGCTGCAGCAGCACAGCAATCCGCGCAGCAGTTGGCGCAGCAGTCGGCACAGCAGCTAGCGGCGCAGCAAGTGCCGTCGGCGCAGCAGCTGGTACATCAAACCTCTACGCAGCAGATTACCATCTCCAGCACGAGCCAGCCGATGGCTCTACCAAACACACAGAATCAACCACTAACATTTCCAATTATATCACAAAGCATATTGCCCCACTGATATAATAAAAGGTCTAATTTTTAACTAAGAAATTATTTGAGACTAATGCGTGTCATTTCATCAAAAAGGGTATTGTGGTAAAAATAATACTATCAGAATAAAATACAGCTTAATTGCAATCATAATATGATGGTTTACTAAAGTTGGTTAATATTCTCTTTTGAAAGTCGATTTTTCGAGTATTGATCAAAATAATAATGCCAGGATAGTATTTAATGATACAAATTGTTATAACAACATAACAGTTTTTTATAATGATAATGTTCGTGCTCTACATTATTCAACCTTTTCATTACTCATAGTCTTTCCTTTTTATCACCTATATGCTGACGGTCATCAACACCAAAATTTGACCCCTGCTGATGAATAATATCTAAAGACAGTAAATTACCAATGGTGATATGTTTACAACTTTCATTAACAACAATAAGATGTGGCATAGGTACATGAATTTAATGTTAATTAAATGTGTTTTTGTTGGGTGTCTAATGATCGGAATAAAAAATATTTAATATATTTTAATTTCATATAACAACATTTGTCATAATTTCAAAGGATATAATCATTCATTGTATATAAATAATAAACGATTAGTATGATATCAAAATATCTATTTTTATCCCGTGTGGTTGCCAGGTTAGAATAGTGCCACTCCATGTCTTCCCGTGGAGAGGCGACTAAGGGAATAAAGGCTTGTAGTACTGTTAGGCGGTGGGCTTGCAACCTGTCGCTAATACACTGGTAAACATCTTAGCCTGACTATGCAAAATGTGGTTACAGAATTATCAACAAGTTTAGAGTTGTTGGTATTCTGTTTCTCTGCCTACCCCACTCCAGGAATAAAGGCTTGACGTTATGTACATATGTATCTATTTTTATTTTGTATAATTATCATTTTTGGCATATCACTTATTTATTATAAACATGATTTGGTTAATACATTTATTTATTATAAAGATCATTTGGTATAATAATCATTAGATATAAAAATCAAATTGTATAACTATCATGTGGTTTTTTAATTACCACATATTTAAAATTGCGTTTGTGATTGCGTTTTATTTACCTTACCTAAACTACTTTTCTGGTATCACTTAGTTTTCTGCAAGGGTCCCAGTTCTAACCTAACCTACATTTCCGGTAGCACTTAGTTTTGTGTATGGGTACCTATGTGGTTCAAGGGCGAGTCAACGAATTCTATTTCCGCTCTGGAGTCACAAGGTAACTAAGTGGTTGTACGAGTCAGTATAGACCGGTTTTTTTTAATGCGGGCTTTATAGGGGGTGCTTCCGTCCCGCCTTTGCCCTACTGACTAAGTAAATTTTGAGGGGTTTGGTGTGGCGTCCCTGTGTATGAAATTAACTTTATATTATACATCAGTTATATTATAGGAAATACGCATTACACTTGACCTATTCGTAGCGGATGGCACGACAGGCATGCCATCATTATTCTATGGCGTAGCGTAAGGCACGCCTGTTGTGTCATTAAATAATTGTTCGCCGCCACAGCCAGAAGTTTTCGAAAATGGAAGACGCAACGAATTAGTTAAAGTATGTTATAGGAAATATTTATACTAAAATTATGTTATATTAGATGTTATTAGATCAAATGATCATTATTATAAATTATAATTATAACATACTTAAATGTGGTTATATGGTTCAATAATTATATTCAATGAGCGTTATAGCCACTAATTCTATAGGAAATATTTTTCTATCGATCGTTACGCACCCGTTTTTATTGTTTGTACCGTAGTAACCATTTTACATCTTAAACAAATTTGTATCAAAACAAAAATATTATAACATGATTGCATATAATATATTAAGTTAACACACTGCAGAGGTGTCTAATGTAAATTGGGATATCGTCAAATCACAATCTTGATAATTATGAAATGCTTTGTGTTATAAGTAGAAATAATGTACTTTTTAGGAACCGTTACAAGCACCTTGTTTTCGATGTTCTCATGAAATGAAATTGACTATTTCGAACTACAATTAAATAGATTCTGATTACCTTCTCATTGTATACGATTGTGTTTAAGAAGCCATCTTTTAGTTAGCTCAATAGCTCATACAATTGTGTAATCGTAATCGTATTTCATACCATAAGTATATGAACTTTTTAAAATACATATAATCAATTTTAAATTATAAAGGTATAAAAAAGTTTATTACTTTATTAAGAGTAAATTAAAGAAAATTTTGGAAATCCAAAATGAGATGTTATTTTTGATTAAGTAATTAGAAACTATCTAATATTCTTTTCAGTACTGATTGAACTCTTATTCTAATCTAATGTTTGTGACGATTATCAGCTCAATCGAGGTTTCTCACGTCAGTTTGCGTTAGGTAAATTCAAATTGCCAGGAGGGCTAGCACAAGTGGTCCGCGACTTGTTTGTCGCTCGGATCTCCCTTTCTATCTAATCTGAAACGGTAGAGACGTACTGAGCCACAAGCGAGAAAACAACTTGTGCGAAGCGTAGGAGTCGCCGCGCCGTCGCGCGTTTCCAAAACGCGACTTGGAATGAGTCTTTAAATTTCTGTCATAAGGCCGCGTTCCCATTATGTCGTAACGTTTTATGTTCCCTGGAACGACTATCGTTTGTAGCGTGTCACCATATCTCGATTTCCTATCGTGAATGTTTCTTCTTGTCGACGACTGTCGTTCTAGTTCTTCCCATTGTCTTGACAGTCTGTCGTCCGACACTTAACTTCTCGACTTTCTGACGTCACGACAAAGTGGGAACGCGGATAAAGGTTTCTGGAACCCAATTGTCGTGACTTCGGGAGGCTAATTTTCAGTCGAAGACCAGTGGTTTAGAGTATGTCCTATATGTATACATGCGAAATCATCAGTGTGTAAATTAAAGATAATAAAAAACAAAAAACCGCCTGTAGAGCAGGTAAATGGTCAGTCAAACTGAAACCTGCTTTTGATTAAAAATATTGTGGGGAGCCGACGTCAGTTTGGCTGCCCTACCACTTGACTACCATCTAGGTACCTATACTGTTTGTTACGCTTTCACTGATAAACCGCTGAACCGATTTAGATGAAATTTGGTATGGAGATACTTGGAGTCCCGGGAAAGGACATAGGGTAATATTGTACGGGGTCGCGGAGAACAACTAGTTTTAAAATAATTCCTCAAAACCTCACGGATCCCTTCATCACTCATCAGACACCGACTCGGTGACAATGGGACAAAAGCGGGATACCTTATAATCTTTCAAAATAGGTCAGCATACACAAAAAAAATACATGAAGGTATTCAGTGGAACAACGAACCTCCTCCATTTTTGAAATCGATTGAAAAAGTGGACTATTTAAGTGCCAAACAACAAACACCGGCACAGGTAATATAGGCAGGTATATGTGCAATATTGGTTAGGCTGCCATCAAATCAGAAACTTAGCGGGGTCCCCGTTACTGTTTTACTGTAAAGAAAAAACAAATTACAGACGCTACCAAAACTAGGGAGGGGGGTAGCTCCCCCCCCCTAACCCATGGGTACACCCTTGATGGTTCATGTAATATTAGCGATTCTTAATTAATGATGATTTATGATTATAGGTATGTAGTTGTACTTTTAACTCTACATCTGTATAGACCGTTCTACATTATAATATTTGGACGTAAGCTTCATATTATTTTTCTTTTGTACAAAAGTTTCTACATGGACGCGATATCGTCATAACGCAGTAGAATAGAGGCCCTTGGTCCTTTACTTAAGTTTTTCACCTATAATCTCCATTAACACATGCACTGACGGCAAGGCATATGTGCGCTCTTACGTTAAGAAAGCTCCATTTAAAACGAAAGCTGCGGCACCAGCAAAAATAAACCTTATTAGAATGAGTCAAATCTCGGTTTCCTACTTGATAAAAATCTGCTCTCCTCTCCGAGCCGGTCTGTGTGAACGGATCCAAAAGGAGCAAACTGCCAGTCGCCTTGTGGTTTCTGTAGCTATAGTACAAATAATACTTTCTTGACTTGCATGTCACCTGTCACGGCCATTTTTCTCGGCCAAATTATTCTAACTGTCCTAGAAGCTAGCACAAGCACAAGTTGTATTTTATCACTTGTCGCCCAGTGCATCTCTATCGTTACAGACTAGATAGAAAGGGAGAGCCGAGCGACAAACAAGTCGCGGGCAACATGTGCTAGCCCTCCAGAGGATATGATTTACCTAGGCTACTGTAGAGGTAAGTAATTTATTGAAATTATTAGAAGGAAACCAATCTTCTGTTCCAATTGTTTTATTTCGTTCTAAATATTAACGCATTTACAGTACTTATTGCAGTTTCTCAGAATGGATGTAAATTGTTAAGTTTACGCATATGGATACACTTGTAAAAAAAATATTACAGTATAGGTATCGTGAAACAAGGACTTGTTTAGTACATTACTGCAGAGACCGGGAAGAAGGCCTTTGCGGGACGAATATGAGTTAGCGCGGCCGAAACGCAGTCCGCGCTATAAGCGAGTCCATTAACCGCCCTTCCCGGCCGAGGCTTTTATAAGTAGTGCTTTTCTCCAACAATGTGAGAAAATATAATAAATAAACAGTCCCAAAATTCCCTTAAAAAAGAACAGTGTCGGCATCATCATCGACATTACCTACTCGTAATTCCATTTATATTAATTAGTATGAAACTGCCAATAGCCAAAAACCAAAAGTATACCATTAAATAAAATCACAAATTTCAATATAATAAGTAAATATAATTTGAATAATAACTGGGGTTTATACTGTAGCATTTATTATGCGTAGATGTTAATTTTGCAATTCATTTTGTTTATGTACGCAATATTGTTTTAGAAAAGTAAAACTATTTGATACATACATACATACATACATAAATCACGCCTGTTTCCCAGAGGGGTAGGCAGAGACCACTTCTTTCCACCTGCTACGATCCTGACAAAGCTCTTTCGCTTCTTCCACATTCATACATCGAGTCATGCATGCACGTCGGTTTCGGGTACTTAAGATTCGGCCCTTTTCCAGTATTTCCCCGATTTGATTCAAAAAAGTACGCCTAGGGCGCCCCCTTCCAACTATTTGATAACCATTTTAAATACACCTGAAACACAGATTAGAAGGGTATGCTGTAAAAGCCGTTTGTAAATAATACCCTTTTTAGTTGACATTTTAAAAAGTAAAATAAACATGGAAGAACTTTATTTTGTTATTGGCTGTTTAAAGTTAGTTATCCTAGTCCAAACATGGTTTTAAACAGTATAAAACGGGGTATGAAATTTCTCAATTTTTCGCGGCGGCTGCCATTAGCAAATAACTTTTTCTCAGCACAGCACGAAAAATATGAACATTTTTGGTCTGGATTAGAAATGTTCTCTAGTTTGGGGTAATAAATAGTACATTACTGCACAGGCCGGGAAAAAGGCAGTTGCTGGAGACCTCGACTGCGTCTCAGCCGCGCTATGTGCGAGTCCAGTAACCGCCCTCACCGCCGAGGCTTGTATAGTGCTTTTCTCCAAGCACAGTACCAAAATGAAAATTGAAAAAAATTGTCAACATCAACATAGATAATAAAAGAAACAGTAGAATTAATTTGAGTTTACCACTGACAGATAGATTGCCTTCATTTAATTTTCAGCTTTAATCACTAAATCGGTAGACGTGGGTAACATTTTGAAAATCGCTTTATTCAGATGAAGTTAAAGTTGAAAATTAAATGAAGGCAAACTCTTTGTCAGTGGTAAACTTACAGTAATCGTACTGTACCTACATATAAAATCACAAATTTGAATAAGTTGCAGTTATAACATTTATAACGTGTTAAATTCGGCAATTAATTTTGTTGAACGCAATATTAAAAAAATCAATAGGTACACTTAATACGCTGATAAAAGCCGTTAGTAAAGGTTAACTTTTTAAGTCTATAACATTTAAAAAGAAGACCATCATGGAATAACCTTGATTGTTCCAGTAAATGGATGTTTGGACTTAATTATCCTACTCCAAACATAGTTTTAAAAATTAAAAAAAGCGACGGTAATGTTACTTTACGAATTTTTCGCGGCCGCTGCCATTGGTAAAAATAACTTTTTTAAATTTAGCCGTGGCTCGGAATGCTGAACTTCACAGGCTGTTTTTTAACGTTTATATTTCCGAGCGTCTAGGAGAACAGATTATTGTTTATCCAAAATATATTTCCTTCCATGCAATTTTTTTATTCGTAGATATTTTTCCCCGATCTTATCATTTCCTGTCGAAATTTTCCCAACCAATTAGGTCGAAATAGGGAGATGGGTTCAGATTTCTAGTTCAGCAGGAGGACCGATAGGCCAAAGCACCCATAATTGGTGGTCGACACTAGTAATATATTTCTGGAATTAGGATAATTGCGACATGCAAAAACGCGTCCGAGGAAAAAACGACTGAAAACAAAAACGAAATTAAATTGTGCTACTTACTAGGAAACAACTATTTTGGGTAATGATCTAACCGATCTATCTTCTCTCGTTTCCTCGCACAGGCCGTACAGCACTAGTGATGAAAAAAAACATTATTTAATGGCGCGTGCTCAGAAGGCTTAGAAGGGGCGGTTAACGGGCTTAAGGGAGAGGACCGAGGTTCGTAAGTTCAGCTAAAATCGGATCCACCTACTGTTGAGGATGATTGACACTTTTCCTGAAATAACATTCTTTCTTCTTATACTTCATCAATTTTCCTCGAGTTCCGAGCACGAAGTCGCCCGTCCTATCAAAAGCTATGGCCGTTACTTTATCAGAAATATTTGAAAAAAATTTCATCTTCCCAGTATCGTTTTCATGGAAGTACGTGACCTTATCACTAGCGATGAATACGTTATCCTTGTGGAAAGCTATCTGCCCGACCCCGTCATACGTTACGTTGCCGATCGTCACTGGCGTGGACAACGTCGGCTTCAGGACAAAAAGCTGCTCATGTTTAATGAAATAGAAATTGTTCTCATCGTCTATAGCCAACTCGTTCAACGCTTCTAAGGTCTTAAAACGAATTTTCTTTTCGCCGTCCAACAAATATAGCTCTTCAATTCCATTTTTTTGATTCGTTATATATTTGTTACTGTCTTTGTCGACAAATATCATATTTATCTTTAACCTAGAGTCGGAAACTTGGGTGGCGTTCTGTGTTTCGTAGTCGTATTTGAACATGCCCTTCTCCGTCCCAAAGTACACTTGACCACCGTTGTTATCTACCGCAACAGAGTAGCTAAGCCCTTCCGGCAAACCTTTATATGGAAAAACAGAAACAGGTACTCTTTAATCAAATTCGTGTAACATGTCCTTAGTATGTAGGTAGTTTAATAAACAAATATGAATAATATAGGTATAATAGCTTCCTGTGACTATTACGGTAATATCATTTTAATAATGGAAAACAGAGAGAAAAACCTTTATTCGTGACCAACAACAACAGAGAAATACGCACAAGAAGGATGTTGCAACAAAATGAGCCCAACTCGGCGTAATACTGGCATTTAAGTTAATAGGAATAAAGTTCCTTTTCCTTTGTTGTAAAATCGAAAATAATTGAAAATGGCACTATAGAACAACAGAAAGTTAATGTGCATGGCCTGTAGATTCAAATTCCAGTAACTAATTAGAAACTTTTTTCCTATCATGATGTCCGCCCGCAGGAGGATAGGAGCATTCTGGGCCGAGATTCTACACGGTAAAAACGATATCGGATTTGACCTGTTTCCGTATTGTCAACGTTTCCATAACTCTTATGTCATTTACAATAATGGCCACTGTGACATAAACGATTCTAAAACACGTCAAACACGATATCGTTATAACGCAGTTGAATAGAGGCCCAGATCATTGCACGTTTAAACTTATATTGAAGTATGTACAGTCGAAGTCATAAAGATGTTTACACTTTAGTACCTTGGCACTTTCATTCACTGAGACAATTTCATATATTATAACTTATAACATACATAACGTATATGAAATTGTCTCGGAAAAATAATTCCAGATTGCTGCATAACTATTGCTTTACAATTAGACCGGGTTACATTATGGTTTACGGAAATGTTATTCTTTTTCGGGTTTCCTGTGTCGTATCGTATGCAGTATATTCTACCACATGGTAAAAGCAGGTTAAAATCAAAAGCGGCAAAAACTTACCTTCGCCGTTACGGTAAGCACGAAACAAACACTACAATCAATGCTTAAAAAGCAACGGCAAAATCGTATAAGAAAACCGGCGCGAATAAACCGTAAAAGTGTGAACTGGCTCTTACATCGTCTTTTTTTGACAGTCATAATGTTTTAGCACCAAATTGGAATCAATCTATGCAGTAAATTAAGTATATCTCTAAAATATCTGTTTTTTATTGCTAGCGAGACGTTAATTACTCAAATAATGTAGCAATTAAATATAATCTTACCCAAAATTTTCTTAGCAGACGTAGTTTTAAATTTCACGACATAAATATCATAAAAGTATCCCTCACGGTTGCTACTAGTCTTCACATAAAATAGGTTGCCGTAAACATCGTAGTGTGCGTCAGTCGGGACCGCGTCAGGGACCTCGTAGGTATGAGACACTTGATATTGATCTTTGTCGATGTTCAAATCCGGCTTGCATCGAGGCAAATCAAACGAGACGCATTCTTGTGCCACAAGCAAAATCATAAAAATTATCATTGTTTCAGTTTTTATTACGTGCTTCAACTTTGAGAACTTTATTTTAAATGACAGCGTATCTCATTGCACTTTATGAAACCGTTATACCTACAATCTTAGTTAAATAAATTACTTGATAATAAATAACAATACGATCACATTTATGAGAACTGTAAATAAATAGCCAATAAATAATCAATATCAGTAGAATTAACATAAAATGTTATCTTTCCTAGTTAGGGCCGGGCACATGGGATACTTTAGCCGCAACTATTTATTTCGTAGGAATCGATTTGAACACACGTGTCCGGGCCTTAAGTAACCTTATTAGATTTGAAGCCCAAATTTCAATGAATTCTTCTGTAATAAAACTACCATGATTCATAGTAATTTTATTACAGACGGGTTGCAGGGATGCCGCTACTTAAATCCTAAACTTTACCTATTGTGAGAAGGTTTATTACTTATGTAAAATTATAACGATGCGTTTGCTAGGTACAGTCATGATCATTAATTTAGGACCCATTTACTTTGGACTCCAAAGTCAATCTGACATTCTACATCAATAAGGTTGAGTTTGTTGTAAGTTACAAATGACTTCGAATCTCGAATGACATTGACGACGTAAGGCTATTTTTTTTTAAATGGGTCCTAAATTAACGTTCGCGACTATACGCATTGAAATATATGATAAATCATGATTCTAATTATTACCAAAATAAAAGTACATAATCTGCATTTATGTACTAAAATCGTAGAACTACACAGTTCGATTAAGACCAGAGTGACATAAAAATAATCTTTTTTACTATTTTTAGGGTTCCGTAGTCATCAAGGAACCCTTATAGTTTCGCCATATCCTTCTGTGCGCAGTTTAACTCAGTCTTGATGACTACAAGCTGTAATTTGGCATAGTTATACATTCCAATTAGGCCAACAAACATGTAAAATAATATATATAAAATACATTTTTTAGGGTACTTTTCATACTAGTAAAGCAAAGGTCTTTTTTAACATTATAACGTCGAATGAGGTATATCAGGAAGATATCTCATAAAAAAACATTATGTACATAATATTACCAATTTCTAGATTTTTGGAACCGTTCAGGAAATATTGAACTCGAAAAGTGTAATTTACGGTTGAATTACGTGCCACCCTACAGCCAAAATTACACGTATTAAAAATCTAAAAATACCTTGAATGGAAGCACATAATAACGAACTTGAAAGTAAAACTATCAGGACTAAGTAGACTTGATTGGTTCCTGAGATGTAGGCGGCTTAATGTTATACTAAAAATCATCTAAAACAGCACCAAATAAATTTAAATAGAAAATTAGTTCATAAGTTTTTGAGATAGGTTTTTACATTTGTAGTAACAGCTTCGGAACCCTACGCATGGTCAGACATGCTCTTGCCTGGTTTATTATTATTATATTCACCAATTCTTCTATCATCCACATCTACCCATTGGCCTTTTATTTATGGCATCTTACGATCTTACTTAGCACAGTTTTGAGTAGCTTTTTTTCTATAAAAAGAGTTATTAAGTGCACCTTTCTCCTCAGAGTAGGTGAACAGGTCTCAGGGCTAATTGCTATGTATTTCTCAGAAACTTTCGATAAAACCCAACGTGTTCTGTTAAATAAGCTTTAGCATCCAGCCATTCTAATGTGATAATAATAATATCTACTCATCTCCAGGACCGATTTTTCAAAAATGCGGTTATTCGTTATAAGCATACGCTCTTATGTTAGCCTAACCAACGTTATAGAAACCAGAAAGACTTTTTAAGACCTCTTGGACAGTAGTCTTTCAGCAAGGGAACTGACGAACTGATGAAGGTTGTGGGATCCTTGCAGGTCTCTTGGTTGACGTTATGGATGATTCCTACTGAAGCAATGGTTGTAAATATAGCGTCATCTATCAGTAGGCAGGGTCGCAGTGGTTCATGTTCCCCTCGTGCCGCTCGTCCATTTGGCACTGCAGGTAGGACGGCAAGCGACCCTGCCTCTCACCTTTGATTTTATGAACTTTCCAACGATGCCCTTGTAATATTTTTCTGTAAAAACAAAACAATATTTATTTAGGTACTTGAGGATGTTTAGAGTTAGCGTACAACGACGTTACACAAATAGAAAAATTGTGCAATCTGCAATAGTTTGCGTACGCCCCCTGCTTTTATTACGGCAATAAAATCGTAATGCAATTAACTCCTTAATAGCGTTCATTTAAATTATTAAATAGCTCCAAGCATTATCGGAGCACTATTATATATTATTAAAGGAGCACTTTTTCAGACAATATATTTTCTCAAAAGGTGGATTATCTTTTAGAGAAAGTGTTTTATGACCCTGAGCCGCATTATCTTACTTTGTGTTGAACTTTTTGTAGCAGACGTCGCACTCGACGGTGCCCTGCCGGAGGTGGATGTCTTTTATGTGCCTCTTCATGTCGTGTTGGTACGAAAACGCCTTGTCACAATATGTGCACTGAAACATGTCAAATTCTTAAAAGAACTCGATTCACCATTATATTGCCGCCGTCACTATAGTATTATAGAGTAGGTATAGTCTTCTATGGTAGGTATCTATCCTGGCTATGGTAGCACAGCCGTGCTGCTATTATTTTTTTTTATGGTAAAAGGTGGCAGACGATCCAGCGGATCATCTGATGGTAAGTGATCATCGCAACCCATAAACACCCGCAACCCCAGAGGAATCGCAAATGCGCTGCCGACCTTTGAGAAAAGAGTAGGCTCGTTTTTTGAAGGTCCCCAAGTCGTAATGGTTCGGAAGCACAGACGCCGAGAGCTGATTCCACAAAGGTAAGGTGCGTGGAAAAAGGCTCGCGTTGCTCAAATCCGAACGCGCTCATGCGCTGTGCGCGAGCAGCGGGGAGCGGCGCGCGGCGAGCCGTCGAGAGTCGGTCTTTTGACCGTATTCAAAGGCGCCTCGATGTGCGTGCCTCGCGTAATTTGGACGTGTATCCGAGCGTGCCGCGGGCAGAACGACAAGTTCTAACTTGTCTGTGAGCGAGGCGCGTACAAATTTGATAAAGTTGCTGAGCCGTTCCACCATCGAGGCGATATCTTCTTTTTGTTAATAATTCGGTAAATTATGATAAACGCACCCGCGGCTGTCATTCTGTCGGACGCCATTTTGAAATGACGGCTCGCGTCAAGTACGCTGCCTCACTCGCGTATGTAGATGTGCAACAATTTGGGTCGCGAGCAGCTCGCCGCGCAGGGCGAGCATGCCTCAGGCTGAGCCGCTCAGATTCGTACCCACCTTTAAACGCACGGTGGACGACTTCTAACTATCAAGACGGTGTCGATGAAATGACAGTTTGGTACGAGTTGTACGATGGTGGAATCCACCCGAATTCCTCGGAGCACTCCCCGTGGTAAATGCGGTAAAAGACACAGAGGGAAGCAACATCTATCCGCAAGGCCAGTGGATCCAGTTTTTTGAGAAGATATTTATTAAGCAACGATCGAATTTGTTGCCGTGTACGACAAATTAAACATTAAAAAAATAACAATACCTTAAAAGGTCTTGTGGTGCTGTGGACATGCCTCATGTGCTTGGCAAGGTTGCTCGAGGTGGTGGTGGCCTTGGGGCACTGGGTACACTTGAAAGGCTTGTCCGCCAAGTGGGAGCGTTTGTGGACCTTTAGCAGGTCCATAGTGCGGCCTTGGTACGGGCACACGTCACATTTAAAGGGAAACACGTTTTCGTGGATACCCCTGCAAAATTCGTTTTAGGTATATACTTTATATATACATTACAATAATATAACAACAGAGCGGAATACAAAAATAACAAGCTAACACCAAGAAAAACAGTAACAGTAAACAGGTTAATTATTAGTAGTAATTCTATTATAGATCTGGAATTGGTTGAAAATAAAACATAGTAAAACACTAAAATCAACAGGCTAGGGCCGGCCCTCATTCAATGGTTTACCATGTTTAATCTAACATCAGCAGTTGTTAATGCAAGGGTAACCAATGTCAATGACATGTTTCTGCTTCTTTGTAGGATACATATTAGATACACCAATACCCCAGAAGGCTGCAGAATCTAACCAATTCTTTTTTACAAGTTTAAGTGCTCTAATAGTAACTTTAGGTATTTATCATTACCACCAGAGCGGCTAGCACATCTTGTATTTTCTCGCTTGTCGCTCAGTGCGTCTCTATCGTTTTAGACTAATTAGGAAAGGAGATCTGAGCAACCAACAAGTCGCAGACCAATTGTGCTAGCCGTCCAGCTAAATGTTTTTAAACTTTATTAAACTTTCACAACCTTTCATAAATACTTATCAGCCTTAAACTGCAAAGACACTGATGTGTTAAAGTATTCTCTACCAGTAGGTAGTACCAGTCAGTCATGAAGCCCTATTATATGAAGCATTTTCTAATAATATTATGTTTTATGGTTTTTGTATTGTATTGTAATATTTACTCATTTTAATGTAAGGTTTAGGTTATTGTATGTTTTTAATCCATGGTGTGATCACCTTTAAGTGGGAAATCAAATATTTCTAGTGTTCCTTTTAGACCATTTCACCTGTAAACTGTAAGCATTGTATCCTGATGGTGATCCTTAAATAAATAACAACATATTTAATCCTACAAGCTATCATTCCCCACTTTTATTTTCAAACACAACACTTACATGTGAACTAAGAGGCTAGCATTAGATGAGCATGTTTTGCCGCAAATGTCACACAGGAACTTCCTTTTGGTTAGTTCTTCAGGTGGCTTAGAAACAGTGTCACCAGGACATCGGGATAAATGGTCACTGTATGAATCCTGAAAACAATTTATCATACAAATTCAATTTACATAATCAAAGGTCAAAGTATAAATGTAGTTCATAATCATACCAGTTATGAGTTTACGACATTGTATTCTGTCAGATAAGTTTGTATTTGTCTTCTTTGCACTACTAGCTTATTGATGGGTACCAACTAAAGCTGATTGAGATATCAAGAGAAGTAATTTATATTAAAAAATACTACAAACTTTGACTAACCATATCAAAAAAGTCTTTACAGCAGGTATTACAGCCCCATATTGCATTATCATCTGAAAATGAAGGAGAAGGAATATTGTAGGATTCATTACTGTCTTCACCCTGTGCCTGGTTTTCATTATTATCATTATGCTCCAGATGTTCCTCCTTGCCACTTTCACTCTTGACATATTCTGAAACAAATATTCAAATATAACTTCCATGCTTAAACAGACACAATGGTGATCCATGAGGTAAAGTTGACATAGCTCTGGTGGTCAGCTGTCAATAGTATAAGAGTTAACTTTTGTATCTGACATAGCGTTGAAAAGGTTAAAAAAATTCCTGTTGTCAATTAACTATCTGGCCAAGCCCTGTGACAGCGATATTTGTGATTTTGAAAACTTCATACTCACAAACAAGGTATATAAAAAGTTGCAATACTTTAAATTAGTGAATGGTGTGGCAAGGTTTGTACCAATCTTGTTCTTATGAAAAGTCAATCACAAGTGTAATATTTGTCTATTTCAGCTGTCACAGAGATCACCCTAGATTGAACCTTCTACAGTTGTGGTCCTCCACTTTACCTTCCTTTACTGCTACTTCTGTCATTTGTTTGTTGTTCCTTTGGCACATGTCTCTAAACATGATGCATCCATTGAGAAGATCGAGGCAGTTTTGACACATTTGTTTGATGGTATCCGCTTTACTGATCTGGAAATTTATGGACCTATGATTATTTCACTTTGAAATTGTTTGAGTAGGCAACAAATACCTACATTTTGACAGGGACCAGTAAATAAGACTCTTTTGGATTTTGGATAAAATGGAAACACTTACTGTAACACCCGAAAAGTGTTTAATTTCTTCGGCAATGTTAGGCTGAACAAAGTTATTGAAAATGGGAATATCCCCATTTTCTCCAGCGCATATTCTGCACATGCCTGGTGCCACTTTAATGCTCGTCAAACTGTAACAATGAGAAATAAAATAAGTGTAACATTAAAAACATACAAAAATAAACTTTGGACACTTACGATTTCTTTCTTTTTTGTTTCTTCTTCTTGGATTTATGTAAAGCGTTAGCATATAACATAGACCTAAGTAATAAGAGGGAAGCCATTTAAAATATGCGCATCAAAATCACGAGATTTATTCTTAAATAGTAAACAATATGAAACGAGGCGGACTATTTATTTTGTAAATATTGTAATCAATCGTACATTTGACAATTTGACACTGCACCATGGTCTCCACAGATTAGATCTAATATACAAATACAAATTATTGCTTGATTATTTTTACAATACCATACAAAGTACTATCGACTTGAACGAATGATTTGAAATCTATCGAATTAGCAGTCGGGTAAAAATACCGGTTGCGTTGCTGTGTAATAAATGGGTGTAATATAGCCACGGCAACGATCTTGTGCATCACTAGCGATCCTTAAGGTGAAAGGTTCTTATGCTACGATCTCTGTATTATTTCGATTACCCTTGCGCTACGAAAGTCAATTGCACACAAACACGAAAAAATCTAATGCTTATGCTTATTGCATCGTATCGCGTCCACGCGAGAATTGCTTATGTAGGACACTTCGTTAGTTTCAAGATATGTAAAAAATATAAATGAATCGCTGAATGTGTTGCTAAGCGCAAATCTCGTGAGCAGCTGAACCGATTTTGCTAATTCTTTTTTATTGTGTTTGTTACTGTCGAGAGAAGGTTCTTATAATAGAAAAAAACTGGAAAATCTACCGGGAAAGTCAGAAATTTGCAGCAAGGCAAAGCCGTTGGCCGGCCGCTAGTTGTTGTTAGATAAAGCCTGACAAGATTCTATTTGGCCCTATTTCAATACTAATTTGTATTGAAATAGGGCCAAAAAGAATCTTGTCAGGCTTTAAAAATGTTGAGCTCCAAAATACCCTTACAATCTGTGGTATTGCTTGCCAGCAGCCAGACAGATCTTTAGACATACCTTCTAATCTGTGGCTAGCTTGCTCTTCTTTAGACAAGACATACCACCCTTCTAATCTGTGGTTTTATGCTTTTATGTTCAGTTCAATGTTTGTGTAAATGTAAATTCTATAGTGCGTACAGTATCAGTACTATCATTATTTGGTTATAAATGAACCAGTTATTTTGATATTTTCTGCAACAATGGCAGTTTATTTGACTAAATCGATGCTATCTAAGTTTAACAAAGCTAAATATCCATTCAATTATAATAATGAAGAGGAGGCAAGCAGTAGCACTGATCACTGGCAAAAACTTATGGCGGACTGGTAATAGAATTCATGTAATTATTTGAGCTTAAGTAACACATAATGTAGGTACTTAAGCTCGCTCAGTATTTGCATTAACTTGTAAGCTCTTCTCGCGAACAAGTATGGAGCTGGATGTGAAATATAGTTATACTTATAAGTTATAATGAACATTGTTTTATAGGAAATCATTTTGTAAATATGTATTTAATTTACAGCAAAAAGAATGTGCGCTTGGATAAAGACATGATCTGCCGCATCTGTGCTAAGGGTGGTTGTACTCCATTGACGGACAAAGTCCTTGATTTTGACATTATCAGTGCTATTCGAAGTGTTACTAATGTTCCTGTGAGTATCGAAATTTAATTTATTTGAGACAGTTGTATCTGTCTATTAAAGCGCGGTTACATGGGTAACTTATAATAGCAGGTTATTACTAGCAACAACAGCGGACTTTTCATTTTATTTTTTTAATAAAATTAAATGTCCATACTGCTCACATGAAATTATTGCTTAAAAAACTGCCACTGTATAACAAAACATTGCAGTTATCATTCTTAATCTGATTCTAATTTTAATGAATGGCTTGATGTTGGGGTGGACACCCAGCTGTACATAAATAAATTTAATTGGTGTATTACGCCAATGTCAAGTTATTGATAGACACCACAACCCCATGGTTTGTTCCACAAGCTACTGTCAAGTCCGTTCTTAATCTACTCAAACAGATATTTGTGACAGACTGACTACCTGACTCACAGACAATGATACACTAGACTAAGCACTAGGGGAGCAATAATATGAAACTTTTTAATTTCTATTATTTTTCCTATATCTACCTCATGGCTGATGGTGTTCTGATTATACTTATGTTTTTACTGAAGAGTTTAGTTGCATGTAGAATTCCTGGGATGCGGATTTAAAAATAAAAGGGATTTTTCTAATTAGTAATTATTTTCAGGTGTCCCTGGAGGATTCATTGCCTAAATTCATTTGTACAGAATGTCTAAACAACCTAAAGATAGCTATGACTTTTAAAAAGAATTGTGAGACATCAGATAGAAAATTCAAGAAGATCTTACACCCTATGGGTGACCCAAATTTCCACTCTTATCCATATTCTAAACATGACTTCCAACTGATTTTGCATGAAATGAAGAAGAAAAGAATGAAAATAGAGGAAGAAGAAGACAAGGAACGCAGGAGAAAAGAGAGGATGTATTCAAAGAGGACTCCGAGGATCAAACAGTTTAAATGCTCTCCTTGTGACATGTGTTTCCCAGACAAGGTGCCAGTGCTAGTCATAAAGCAAATGCCAATTTATTAAATTTTAGAATTATGTTCAGGTTTTTGTAACATTACATTAAGTAGTAGTGTATTAGGTATTCTTTTGCTAGTGAGACCACCCATGGTACCAAACCATAATTGTACCCTCCCTAGGCTCCCTACAAATAGTAGGGACTGCACCCTATTTTCCTTGGGTGATAATGTATAAGTGCTCTTCTGATATTGCAAGTGTCTAAAATCTAAAGTTGGTGTCAATTGAAAAGGGCAAAGATGTAAACAAAACCAAACAAACCAATACTTTCCTGTTAAGTTTGAGGTTAATAAACTTAATTATTAGTTTTTTTTAATAAAAACATTAAAAAATTGAGGTTATGTATGTATGTATGTAAACACTTTATTGTACAAACAGAAATTAATTATACAATATTTACAGAATAGGAATGTACAAAGGCAAACTTATCCCTTTAAGGGATCTCTTCCTCCTAACCTTTGGGTGATTGATGACAATAGTAAAAGCAAAAACTAGCAGTGGTTATGTGTCATACAGTAATAATTTGTTTATATCTTTGTCCTATTTTGACATAATCGGCTGCAGAGGCAGCTTATTATTAGCTTCTTTGTTACCACCATTTGTATAAAAAAAGGTCATTTTACAAATATATCCATGATCAGGAGAAGCTGATGGAGCACCGGCGCGAGCGGCAGTGCATGCGGCGTGCTTGCGAGCTGTGCGGGCAGCTCGTGTTGAGCATTACTGCGCATATGCGGCACATTCACAAGCAAGCCGCGCCGCACAAGTGTAACGTTTGTGGCAAGGAGTTTCCTATCATTGCTCGACTCAAGAACCACATGTAAGTTACATGTTCAGTTTCAATAATACTTAGCCAAAGCCTTATTTATTTATTTGAATGGAACAGTAACAAATCACTAACCAACAATTTCTTACAAACTAATACTTTACAAAAGGCAATGTTTGCAACTTAATGACCAATGCCCACAGCATTTGCAAATTACAGCACAAATGTTATAAACTGCTTGTTAAAAGCCAATATACTATTAAAGTATTATTTATTTACTGTTGCATGAAGGCTTAATACCGTTTACTTCTAGCTTTTTCGCGCGTAGAAGCACGCAAAGTCACACTTTCGCTTTTAATATAAGTAAGAATAACGGTTTTTGTTAATCTGTCTTTAGAGTGCAGTAAAGGAGTCCAAAGCTATTTTTATTATGTAAAATGAATTTTCGGACACAGTTACTATATAATTTACACATTTTATTTTGATACACTTTCCTGGCTGTTTCTTAGCAGCATGTTGTAAGGAAATAAACAAAAAATATGAATAAAGGACGACTCTGCCTGTCCCCAGGGTTGTCCACACGGATACATTCAACTTCTTCTGTGACCTGTGCCCCTACAAGTGCAAGCACAAGTACTACCTGGTGATGCACATGCGCACGCACACCGGCGAGAAGCCGTACAAGTGCGCGCATTGCCCCGCTACCTTCGTGAATCCCTCCAACCTGAACAAGCACAAGCTTACGCACCAGGAGAAGCAGTTCAAGGTTAGACTACAATTATATTAGTAGAGGACGCCCGAATTATTCTTTACTTTTCTACGTGTCTTGATTCTTTAAGTAGTGGATCATATTGGTTTATGCAACTGCAATTCACTTTGTTCATGAGCTTAAGTTAGCATTTGAGCTTACAATACAATGGCAGTTTAATCATTTGTTTATAACTCAATAGTTTTATGTCAAATTATTCATTAATTTCGTTATACTTATCATTGCATTGGTTACAAAAGGTCATTAATTATTTACTTAGTTAGTTTATTTTATAAATACCAATTAAGAAAGAAAGTAAAAACATTTATTTGAGACAAACAAATAGGTACGAAATACTGACATAGACAAAACACTACCAATTTCCATAATTATGACTGAGAAAAATAGTTCTAGATTAGTTACTGTACAAGAGTGATGCCGGTCTGAATTGTTTCTCTGCTTCATTTGTCTGTTTTCTTCTTATTACTTATGCCTCATTTACATTCAGCCGAAGTGAGCAGGGAAGTGGGCAGGACGAGTGTGTTAACACGATACTTCTCATGCCACTGCCATTGCCACTCGCGCTACCCGGCGCTCGACTAAATGGCGGTATTTTGTGCGGAAGTCAAAGGACCGGCAGCGCGAGCAGTAGTGCGTGTTTACGTTCAGCCCCCTTGCTGCCGGCGTTCTCAGAGCAGCTCCCTGAGAAGTTACAGCGCGGGTGATCTATTTACATTCTCGCGCTACCCACTTCCCTGCAGCAAGGGCTGAATGTGAACACTCACTCGAGTGAATGGGGCTGAGTGTAAATAGGGTACAAGCTGTGGGTGATATTGGGTTACACAAAAGAGGTTGCGCGTGTTTATGGGCAAAACTACTTGCTTACCATTACATATAACCATGTCAGTAAAAATCTATAATAAACTAACTGAAGTAATAAAAAAATAAAGTGATGTAAAAATAACTGCAGAAGTGTAAAACGTCTTCTTATAAAGAAGTCATATTACGCCGTCAAGGAATATGTAAAAGATAACTTAGAAATGTCATAATTAACCTATATATTATTAATGTACACTAATTTAGCTAAGCTAGCACAAGTTGTATTTTCTGGCTTGTCGCTCAGTGCGTCTCTATAGTTACAAACCAGATAGAAAGAGAGATCCGAGCGAAAAACAAGTCGCGGACAACTTGTGCTAGGCCTCCTGTTTACCTCTCCTCTAAATTGCGATGCATGACAAAGTAAATATGTATTTTATTCGTTTTGTGCACTTGACTACTGCCGTGTGGTTGCCGGGTTAGAATAGTGCCATTCCATATATCTTCCCGTGGATGTCGTAAGAGGCGACTAAGGGAATGAGGGCTTCTAGTACCTGCTTAGACGATGGGCTTGCAACCTGTCACTAATACACTAGTAAACATCTTAGCCTGATTGTGCAAAATGTGGTTACATAATTACCAAGAAGTCTTTTTTGAGTTGTTGGTATTTCTGTAGCTCTGCCTACCCCACTTTGGGAATAAAGGCGTGATGGTATGTATGTATGTATTGTGCACTTGACATACTTATACTCCATTTCATGTACCATGGCCCGATGCACTTGAGACGGTCATTAGGCGTTAACAATAGGATTAGTGATAACAAAAGATACCTGGCCAGACCCTTTTGCGGCGTGGTATTTTACATGCAACCTAATGATCTTGATCGTTTAACCTAGTCATCAACATAAACAATATTTCATGTTAGTTGTCATCTGACCACATTTGTGATTACACTTATACCTGCAGCAAATAATTATGTTTCGACCTTGGGAAACACCCACAAGTAACCCGTCCAGTGGTGACGTTAGTTTGCAGCAACGTAAGAGAAGATTTTTAAGCAAGGACGCCCAAGATGTGGTGATAAGTGTTTATAAAACTTTGTTAAATCGAATGGGAAACTATAGTAGACATGACGACTCCTACGCTTTGGAAAAATGCTTGTGAGCATGTTATCAAAGTGGAGAACGAGTTTTTATCCCACCCTGTGTATCCGGTCATCATAAACACCTGCGAAACCTCAAGTTCGGAAGAACATACATCAGAAAGCGAATAAATGTATATAATTAATTTTTTGGCTTTAAATATTTAAAATTGTTAAATATTTTATATAATTAATGTACATGTTTTTAAAGTAATTAAATTAAGTTAGTCTTAAAGCTGATTGTTATTATTTTATTGACACAATTTTTTTTTGATTTAACTCATGTTAGCTATTATTATGAAATACCGTAAACAACTTATATTTCGTATTTTTATTTTCAAGTACCAAAATGTTTTAGTCACGCTTTAGTTGCATGCAGGTTGGACCGACGCGTGCCATTTTGAAGTGCTCCTAATTAGATAACAAAAGGCAAACATTATGAGCCCTATTGTTAAGCTTCAAGTGCATCGGGCCATGGTATATGAAATGGAGTATACCCGTGTAATGCAATTATTTTATCAAATAAATAAATAACCCCCTCGCACGTTTGACTATTCTTACATAGAGAAACTCAAACTAGTGTTTGTTACAGTGCCTGATGTGCGAGAAGGCGTTCCGTACAAACGCGGCGCTCCGCGAGCACCACGAGGCCGCTCACATGAACATCAAACACACCTGCAACTACTGCGGACGAGACTTCTGCTACAAGTACGTACAAAAGCATCGGTTATTTTGCAATTGTGCGTCAGATAGATTGTGATTTGTAAACTCTGTTAGAGGTCAGACATCATTTTCACCCAGCCGAAATTGCTACTAGGTGGACAAGGAATAGCGAAATAAAACGGAGGCATGCGTAATAAGACACACAAGCTCATGACTCGCTCACCAATATTAATTGAGTAGCAGGATAGGAAGTTACGATACATCGCCGATGCATAACGTGGTTACTGAGTCGACTTTGTCAAGTGACCTTTTAACATAATGTTTTTGGAAAGATAATTAATAATTTTCCAGTTTATTACAAGTACTTCTGAAATCGGGTTATTTAGAAGCCATAATAATAAAAGTGCTGACTGTTCAGTTCAGATGCACAAGCAGATAACTCGTTTTCGCGAGATTACGTCGATTTCGAACAAGAGGCTTTGTTCCGGCTGAAGTTTGCTCTGCTCTCGGCCGCCTCGGATCCCTTTGTGTCCATCAAACAGAGTGGTTTAATTTGAAACGCTTGAGACGATTAGCGTTCCTTTTAAAGCTGTATAATATTATACAATAACTAACAGTCTATGAATGATAGTTTTTATATCTATTAATAGATATTTTCCTGATATTTACATCAACAATTTCTATGTTGACATGATTCTAGAAAGTTTGCTTAGGCCTGGATCTATAGAATGATCCCTGTGTGCTAACTTATTAACATGTGCTAGCTTCAATTAAGTTTTTTTTTATATGGACCTGCATGATTTACGGCTATTGCCGTGCAAAAAACAGACTGTACAGTACAATACAATACAACTACAACGACGACTAATTGCGAACAATAACAAAAAACTACCCTCGACTCTGTACTCTCTGTATAGAAGACTAGCGACTTCGTACGCGTATAAATCAGTTCCCGAGGGAATAGCGATATGAAAGATAGCCTACGTGTTAATCCAAGGTATAAGCTGTTTCCATTGCAAATTTTATCTTAATCCGTCCAGTAGTTTTTGCGTGAAAGAGTAACAAAAATCCATACTTACAAACTTTCGCGTTTATAATATTAGTAGGATGTCTTTCTGTCACAGAAACGTTACAGTAATATAATAACCTACGCCCGCACCAAAACTGAGCGACGCAACCAAATATAGTTTACGCAGCAGAAATTAAATACTGGAACGGCGTCACTTTTCTGCAGTTTTCCCTTATGATCCAAGTGATGATGACAATGATGTAATTGACTGTAACAGGTCGGACCTCCGCAAGCACGAGATCCGCAACCACAACCGCACCAAGCGCGACTACGTCGGCGGCGAGCCGTCCTACAAGCAGGCCGAGCGCATGCAGAAGATCCAGGACGGCGGCGTGGACCCCCTGGACAAGTGGCGCCAGGACCAGCTCGTGCAGCCGCCCGCGCTTGTGCAGACCTACATCGACCCCAGCAAGGAGTTCGTCCAGACCAACCACCAGCTGTACTTCGCCGACGTCAGTGGCATGATACAACAGCAACCTACTATGGGTATGTGCTTTAGTCATTCTTATATTTACGATATTTATTTCTTTGATTCTTAACAATAAGTAAAATAACAATAATTGTACAAAAAATAAACATTATTAAAACCTAAAATATGGGCGCCGCTGGCAAGGCTCAAGGTACCGGTGGTTAAGGCTGCAGAAAGAGGAACCTCTTGACAATACGTGCCATGTCCAGTTGTTGTTGCTTTCTGCCTCTTGAAATGGAACCCAGACCCTTGATATGGAAATAAGATGTTCTTACACATGTTTTTAACAAAAACAAAAAGAGAAATAAATATCACGGGTCACTGGACAATGTCACACAAATTGGCCTAGTCCCAAACTAAGCTCTAGACTTGTACCTACTATAGGTAAAATATATACTCTAATACACAAAATAAGGATTTATACTACGTTAAGAATCTTATTATTAGTAATTAAGACATGTCTGTACCTTTGATTGAAATAATTGGCTACTGTTTGGAGTTAACTGTAGTTTAATTTTTTTTTACTTCTTTTTCAGTCTCGCAGCAAACCGTGCAATTGGCGTTGTAAGTATATTTAAGATTAATAAAATAATGTGGGTGAAAATAAATTTGTTTTATAATTTATATTTTCTTTTTTAAGGCCGGACCTGGAGATGAAAAAGGATGAAGTAAAAATGTATGAAACCGCAGGAATCGGCTACTATTAACGTGTTTTTTTGTTGTTGAGTAAGAACTAATAAGAATTAGTTTTGATTTAGTTTATGCAGTATAACCCTATATATAATTAATCATTGCCATTTTGTTTACATTTTATAATCATATTTAGTATCCATGTAACAGTATTAAGAATCGAATAAATGAATATACTAAGCAAGTTATTGTTTCACTCATGGAAATCTCTCTTTAGTTAGGACTCCTGCCCTTTACAATGGTTTAGCTTAATTTGTCATCATTCATAATCTCCTGAGTCACCTTTGTGATGTGAAACTAAACGTGACTTTTTTTGCATTGTATTATCATATCAGGACTTTGACACGAGCGACTGCAGTTTTCGTTTCTTTACGTAAATAATCTATAAGGTCAGGCGGGGCCATTTATAGACTAGTAGATTAAGTACTTACATTTCTATAAAAGGTAGCAGAATAGTTATGGAACGACTAAAAATTACTATTTTTTTTTGTTTAAACAGGAGGGAATTGAATGCGGGCCACTAGTGTAAGATTTTCTTGACCCATGTTAAAAGATAAATGATAAGAATTATTCTGCTCGCGTGTTGTTTTGCCATGTCCGTCCGTCCGTCCGTCCGCAGTCTAGCTCAGAGACTCTTAGTACTAGAAAGCTGTGATTTGGCTTGAATATACATATTAGTTACGCCAACAAAGTGGTATAATAAAATGTTGGAAAAATACCTCGTACCTCCCCTACACGCAATGCGGGGATGTATTTTTTTTCTCACCTACCTCGTAGTGTGGGGTGTCGTGTGGTAGGTCATTTAAAAAATATTACGGGTTTGTAAAAACAATTTTTTGATTAAGTACTTAATCCTTTTATGAAATATTAAGCTTTAAAGCGCTAATTTATGTTGGAGTACAAATACTAGCAATCTGAAAAAAATCTTAAAAGAAAGACCATAGTATTATAACGAATTTTTAAGGAAAACTATTACGTCTAAGTAGTCATCATTGGTTCTTGAGATACAGGCGATTAAACTGTTTATACGTACTAAAATCATCTAAGACTGCACCAAATGACTTTAAATAGACAATTATTACTTGTTGATTTTTATGTTCGTAGTACTTAACGGCTTCGGAACCCTACAATGAGCATGGTCCGGCATGCTCTTGCCCGGTTTAATCTATCTAGGACTGGCTTATAGTTCAAGTAGTATATATCAAATTCCCGAAGACAAAAACGAGAGAGTTGCAACTGCCTTCAGACTCAATTTGATAAAATAGTTAATCCACAAAGACGTAAAAGGTTTGTGGTGTCTTTAGAAGTTATGCCAAGTAGAAGATATTAAAATTCTAGTCGGATCGGACGCTGCGCGAAGAGCTTTTTTTTAAAATGTTAATGAGAAGACACGAGAACTCAGGCCACCTGATGGTAAGAGGAATCTGAGACCCATAGACCCACATTTGAGTTCTCAAGACTAATCCTAAGACCTCAAATGCGTTGCCAACCCTGAGGACTAAGACATTCATGTAGACACAAGTAATTTGGCTCGGGTTCTCCCAAGTCCACAGTTTATCAGTGTTTTTGTCACGTACCGCACATCCTAAGCGTAATAAAAACGCAAATTACATAGACATTTATAAAACGAAATATTGCTTAGGGTTGTAAAATACATATAGCATATAAGACTTCCGAGACGGACATACGAGACAGTCTAAACCGCGTAACCTAGGGATTTGAAATTTGGAGGGTATATTCCTTGGCTACCCTAGGGGTGCACCCCCATCGGCAAGAACCGGGCGTCCTCTTGTATAGGATAATCAAAATGTATCTTGGCTTGTTGAACTATTTTTGAATAAACATTGCAACTTGTCTCCCTAAATAGAAAACATATTCATTTGCGTATTGCATAATTGCGTATTGCTTAATGCCTTTAGGCATTAAGTCCGCCATTTGTACTTTTTACATTTATTTGTATTGTGCAAAGAAGATTAAATAAATAAATAATAATATCGCATGTTGCATATTGGTTTGCACATTACAGTCACGCATAAACCTAACGCTACACCTAGTAGTGGATGTCGATGATTCGTAAGTTACCTATTTAAGGTTATATCACTAAAGTGCAAACACTTTGTTTCTTAGAATATTGACGTTAAAATCTGTCTTTATTTACGGCAAAGCTACAAAGCATAAACATAATTTTTGATCAGGCAATATCCTCGTATAGGTCTACCAGAATCTCATGGCAAATGGGGAAATAAAAAATTGTAGATGGCAATACTGGGGAAATTGGACTAAACGGTATTGATACTGTGTAATTTTTAAACCGACTTCAAAAAAATGAGGAAGTTTAAGGGCCGTATTAATAAACTGATCTCAACTCTAATGCTCGTCTCGAGATGCATCAAAAATGACAGTGTTCTATGGTTTGACGTTTACTTTGACGTATCTTGTGACCGGCATCTCACCCAAGATGAGTTTATTAATACGGCACTAAGATTCGACGAATTTTTATTTTTTATGCTTTTAAGATTATCAACAAAAAATACGAGTATGTACACTAGAGGTCTATTACATTAAACTCCCAGTATAGGATAATAATTTAATATATCTGAGGACAATTTCATACATACCATGACTCAAACTTATTAGCTCAATTCGTGAACAGATAGATTGTTGCTCACAAATAAAATAATAAACACACCATTCTTTCTCACAAATTTTAATACACTGAGTATAAAAAATAACTTAAAATCTCATCCAGAACTAGAAAATGATTCCAAAAATTCTACTTCCATTTCTTGTTCTTCATCTGCTGAGGACGATGAAGAGAGAGAAGTATTTATGATAAACCTCTCTTCTAATATTTCAATTATTTTGTCTTGCTTTATGAAATCGTTTTCAATTTACCATTATTAGAGGTGCCCTCAGTTATTATTCGACGAATGGTAGTGCTGGGAACCCCTGTACCTACTAAGTAGCATTTATGTAAGACAAAATATACCTAAACCTAAAAGTATCAAAACAGTTCGTTTCAAAATAAGTCAACTCCACAACACGCTTTAAAATCGAAGATTGTGTTTGATTTATACCTCCTTCTTTGCGTATTTTATTATACACATTGTAAACAATATTCCTCGCTTGAGATCTAAGCGGTTTTCTCGACTTTTTCACCAGATAACAATAGTTGAAACGAATTTCAAAATGTTCTTCTTCTTCTTCTCTTTGATTATGGCGTCTGTGACTGAATCCCAGCACAATTCTGCCAATGTCAAGTTCCGAGTTTTGCACGGGTTCGAGGTTAAAAAAATAAATATATTAACAGCGATCGGTGAACGTTAAACCTGAAGAGAAAGGACAAACACAAAGCCACCATCACCAATATGTTAGGAAAAATTTAAAATAATGGCAAAAAACGTTAAGAAACGGACAGAAAAACGCTAAAGTTTAATGTTATTTTTGTCAAATTTACAGATAACAGCTGCAATTTTTTTGTTGTCAATTTGACACAGAAGAGACGTCATATTAGTAGGAAGAGGGATAGAAGCCTTAGAAAGGAGATGATATAGATCGCGTGTATTATTATAAATAGGACAATTGAAAAAGATATGATCTACTGTTCCTATTTCGTTTCCACATTCGCAAAAAGGAGAGTCCTTAATTTTAAATCTATGGAGCAGTTCCGGCGAGCAAACGCGTCCAAGCCGAAGCCGTATTATTACACTAGTATGTCGTTTAGACAATGACCGATTTTTGAAGAACCAAGGCCGAGAGGGAATACTGGGTTGAATAAATGAGAAATAAGTTTTTTTGGAGGAAGACCATCGAGCAGACCAATTTTTAATTAAGGGACTTCGCCGGGATATGGCCTAAATCCGGAGAGTGAATTTTAAAAAAGGAATCATCACCACATATTACAGCTGCCTTAGCCGCCTGATCTGCGATTTCATTGCCGGAAATATTACTATGACTAGGGACCCACACAAAATTTACCTCTAATTTTGAAGAGTGACACAAAAAAATAGTGTGTTTCAATTGACAGATGATGTAATGGCGGGAACAATTTTTAACAGGGTGGAGAGAAATGGCTTGAAGAGCACTGAGGCAATCCGAAAAAATGACTGATTTAGAAAGCTTGTTAGCGAGAATGAATTCTACAGCTTTCCAGAGGGCGAGGCATTCGCCGGAGAAGACTGATGACTCTGGGGGGAGTTTAAACAAGGCTTTATGCTTAATCCTAGGACAAACTACAGCGGACCCGACACACCCTATATCAGAGAGTCTCGATGCATCAGTGAAAAAGAGAAAGTGTGAAGGAAAATGAGTATTAACATATTTATTAAAGATGGAATTAGCAGTAGAAGAGTTTTTTGAAATACCACAGTTATAGAAGATGCTAGGAGTATGAACTATTGCCTCGAAAGGAATCGAGTAAAGAGGCAAGGAGGGGCTTCTCTGGACAGGAGCTCTCAGCGCCAAGAGTTTTTCAAAACTCGTTACCAGTCTGGGTTTGTTTTTATTCCGCCAGTACGGCTTTGAGGAACAATATTTTTGAAGCAGTTTAAGTTTTGGGATGAGAGGATGAGATGAAGAAGAAAAGCAGTGAAACAAGTAGCGGTCCGATAAGAATTGCCTTCTGAGGTCAAGAGGAGGGTCGACACATTCCACGAGGATAGCTCTATTGGGGGAACATAACATGGCACCTGAGACCACACGTAGAGCCTTCATCTGGACTGTTTCTAGTGCTTTAAGAGCACTTTTGCTACAAGGCTCAAATATAAAAGTACCAAAATCGAGATGGCTTCGGACGAAAGCGTTGTATAGGAGTTTCTGAGAATAGGGATGTGCTCCCCACCAAACACCTGACAGGGCGCGAAGAAGGTTAATATTTTTATCGCATTTTTTTACAATATAGGAGAGGTGGGAGACTCCCGTCATACGCCTATCGAAAACCACTCCAAGAAATTTTACAGAGTCAGAAACAGGAATCTGAACATTATTAAATTTAATAGAACACTGGGGGGAACGAAGGCTTCTAGAAAAGATAATAGAAGAGCTTTTTAAAGGGGAGAGAGAAAGGCCATGAGAATTTAGCCAGAAATTTAAAGAGTCTAAGGCAACGTTAAGTTGTTCTGATGCTAAAATAGGGCTTTTATTGTTGCTGTAGATGACGACGTCGTCCGCATACTGCAGCAATCTGCATGACATGTTCACAAATTTGTCAAGATCTAGCGTGTACAAGTTGTATAGAAGCGGACTAAGGACGGAGCCCTGAGGAAGGCCCCTCCAAATAGATCTCTCTCCAGTGATATAGCCATGCCATCTAACCTTTATAGTTCTTGCCGTGAGAAGGCTAAAGACAAAGTTAACTACCTTCAGGGGTATACTCAGCTTGGACAATTTGTCCCTGAGCACCGAAAGCAAGACATTGTCGTAAGCCGCCGACACGTCCAGAAACGCGGCCGCTATTGATTCTCCGCGAGAGAATGCAAGACGGATGTCTGTTGATAAGATGCAGTGACTGTCAGTGACGCTCTTGCCCTTACGAAAACCAAATTGCGTTCGAGAAAGCATACTTTCACTTTCAAGGTACCAGACCAAGCGATTTTTAAGTAAGTGCTCAGCAACTTTACACAACGCTGACGAAAGCGCAATTGGACGGTAAGATGAAGCCAGACTCGGATCCTTCCCTGGTTTGAGAATGGGAATTACAAACTGTTCCTTCCAAGATTCCGGGACGCAGCCACTATCAAACATAAAATTTACAAGGTCCAGGTAGTACAAAAGAGTTTCAGTATTCGTTTTTGCAAGGAATGAGTATACGATACCATCTGGGCCAGGAGAGGAATCGGAAAGAGACTCCAGAACACTCGTGAGCTCTGACAATTGGAATGCGGAGCTCAAAAAAGCGTTATTGACTAGAGGAGAAGAAGGTTCAGAAGGCAATAACTCTGTCAAATTAGGGACATAAGGAGGGGCCAATTTATCAAGAAAAGAGTCCATCCACTCGGGAGAAGAAGAGAAAGAAGAAGGGGAAGGAGAAGAGTCACAAGAAGAACGGAAAATTTTTAGTTTACGCCACACTATTGAAGGGGGCGTGGAAGATGATATAGATTCACAGAATAAACTCCAACCTTTCTTTTTTTTAGCATGCAACGTTTTTTTTGCTCTAGCTTGAGCATGCTTCAAAATTATAAATTTTGACATTGACATGTCAGAGCAGTACGTCAATTCTGCCTCTTTCCGCTCCTTCACTACAGACGTACAGTCAGAGTCCCACCAGGGAAGGGAAGGACGCCGGCTAACACAAGCATTTTTTAAAGGGATTGATTCCTCTGCAGATGTAAATAGACACCTAGAGAAAAGAGAATAAAGTTCCAAGTAGTTATCAGATGAAGCAGGGGGAAGATCACGCACTTTGCTATCGACAAGGGCAACGTACAAAGGCCAGTCAGCTTTAAGTAATCTAAACTTTTGTAAAGGGGGACACGGGGGAGGAATAGAAAAACCTGAAACATAAGAGATAAATATAGGAAAATGGTCGCTCCCATAGCTAGTGTGACTAATGTCCCAGGAACAAAGTGCCGCCAGGGAGGGAGAACACAAAGATAAATCCACCGCCGACGGCTTTTGTGTGGGTGAAACGCGTCGAGTAGGCCTTCCGTCATTCAGAATGCACAAGTTTTGAGCATCCAGTGACTCCACGAGCCTGCGACCGGCTGAATCAAGACAGTGAGAGCCCCAAAGTGGGTTGTGACAATTGAAATCACCAAGTATTAGAAGAGGACCTGGAACAGAGGCAATATGCCTCCAAAAATCTGAAATAATACTGGGGTTAGGGTGAGGAATATAAACTGAAATGACAGACATATCCAGAACCCTACAGGCAACAACATTAAAAGAGGAATGTGTGGGTAAATTAAAACGAGAAAAACTGAAACCATTTTTTATAAACAGGGCGCAACCATCGTACCCATTAGGGTTGTCTTGTCTAAGACAAACAAAACCAGGGAATCTAAAGTTATTACACGGCTTTAACCACGTCTCAGCTAAAGCAATAATGACCGCGTTACTATCTTTATTAATAAATAGGAGATCAGCCTTGTTACGACTGATACTCCTACTGTTCCATTGAAGGATATTGAGAGCCATTATGAGACCGGCCCGCAGGCTCCAATCCCCTTGGTAAAAGTGAAGAAAGTAATCTCAAGAATTCGGCAGCGTTGGACGGTAAAGGAGAAGAATTGTTCACAAACATATCAATTAGAGAGGACATAATTGAGAGAAGAGTAGCACCAAAATCAGAACGGGAGAGGGATAATTCGGGGTTCTGGAAACCTTCACGATGATGGTCTTCGGGGGCCTTTGAGAATGCCACACCATTGCCAGGTAGAGGTTGATTGTAGCCTTCCATTAAGGCATTATGGGCTTGTTGGTCATATCCATGAGAGGAGGCAGGTGCCCGTTGCTTTCTCTGAGTGAATACCGTCTTTTTGTAAGAGTTTTGTTGACTAACAACTTCGTTGAAAGGGCGTTTAGATGTTGGGTGCTTCTTTTCAGCATCAGAATAGGAAATTCCTTCATCGGACATGGTCAATTTGATAGACTGTTGCCTCACGAATTCGGGGCAATTTTTGTCGGTGGCTTTATGCCGCCCGGAACAATGAAGACAACTCACACTTTGATCCGGGACTCGACATTGATCAGCATCGTGGGGCTGGGCACATTTAGCACAGCGAGGCTGGGAGCGACACTGAGCTTTAACATGTCCGAATCTGCAGCATCTAAAACATTGCACCGTTGGAAAATTATACATAGACACCTCTAGAGAACAGTTAAAAAGGTAGACTCTCTGTGGGAGGGATTGACCATCAAATGTCAATACCACAGTTTCAGAAGGGGCCCACTGAGGGGCACCACCATTGGTATCTCTTGCTTTATAATTAAGGCGCCTCGCCTTTATTATCTTTCCAAATCCGCGGGGAGGTACAATTAAACCCGGGAGCTCCTCATTAGAAAAGTCTTTAGGTACACCTCTGACTATCCCCGTTCGTGAGATATTGAACGAGGGGATGAACGACCTGTATTTTGCATCTCCGATTGCTGAATTGGAGAGAAAGTCATTTGCTTTAGCCGCACTGATAAATTCCACAGCCATTCTATTCCTTCCAATCTTTTTCACACCACCCTCCTTAATCCCGGAAACCTTTTTGGCAAACAAGAATTGCCCAAACTTAATTTGATTTATGTAAATGCCCGAGTCTAGCTCCACTACTTCACGAACAACATGAACAACAAAAGGTCCGCTATCAGATGAAATGTAAGCATTACGGTGGGGAGCTGGCGATTTTATTTGGCTCAGTGAGGGAGACTGAGACTGAGAGGGCCCAGTCTGAGAAAGCGGAATGATATTTTGTGATTCGGGTACTGCCTGAGAAACAATAGTAACGTGAGACAAGGAGACTGAGTCCGAACGTGACAATTTCGGTGGCTCTGTAGGCTCGGGGGAACTTGACTCGCTAGCAATAGCCGAATGATCTCTTTTTCTAACAGGAACCGAATCTGAAACATCTAAGTAGCACGCGGGAGAAGGAGGATGCTCTATAATCTCCATTAAGGCCTCAGGGGAAGAAGATGACCCCAACCCCGGGCTAACAACCGTAATCCCGGGGTCAAAGTTACCACCGGACGCCATGATGCGTCCCGGACAAGCCGGCAACAATCTCACATTTGAGATACTGCCAGCTTCTCCCGATAATTTTTACTTACCTGAGAAACGAAAACACAGACCACCACAAACTAAACACATACAACACAACTACATAGGAATATTAACAGGTTTAACGCGTAAAAAAACCACGAGAACTAGAGAGAACAGATTTGACAACGTGCTCCACTCAAAATCTCAAGGCAGAATCCTTCAAAATGTTAGCAACGGTAAACAAACAATTTGACACTGCCGCCAGTTGACAGTTGCCATATGAAAATCACTGTTTTTTTACTTTTAAAAATGCCATCAGATTTTGGTAGACCTATAACATAGGTACAATTGATGCGAACCTCTTTATTATTTTTATTTATTGAATAAATAAAAAAAAAAAAAAATTACGATTCACGAGAATTTTTTTCTTATCATGTGCTAACGAAGCCCCGCAGTTGTCAGCAAAAAAGGTTGCACAACCGTAATTCTTACGTTATTCTCGAAAGTCGATAAGGTTAAATAAGTTTAACCGCCAGTAGAACAATCACACTTGTTGGTAACTTAAAGCAAGTTCATACAGCAAAGTTAAGTTTTATTGTAGGAAATTTCGAAGTTTTCCGAGCCGGCTAAGTTTCGGCAAACAAGCAGCGGCCTATGGTAGATAAATATAATGCTAATGACCTGTCTTTAGGCACCCACTCTTTTACCGACGTTGTTGTGAATGCACTGAGTAGCTGATGATTGAGAGATAGGGGTATTTAGGGTCTAAAAATTGATCTATCAAGTGGTGGGAAAATTCGTTATCAACCCAAGTGATCCTCAGGCTTTACTAAACAAATAAGAGCGAAAAAGATTGAAAAGCCGGGATTAAGTACTGCCTATCGATATGGACTGTAAAATAAAATCATAACCCTTCCTTTTTGGCTTTCCATTGTCGGTCATAAAATATTTTAGCTATTTAATTAGGGAATGTGTTATTAAAATTGTAAAACTGAAGGGCAGTTGAGCGCCAAAGTTGAGTAGGTTGGAACGGAATCTATAGCATGACAAAATAAAGTTTGAAAAAAAAATTCGGAATAAATGAGCAATATACCTTATCTATCTTTTAGATAGACGTACTTCGACCGTTACGGCGAAGCTATAACGAAACTTAATGAAAACCGTAAAGAACTATTATAACGCATGCATGTATAAGTATTTAACTAGCGGCCCGCCAGCGGCTTCGCCCCGCTGCAAATTTCTGACTTTCCCGGTGGATTTTTCAATTATTTTCGCACCTTTTAAACCTTCCCTCGACTATGACAAACATTTTAAAACCAAAATCAGCCAAATCGGCCCAGCGGTTCTCGAGTTTTAGCGAGACAAACGAACAGCAATAGATTTTTACATATATAGACTAGCGATCCGCCAGCGGCATCGCCCGCTGCAATTTTTTTTTTTTCATTTCACTTTGGGGTATGAAAAATAGTTGTTGGCCTATTCTCAGACCTACTTAATACGCTCACAAAATTTCATGAGAATCGGTCCAGCCGTTTCGGAGGAGTATGGGAACGAAAACTGTGACACGAGAATTTTATATATAAGATTAATATACACACACTGCAATAAAGGCTCAACAAGCGAGAAGGATCAGTGGTCCGCCAAAATATGACGTCGCTAAAACATTATCCCTAAAGCTACAAACGCACTAAGAGCGAAGGCAGGCGGCCCGGTGTGGCGCGACGCAACTTCCACACTAAAAAAGCGTTTCCAGAGCGTACCTAGTAGCGAAGTTTTTTGTATGGGAATGCACCGCACTGTGCCGTCTCCGCTCTCAGTGCAGAGGTGACTTAAATCCACTTATATTTCGGCCTTAATTACCTGCTCACACCACGTGTGCTATTACATATATACATATACAGACTCATATTTCGGACAAGCATTTCAAAAAGCGTTAATCGTTCAAGGCACAGAGCATACAAGTCTGTTTCCATATAATTATAATATATCAGATTAACCCCTTTGTCACAAGTTCATTTTGAATAAGTCATTATGTAAGATAAATAAAACGCATATCTACACCACAAATACGAGTCAAGTGGAAGAAGATTCACAAAATAATTGTTAGTAGTTACGCGTCACAATCACAACTTTGTATTTTGAATCGCACCAAAGCATCCTTAAAAACAACGAGAAAATTTTAAAGCAAATGTTTTATAATTGGAACTTGTTAACTAATGACTGAGTTTATCTTGCATCCAGCTCCGATGCACGATCAATCTTATTGTTCATTGTTAGTAAAACAATTCTCGTACAAACAAGTTTCCTTTCAGTTTCCTCGGACGTTATCGCAGTAATAATGGGACGAAGGGTGGGTTAGTGTGGTTCCCGGGGGGTTGTGGCTGCTGTAGCCATCTGTAGCAATGCCGCGCCGCGTCGTCCAGTTAACGAGAGGACTGTTTATCTTGAACTTAAACTCTAACTATCCTCCTATTCCAAATAACAGTTCGATAGCTTCATCAATTTTAAAAGATACCTAAGTTTTATATTTGCTTTTATTTTATTAAAACGCTTAACTGTACTTGTAACACTTAAGCTCGCTATTAAAAGACGAGTTAAACAATTCCAAACTCGACGGATCTACTATAAGCTATTGAGGAGGTCTTATGGCTACCATCCGTTATTGTCAGCTTGATAGAACTATATAATAAAATATTAGTCACAGGACAATGTCACTCAAATTTACCAAGTCCCAAACTAAGCTCTAGGCTTGTAGGTTCTATGGATACTAGACAACGCGTGCTACAACTAGCGTGTCGTCGTATTATTGTATTGTCGTCGAAAATGCATAAGCCTGCAAAATTTCAAATCAATCTGATAGTGATGACTATTAATAGGATAAAATGCCAAAGTAAATAAATCTAGGGCCCCTATTATGGTTGTTTTTATCGATGTGGATAAACTTGGATAAAACATATCTGTCACTTTCTGACCAGGTACCGACGTGCGAGAGTGACGGACGCTTATCCACCGCGATAAAGGCGATCATAAAACGGGCCCTAGATTTATTTACTCGGTTAAATAGTTAAAGGATGTTGACAGGACATTCACCTGTGATTTTTATTAACCATACGGTTGTATGACTAACGCAAAAAAAAAACCAATTTGTTTCAATTAAACTTTGATGTCAATCAATTAGGTCCTTAACTAAGGACCGTATCGTTAATTATGGAAACAAATAAAATGGTGTAATCTGTATAAATACTATTTATTACAAAAAAAAACCTTAAACTACGCGATTCTTAGATCTTCAAAGTGAACCATAAAAAATACTTTTAGTTATTTATTGATCCCCTTTGCCAGTTTTCTCACTTTGCTTTTGATGCTCTTCATTAGCCCTTGGACATCGACTGTTTTGAAAGTTTTGTGGGTACGGATCCAGTCTTTTTTGAATTGGTCCATGTTATCTGTTGGTTTAGCTTGTTTTTGTAGCTTTGCCTTCATCAAAGCCCAAAATTTCTCGATGGGCCTGATCTCTGGGCAATTCGGGGGATTTAATGATTTCGTGACAAATTCTACATTATTCTCTCGATACCAGTTCAACACATGGCGAGCATAGTGACACGCAGCTAAATCGGGCGAGAATAATGTACGACCCCTGTGCTTTCGAATGAGTGGTAGTACCCGCTTTTGAAGGCATCCCTTCTTGTACACATCCGAATTTAAGTTTCCCGTTACGAAAAACGGAGACGTTTTCATGCCGCATTGACAAATAGCTTGCCAAACCATCACTTTTTTCCCAAATTTCTCGCAAAAAATGGATTGGTCGTCTTTAGAGACCTTAGTACCTTTTATTACGGTGTAAAACTGCGGTCCGGGTAGGGTTTTATAGTCAAGTTTGACATAGGTTTCATCGTCCATTATAATACATTGTTCATTTTTAGTTAAAATTTGGTCGTACAATTTCCGAGCCCGAGTTTTGACAGAAGACTCCTGGGTTTTGCTGCGTTTAGGTTGTTTTTGTTTTTTATACGTTACAAGCAAGTTACGTTCCTTGGCACGCTGAACCATTGCAATAGAAGTACGACATTTTTTCGCACAATCCCGAATCGATATCTCTTTTTTTTGAGAAATTATTCGCATATCTTTTTGTCCAAATTAGGACATGAAGGGCCTCGTTTTCTACCTCGACCAGGTAAATCTTTTAAAGTATTATTCAAACTAAACCTTTTTATCGTATTGTAAACAGCTTTCAGGCTAACCCCTTCTTCTGAAGCAATCTTTCTCATAGTTATACCTGATTCTTTACAGTATTTGGTCACAATTGAATGTCGTTTTTTCTCTGAGAGACCCTTCATCTTGCAATGTATACGAATTATACAATTTTTTATAGTAAGTTTTAACACTTAACTGTATGCTTAACAGATTGACATATGGCAGAAAAGATAAAATAATGTAACTTTTTTTTTAGAGCAAATCAAACTTGTTTCCATAATTAACGATACGGTCCTTATGTACAATATTAAAAGTGAAGCTAATACTTAAGCCCGCACTCAGTCAGTAAATGACAAATTAAGTCGTTCCTTATTAGTTAGTAGTGACTTTTTTTCATATATAAGTTTGAAAATGAAACGAATTATTTGGTCTCTAAAATAAATATATGATCATGATCAGAGGAGTACGGCTGTAAGCATAAAATATAATTAGGTAGGTACTCATCGGTAAGTGTGTTCGAAAGAGTTGGGACAGGGAGCGAACAGATCAACAGACTCAGCTCGTTTGTAGAATCCGACACGGCACTTGCACTATAGATACATAATATATGAAAACGCATCGGTCGTGAAACACCTTACATTGTTACTTCTTACAATAGATATTATACACATATTATTGCACAGCTAGATATAGACTAGAGTCTTAAATAGCAACATAGTGTACTTTTATACCGAAAAATTTTACAGTTCCCGATGGAACAGGGATAAACGACTTCTACGCGGATGGAGTTGCGCGCTAAAGTACTAAAGAATAAGGGGAAGCGGTTTTTGCAAAGCTTTTCATTGGTTTCCATATCCATTTCAAAGTACTGTGCGATAAGAAAGCGATAGGCAATATTTTTAAATAAGATTGTTATGCGAATTACTAAAATGAACAAGTTTGTAATAATTACACATTCATGCTTTATTTTTAATAAAGTGTCCAGTCTCCCGAATTATGTATAATCGCTTCGCATCTTCGAGGCATACTTTCAACCAAATTTTCAGCATAACTGCGGGGTGAAGACCTCCACACTGATTTCAGTTCTCGACTTAGGTAAGCAACGCCAACAGCATTTTTAGGGTTCTGTAGTCAAACTAGGAACCCTTATAGTTTCGCCATGTCCATCCGTCCGTCCGCAGCCTAGCGCAGAGACTCTTAATACTAGAAAGCTGTAATTTGGCATAAATATGCATATTAGTCATGCCAACAAAGTGGTGCAATTAAATATAAAAAAAAAAAAATTATTTTGGGCTACCTCTCCTACACGTAACGTGGGGATGTATTATTTTTCTCGTCTACCCTTATAGTATGGGGTCGTTGGATAGGTCTTTAAAAATGTTCGGGTTTGTAAAAACAGTTTTTCAATTTAGTAATCCGAAATATTAAGCTTTAAAGCGCTAATTTTTGATTGACTCAAGTGTCCCCTACATCCAAAACTACAAATACTAGCAATCTGAAACAATCTTAAATAAAAGTACATTATAAGGAATTTTAAAGGATCACGACTAAGTAGACATCATTGGTTCTTGAGATACAGGCGATTAAAGTGTTTATACCGCCTAAAATCATCTAAGCCGGCACTTAGATGATTTTACTTTAAATAGAAAATTAGTTATTACTTGTTGATTTTTATGTTTGTAGTACTTAACGGCTTTGGAACCCTACACTGAGCATGGTCCGACATGTTCTTGCCCGGTTTTACTCCGTAATTTGAGCTTCATCCAAGCCCAAACATGTTTCCTGGTCCGCACGAGCAATCGATTAACTTCTCAAAAAGACGTTTCATGTAAAAAGAAAATATATTCTTCCAATCCCGATTTTTTGTTACCACTTGCTTTTTTGTTTCGATTTATCGCTTCACCCAATTAGTTACAAACGACTTCGATTTATTCACATACTTGGCGGACTGATCGCGTGGCATTTTGGGTCCTTTCTGTTGTGTACAAAGGAACACTGCCTCATAACGTGAGGCATAAGCAGCAGCAGGATACTAAAAAAAGTTGGTTTTAATAAGAATTGTAGGCAGAAGAGCTATTTAGCCAGTAGTAATTCTGTCTGTGTGTGCCACATTCTTTAAGTAGAAATTATATCGGTCACTGTAACGAGCCAAAAAGTCACCTGTCCAGTTAATTACAGAAAGATTTCATTATTCAATAAAGAACAGCATTAAAATTAACAGAATAGGAAGTATGTTATGTAAGAGTTTAAGTAATGACAAAAGAAAATATAACCTACTATATATTTGACAAGATAACATAGTTAAAGAGTTCATTCCATTTGAAATTCATTATAAAAAAATAGTCAAACAAATTATAATTTATAATTTAACAATTTAAATAAAATACTAACATAATTAAACATTTAAAAAGAATAACGTAAATAATCAAATTAAAGTTATGAAAAGTATGGCAAAATAATGTATGCTAAATTCAATCTTAAAACATCAACTCGCTACTGCGCATGTCGAATTGAAGGCGTTGAAGCCGAAGACGACGATGAAGGCAAAGATGACGATGAAGTACTAGAAATATTATATAAGCAGGTCGCCATTTTGACTAGGAGGCTTTTTCTCTTTGACACTCGTGACGTGCGGACGGTTGTTGCTCTGGGGTCGTACTAACGTTCGAAATTAAAAATTACGAGAAATTAGACATCCAATTAAAGTTTTATATTTTATTAGTGGGATTTAGATAATTAAATAGTTCTAATTTCAAAATTGAAATAATTTAATTGTTTCGTGTAGTTATTTAGTTTGAGTTCTAAACGAATTAGTTTACACCCCCTGCCATGAATATGTGTCCTCAGTTATTTCTCTTACAAGGTTGTCTGGAAGAGATCGCTATTTAGCGGTAAGACCGCCTGTTGTATACCTATGATTTAAATGTACTGTTCCATGTTCTGTTTTTATTTTTTATTTTTGGTGTTCAATAAAGAGTATTTGTATTGTATTGTATTGTAAAGCTTTTGCACTTTGACACTCGTGACGTGCGGACGGTTGTTGCTCTGGGGTCATACTTACGTATCAAAATCGAACAATAAATATTAAAAAAAATGTTGGGGTTAATTAAATGGGCTTCATACGGGAAAGTTAGACATTAAATTAAAGTTTATATTTTAGTATTGGGAATTACATAATTTGGGTTTAGAAAACTTTTCTTCGTAAATTATTGGTAAGATTATATTATATGTAATTATTTGTGTGTGGATTTGTTAATCTTTTCTGTTACAGATTATTAGAAGAAAGAAGTAGTCAGCAAGTTTAGAAGATTTTTAGTTGACATTTGTGTCTGGCACGTTGTTTATTTAGTACATTCAGTTTGGGGGATTATGGGGGGAAAGTTTTGTAATTATTAAAGTCTTTGAGTTAAGCTAGATTAGCATATTTTCGTGCCAGAGCGGTGTCCAGGCTAACAGTTTGCCTGACAAATCACGCTGACCCTAACGGTGACAAATAGGCTTGGTTTGGAACTTTGTAGATTCTAAAAGAGGTTCGGGCAACCCTAGATGTACTCTTTACCAACATAGTCATCTATATAAGTGCCCACCATTCTCATTCGCCAGCCTGGAGTGGGATCGGGGTCCACAGGTTGGGCATGCAATTGCACCCGTGAAAGCTCTGGGAAGTTTGAGGATTGGTTCCTTAAAACTCTATATATTTATATACACTAAACCACACAATAGGGCGTCATACTGTCACCGTCTTGGACTTCGGTCTGTGTGAGGGGGGTGGCAATCACACGGGTGTTAGGTTGCTTTCTCAGCAGACCCGGCTGAACTTTACAGTTTACCTAGGGAACTAGCTAATTATGAGGATAAGGTAAGCCTCTAGGATGTAGTTCTTTGCAGAATAGGCCTTATAAGTAGAGTTAGGGTAGAATCACTTGACTAGGGAAAGTAGGGAATTAGGATTTTATTCAAATAGGGAAATAGGTAATGTTTATTTTTATTCACTAAAAATTTAGGTACAATATAAAACTGATAGCAATCAGTAATTAAATAAAGTTCATATTTAAAAACATTCTTAGGATCACTTAAAGGGATAAGTAGGTACCTAATAGGTAAAATATTTTATGATAGAGATAACACTATACTTTGAAATTCTCTCTTCATATTGACTTAGATCAAATCATATGAATTGAATAATTTTCAGTAACAAATAAAACACTTTTCAGTAAACAAGTTTAATTAGGGACAATATAGGATTCAGTATGTATTTGATATATAACTATCTATTTGAAATTTGAAGCCATAAATAGTTTCATGTCTAACAAAATTAAAGTATCATTCTAGATAAAAATCTATACCTAATAAATCTAGTTTGAAATAAAATAACATTGAAGTATAAAAATGAGATCTTTGAATGGATTTTATAAATTGCAATAATATAAATAAAACTATTATATCAATATACTAAAGTGGCTTTATAATTGAGCTGTATATTTACTCTTCTTACATAGCACAGAAAGCTATTATGAGGATCCAATCTAGCTAGAAGACAAAATGACTTCTGTATTACCTCTGTTTTACTATAAAAGATAAACATGTATACAAGGTGAAAATTGAACATCTCATTATAGACTATAAAGATACTAGAGTCTAGATCATGGCTCATACAGTGAATTAAGCAATATCAAGCTAAAGACACTTTTGTAATAATAAATTTACAATAAGCATAAATAAATTTATTCGAAGATCATTAGAATCAATTATATTGAATATTGAAATATAATAAATTTTGAACCCTCTCAATTTGGTACTTTACTACTAACTGACTTATCATACAGTAAATAAAATAATTAACTATATATGGCAAGGAGTCTGCCCTGTCTCTGGAGGATGACTATTGGAACAGACTAAGGTCTGCGTGATAGCAATCACGACGGCGTAGGTGGAGCCGATTCCCCCTAAAAAGGGGCCATAACACTTATAATTTGATGGACATGAGATTATTTTATGCTTTGGTTTACCTAGATTATATTTTCCATACATTATATTATAACTATTCTATGTTAATTGCTTTTCTTAATAGTAGGTTAACTAAAGAGGTGATTAGATATTCTGAATTATATAGAATTATTTAAAAGTACAATTATGAAGTTAAATATGTAGGTAATTTAATTCAATAGGTTAAGTACAGGTTGTATTAGGTAGGTAATGTTAGGAATTAAAACAAAGACTTAAAGAATTTTAGGGTTACTGTAGGTTCACAACTAATGGGTCCATTTTTATCTGTTAGACTATCACAAGCCATTTTTAATCTTCAATTAATCTTAAGTGGTTTCAAGTAAGAATTTGTTCTACAGACTAACTGTTGGAGTTAGTTACATTAGGTTTGCTAGAAAAATATGTAGGTAGGTAGATCTGTAGATGGTTAGGCCCCCGGTAGGATGGGTAGGGTGGTTACAAGTGATGGCCGTGACCAGGATTAGTTACATCACGTTCTTGTCAAACTGACTGTATATATACGTTGTCTATAGTATATTGAAGAATATTTTACAGCTCACCCTTTCCCTTATCACGAAACTGACATCAAACTTTACGACGCTATTTGTAACTGGGGAAGCAATTTTCGCTCCTAGTAGCTGTTACGTTTTTGAGTTCTCCTTTTGTGTGAAAATTACCAATCAAACGAGCCCGCGGAGAGAAAAACGTATGTAACAAAAGCCGGTATTTTCACTATCGCTTAAAATAAATGTAGGTAAATTGGGGTTTTTGTAGTGCGCAGGATTTTCGGTGTAAAATTCTTGGTCCCATTTAGCTTATCAGTCGGCTGGGCTTTATTGGCAATTTCTGTGATAACACTCTTTTTACGAAACTGTCTATAAAGGAGGTTAAGATTTTTCGGGTACATGTCTAAGTGTACATGTTCTTTTGTGTCTTCATGAGGACTAAACAGCTTGATAGATTTTAAAATGCAGGGTGACAACAACACGTGCTGGTGGCATTAGGTGCTGATTTTAACGTTTGATCTTCAAATTCTGATGCTGTAGAGATGTATACAGCATGCCATCACCGCGGGGTTTAAGGATTTTTTTGTATATCAAGGAGAAATGCTGAGACCCGTAGACATTTGCATTCTCAAGACTATAATCATAAGACTGCAATCCTACGACTACAAATGCAATGCGGTAACCCTGAGTAAGGGGTGATTTTGTGTTGAAGCAGTGCTGGATTTACCAGTAGGCTGAGTAGGCCTATTTAGGCATATTTAGGATTATTTAGGGGGCAAAATTGGATTTGGCCCAAAAAAATCGTCTTGTAGAAATAAAATATGAAACATTACTTATTATATTACATAGAGAAAACTAGTTTCGAAAAATTTACAAAACATGAATGTTTTTGTACTAGATTAAAGCTGAAAATTAAATGAAGGCAATCCATCTGTCAGTGGTAAACTTAAAATAATTCTACTGCACTAGCTTACAGACCAAATTTCAGCTACCTAGGAATTCAGGAAGTAGGTACCCTAAGAATTTTGATGATCATCAGTGAGTCAGAGACGAAATCGAGGTTTTTTAGATATCAATAAAAGCTATACAATTGAAACCATATGTTTAATAAGTCCACTATTTACATTATATCCCGAGAATTTAGTTTATCTGGTTTCATATTACTTGACATTTAATGCAATTTATATTGTAATATTACATTGATGAATAAATAAACTAAACTAAACTAAACTAATGAAAGGGTTAAAAAAACGACGAAGTGCTTCATAAAAAAGGTAGGTAGTGCCCTTGCGCTTCACTTGGCTCGTCTTGGCGGGCACGACCGTGCTCAGATCTTAACGGACACAACGATCCCCATCATGCTTATAACAATCATGTTAATAACGGGAAAAAGTTGATGTAATGAAGACGATAATAGCGCATAAATCATAAAATCTTGATTTCATTGACAGAATAAATGTAATTTATAAGATTGCGAACTAGGGTATAGAATTTCAGAGGTCAGTAGGGGTGGCAAAAATTGAATAGCCTACTTACTGGTCGCAAATTTGTAAATCCGCCACTGTGTTGAAGTTTCGTGATGATGAGGTCAACATCCGTATTTGCATAGGAAGACGAGTATTTTAAAGCTTAAGTTTTGTTTCACTAGTTTAGGGTTCCGCTCTAAATAAGTAATAAAAAATGAAATCCTTTATAAGCACTATTAGTGATTCATCTGTCAGTGTCCATTTTCTCTGAAACGTTTGAAGTTGTTCTTCCGCACTTTGGAATACTGGCCTTGAGTGCTTCTCATTTCGTATCCAGGACAAGCCTTATTTTCTTCTAACGCCTTCGGGCAAGTTCCTCGGTATTTGTTATCTAAACTGAACCTACCATTTGGTGCTTATTATGCCACGCAGACACTTAGGTGAAACCATTATCGGGCATGCGATTGCTTTTGGGAAAGTACCCATGCGTCGTATGATAAAAAACGGGTGGGAAGCACAATCACAGGTACAGTCAACCAATTTGTTTCCCAAGCCATTTTGTACTACGATTATGTCAATGTGACATTGTAAACCAAATCATAAGAATTATCTTACGTTTTGGTTAAGTTTAATACCTAACTAAGTAGTGTTCAGTAGTGACCTAGGAATCGAATAGGTTGACTGTGCATATTGTCATTATTGTGGACAGTTTGAAAATATGCGAATGTCACCATTGAGCTGAAGTGTGCCATTTATACTCCAAGAGCTCTAAAGCATTATGGGGTAGGTGTTTGAGGCACTGTAAAAACTTGTACAGTACTTCCTACCACCTACTCAATGATGCTTAACTTTTTCGCCGCCATTGACTTGATACAAAAGTCGTCCTCACACGCCAATGACAGTTGCAAACCACAGCTAATTTCAACCTTACGTCACTCATACTCGGGTCTATTTGTTACTGTGTCTGTGACAACTATAAGTGTCGATGGCATGGTAGGCACTACATTACACGACGCCTTTAGGTGTTCTTGACGTTCAAAGGGTTTAACAGATCTACTATACCTACTATTGCCTCCGTCCCAATGCCGTGATTTTATTTGGCTTGAAGTCGGCGCTTGGTCTCACTACTTACTGGTCTTGAATATTTATTAGAGATCCGAGGAATCCACTCTGCGCAGTGTCCGTAAATACACTAAGCAAAGACTAAAATCCACGATAAACAAAAAATACTTACTGTAGAAAACAAAAGATAAAACAATCCCCTCGAAATGGCGTGGCAGCGATAAATTGAATTTACTACACGAGATCGTATGACGTGTACAAGACGTGATTGTAATAAAATCTTGAATTGTAGCTACAAGGCGTCCTAAGACCTTATCTAAATATCGACATACACGTACATACCCAAGAGGACCTAAAATAGGGACGAAGTGAGACTACCTCCACGGGGAGAATATATCATGTTTTTTTTCATTATTTGATGAACAATATTTGTTTTGCAGGTTCATTCTTTAGAGGGTGACCGGTCAGGGTGGGTTGTTTTATGTTATATATCTATCGCTATCGTTACTTGTATCGTAATCGTACCGTAATCGTTACTCCTACTTATCTGTCAACAAATTCTAGACATGGAGTATCTCTTCAGCTCGATTTAATTTTGCGTTTGGAATTCATTGTGTTTTGCTCCAATGAGACGATTGGAATATTTTGCTTATCTGAGGCTCTATTCTACTCGGTAAAACCTTATTGCTTTTGACATTATCGTATGGTTTTTAACTCGGTGCTATTGCCGTCAAGTAAATAAGAGCTAGAGTCTGGCAAACGAAAGCTGTCCCAGAGAAACAGCGGCAATTTCAAGAAACCTGCAGCAGTTTACACTGTCTGTACACTGAATAAACGGAGTTGATACTATTTGATTACCTGATCTTTTTACATCAGTGTTGAAGTATTAACTCCGTTTATTCAGTGTACAGTCAGTGTTAAAAGCTGCAGGTTTCTTGAAATTGCCGCTGTTTCTCTGGGACAGCTTTCGTTTGCCAGACTATATCATAACGTTGGCACACATCAAAAGCAATTCGATTTTACGAAGTAGAATAGAATCCATATACTCGTATCTGTGTGTATCTGTCTGCATAGGTTGTAAACAGCTGAAAAGAGGGACAAAAAACGGCCGTGCAGCACCAACAATTTGAATTACGAGAGGTGAGAAGTGAGTCGAGCTCTGTGGTATCAAGCTACCTAATTGAGAATGTACGCCCGGAAGTGTGTTTTGTGTGCTCTGACAGGACAACTTCCACCCGCCGGTTAAAATTAGCTGCGTCGAGTTGAAAAGGTATACTCTTATTAGAATCAGATCTTAGGAACTTCGTAGAAAAGTTGTTAAGTTAGTGCAAAGCTTTTATTTATTAAATGGTGAATAGGCGAGTGGTGGAGTGCAGGTATGAACTGTTTTGACTTGAACCGCTTGGTCACTCGACGCTGAGTAATAAAAGAGCGTAACTCAAATCAAGCTGATTAAATATTTAGTTATTTTTGAACTTTGCTAGGGCCACAGAAAACCTTCCTTTATTTAAATGTTTTCAGAATACATAGAATAATCAAGATTTTTTATTATTTACACAAATCACATAGTTACAAATAAAGCAGTGTCCGGTGGATTCCAAACTAGGCTGGGCATGAACCTTTAAACCGTGACACATAGTTACATTACAAAAGCGTCATAAAAATATTACTTAAATAATGGTTAAATTAATAATAAAACTGCGTAACTACTTGTACCTAGGGTGATCGAACCAGTAATGGACAAGGTCCAATGATGGACACGACTCTTATTTTACAGACAATAAAGGTTTACAACAATCAATTTATAACCTTATGATCTTTGCATTAAGAGTAAAGTGTCCATTATTGGTGCCTGTCAGCTTAAAGTGTCCAACACTGGTGCGATCACCCTAACAACTAATAAGCATAACGCAATGTTTATTAAATAAAATGAAGAGGATAAATATTTAATTAAAATCTCGAAAAATTGAATAAAGAAACTTGAAGCGTGGCAAATTCGATAAATATGGCAAGCGTGTTCCTCTTTATAACGGCGATAAATTTATTATTTATGACTAGGTACTCTCCCGACATCCGAGGCACACGTCTGTAAGTAGATTCAATTTCCGTTCACGGAAATCGTTACATTCGATTCTTTCAGCAAATATTTTGCGCGCACATCTTGAAGATTTAAATAAAATAAGGAAGAGTAGATGCTTCAATATTCGTGCAGTAGATAATTTAACGTTTTTTTTTCCTTACTTGAAGTTAAAGCCTTTTTTAAGGTTACGTGTATAAATTCAGCGGTTCACAAATACAAGTACGCCTACGAAGTAAATAATAATATTATATTATTATTTGACGACACATTGGCCTAGTTGGGAGTGACCCTACCTACGAAGCCAGCGGTCCCGGGTTCAAATCCCGGTAAGGGCAAATATTTGTGTGATGAGCACGAGTATTTGTTCCTGAGTCTTGGATGTTTTCTATGTATTTTAAATAATTTTAAATATAATAAGTTATCTAAGTATGTTTATCGCTGTCTAGCACCCATAGTGCAAGCCTAGAGCTTAGTTTGGGACTAGGTCAATATGTGTGACATTGTCCCGTGATATTTATTTATTTATTATCAAGTTTGATACACCTTCTCACTTGTAATTTCCAATCCCCTTAAATTGGCAAAAAAAAAGTCGTGAATTCAAACCCTATTTTTTTTTTTTTTTTTTTTTTTATGTTAAGGAGAAGGCACACGAGCACTCAGGCCACCTGATGGTAAGTGGAAACTGAGACCCATAGACATTTGAATTCTCAAGACTATAATCCTAAGACCTCAAATGCGTTGCCAACCCTGAGGACTAAGATGGAATGCCTCTATGCTAGTAATTTCACCGGTTGTCTTATCCCCACACCGGAACACAACAATGCGAACCAGCATAAATAAATATCAATTAAAAAAAACAATGTGTGTGTATGTGTACTGTGGTGCACAATGCCAAATTAAGGGTTTACCGGCTCACACATTGCATTTAAACGCAGTCATATTTCTTGAGTTTCACCCAACTCCTATCTATTCTACTGAAGGGCCTCTCAATTCTACTGGTTAAATCCATATCACCTTTGGCGTGTTATCGGTTTTTTTTTTTAACTCGGCCACCAATACTGGCAAGTAAATAATACGACAACACGTTACGGTTTTTACCGTGTAGAATCTCAGCCTAGGTTTGAAACAACTGTGTGCGTTTAAGAGTATGCGAACTTCGTATACAGCAAAAAGGCGGCACCTAAGGAAAGACCTGGCAAGGGACGGCAGTGATAATGTTAAAACGCTTTTTAACCACATTAGGTATTCTCATTACAATCACACCCGGGTGAATTGCAGAAAAAATGTACCTTTTAGTTTAATTGGTGTCCCGTGAAAACACGGTGGATTTAAAATTATATCATGAGAAGAAAAGACGATGTAATTATTTTTCTTAAAGTATGAGAATTCTTAAAATTCAGATAAACTTATTTTTATTTTTATTCTGTTTTATTTATATAGATTTAAATAAAAAACAATCCTGCGATACGCGAGTACTTCATATATATATATATTTTTTTTTTTTTTTTTATGTTAAGGAGAAGGAACCCGAGCACTCAGGCCACCTGATGGTAAGTGGAATCTGAGACTCATAGACATTTGAATTCTTAAGACTATAATCCTAACACCTCAAATGCGTTGCCAACCCTGAGGACTAAGATGGAATGCCTCTATGCTAGTAATTTCACCGGTTGTCTTATCCCCACACCGGAACACAACAATGCGAACACTGTTGCTTGGCGGGTGGTTAATGGATAAGATGGTGGTAGCGATCCGGACGGACCCTATATTATGGTCATGTCCCAATTCCGAGTGTGTTTTTATCTAAGAAATTTGTTACGATTTATATTAATTCTTATAAAGCATAAATGTAAACTATTCAGTCCTTTTTGTTAATCTTTAAGTTCCGTACAAATATATTCAATTTTATTGTAAATAGTTATGAAATTTTAATATTAATTTACCTGTCCCAACTTACTGGACTTTCGTTACTCAGCTTTAGTTACGGAGCATTTAATCCCAAAAAAAGTTTTAAATATCTTAGTAGAATTACTTTTTATCAATCTGGAAACACCTTGACATCTATCAAACTGTTGAACACAGCGACACCCATTTTGTTTTCAACGAAGTGGCACGCGGATTGACAGTCTAGTGTATAAAATCTAAAAAATCTCATGGTGATAAACGGCGATTTTCTCGGGTAAAAGTTTCATTTTCGTACACCACTTTATTCATTACCGTGTAGTTTTACTCTGCTTCTTAAGAATTTACAAAGTTCTAGAACAATGCATTACACGTTTGAAGGGAAATATATTTTTTAGGTTAAGATTTCTCATATTATCATTCTCAGTTTCGTTATTTTTCGTTATGTAACGAAACTGAGAAACTGTAAAGCCTATTTCATACAATAAAACTATATAGAAAATACTGGTGTGTAAGTTTGTTTCAGTCGAAAAGTCTGCCACGGTACAAACCATCCATACTAACATTATGAATGTGGTGTGTCTGTCTATCTGTTACCTCTTCACGCTTTAACCGCTGAACCGATTTAGATGAAATTTGGTATGGAGATAGCTTGAGTCCCGGGGAAGGACATAGGCTACTTTTTATCCCGGAAAATTAGACAGATCCCGAGGGAGCAGCGATAAACGACTTCTACGCGGACGGAGTCGCGGGCAAAAGCTAGTACCGTAAAATGGGGCTATTTAGTACTAAGTACCTAATCACAAGCTTTTAGTTGATATATTTCTTGTCATGGCTATGATAGAACTGTAAAACTCGGTGTCAGGCTAATTTTTCAGTTCTGCCATTGCCATGACACAATTATAGCAACTAAAAGCTTAATAATTACTCGATTCCAAATAGCCCCGTGATTCCCAAATAGCCCCATTTTACGGTACATAATATGTGTTTGCATATGGACTGTAATGTTTTTTTGCCTCTGTCAATTCCCTAACCGATTTTTTTGGAGTTTTTCGTGTATTCTTTTTTGTAAAGATATGGCTGGCTGTAGCTATTGATTCAATAACAAGTTTAAAAAACACTATTTTTTACAGTAGATCATGGCTCCAATGACAAATGCTGAAAGGCAAAAGAAATACAGAGAACGTTTAAAACAAAACCCTGCAAAATATGAGGAGTTACGATTAAAACATTTAGATAGGGTAAAAAAAAATCAAAAAGAAATGGAATAAAAATTCTAAATAAACAGCAAAAAGAAATAACTAGAGAGAAATGGAGACAGTATTCCGCACGTTATTATGCTAAAAAGAAAAATAAATCTAATGGTGAGAAGAGTCCGGATTCAGATGCACAAGCTACAAATGTTAAGATAACGAACAATCAGTGGATATCTAGAACTGCAAAAATACAAAAAAAAACTAAGGTTATGCAGAGAAGCACTCAAACTTTCATTAAAAAAACAAGAAAGCATGAGAAAACAAATTTACCGACTCAAGCAACAAATACTTAAAATTAAAGAAAAAAATACTACAAACGAGAAAGATTTATCGTCTAAGCCATCTGATTTTGATATACTTTCGGAATCCTTGGGATTGATTTACAAAGAGTCTTCGCAAAAAGAGAAACACGTCTTAAAAAAAGTTATAATATCTTAAAGAAAGAGAATAATATATAATTGTAAAATACTCAGTTTCAGTTAAAATGATTTAACAACATAAGTTTAATATCACATACTATGCAAATATTGTTTTATTTAAGAAAAATAAATGTAGTTTTAAAGTCTAGCCTGAGCAACTGAAATGTTTTTGTTTACAAGTGGAAACTGTTTTGGCTAATGTATTTTTAAGTTATGATTGTATCTCAATGTTGCTGTTGATGTTAATTTTATGCTGTTTGTTTCCCAAATAAATAAATAAATAAAGAATCCGATAACTTCAAAACGCAGAATTACCGCGAAAATAACCAAGGCTGTTGGAATAAAAGGGAAAATTCGATCGTGTTCTACTAAGTCAGCAAAGAGGAAGTTGCTTGTACTTGAAATCCGCAACTTCTATTTACGTGATGATATAAGCCGACCAACAGCTGGCAAAAAAGAACGCATAACTAAAAACAATACCAAAATGCAGATACGATTGCTGACAGACACAATCTACAATTTGTTCAAGATATATAAAAGAGAAGAAGGCAAAGCATCATATGCCACTTTAATATCACATCGCCCATTTTACGTGATACCTCCGAAACTGCAAAATCGCAATACTTGTGCTTGCATGCGTCATAGCAACATTAAGTATAAGATATTAAAGTTATACACGCTTGGATTGATAAAAACTAAACAAACTGACGAGCTGTTGATGCAAATCACCTGTAGCTTGCAATCCAAAGAATGTATGTATGGGCAATGCGAATCTTGTGCCACCAAAAAGATCGAAATGGAGGGTTTAATAGATGATACTGTCATTTCTTGGTTACAGTGGAGCGTGAAAAAAGTTCCATATAAAAAGAAAAATCAACATGGCACAGAAATTGAAGCTTTCACACAAAAATGTGTCAAAGAAGTGGTGACTGATAATTTGAGTGCCTTGAAAGTAAAGTTTCAAGAAGAAATTGTAGCATTTAAAAAACACATTTACAATATGACTCACCAACAAAAATCATTCCGAGTGTGTGTTGATAACGTGAAAGAAAACGAAGCGGTGATCATTGTGGATTTTTCAGAAAATTACCTGTGCAAATACAATTACGAAGTTCAAAGTATGCATTTCGGATCATCCCGACGGCAAATAACTTTGCACACGGGTGTTGCATACCTTAACAATGAAAAACCAGAGCCATTTAGTTCGATTTCACCAAATAAAGAACATAGTCCGCTTAGTATTTGGGCTCACTTACAACCAGTGTTAAACAACATAAAGTACCAGCACCCAGAAATGGACACATTACATGTATTTTCCGATGGACCAACTACCCAATACCCTCAAAAGCTTAATTTCGCCTTGTTTGACAGGTTTACTAAACAGCTTGACTTCCAAAATGCGTCATGGTCGTACTTCGAAGCGTCACATGGAAAAAATTCTGCAGATGGCATAGGCGGTGCATTGAAAAGAACTTTAGACATGTGTGTAGCTTACGGGTCCGATGTTTCTAATGCAACTGCAGCATTTAAGTTATTAAAACAGAAGACATCTGTAACGTTATTTTATGTGTCCGATAAAGATATAAAGAAAATAAAAAATGATAATCCTTTTAGCAACGTGTGGCCACTAGTAGGAACTCTGACCGTTCATCAGATTATAACAACAGCAGAAACCGGCAAAATAAGATATAGACACGTAAGCTGCTTTTGTGGACTAAAACGGGGTAATTGCTCATGTTTTGATATTAAAGAGCACAATCTTCTTAAAAAGGAGAAAATAACTAATAAAGTGCAAAAAACTGTTGCTGCCAAATCGAAAGTGCTGAAAAGGCAAAGCGATAACGAAACTGATTCTATGACTGTAAAAGCGGGTCCATCGAAGATACTAAAAAATAACGATGCCTTCATTAAAAATAATATTACTGGGGCAAAAAAAAGAGAATCAGTATCAGTCAGTTCAAAAAATAATGTTCATAAAACTGTTACTGTCAAGTCAAAAGGTGTAAAAAGGCAAATCGACAAAGATATTGATACAACTACTGTTAAAGCTGGTCAATCGAAGGTACTGAGACATAATATTGGATTAAATAAAAATAAACTTGGTGATAAAAACAAAAAGGAATTGAACTCAAAATCAGTCAGCTCAAGAACTATGAAGAATCAAAATAAAAATAAAAATAAAGGTAATACCAAAATAACATCATTTTTCGACACGTCCTCTTCCGGAGCCGAAGATGAAATTGTTTACGCAGAAAGTGAAGACAGTCTTATGATTACTGATGAAAGTCACTCTGAATTAGAATCACAATCGTTTATCAAACAGAAGTGTAACAAAAAAATCACAATTTTGTCTGATGTAAAATTTTATGCTGACAATCGTCGTTACCTTGATCTCAAAACTGTAGGACCTTCGGCATTGCATAAAATTGACGCTGATATTAATTTATATCAATCACATACTGGTAAACCCCAAACGTCTCTAACTGGCACTGGCAATGCTGATAATTCAAGTGACGAAGAAAACATTTTTGACAGTTATTAGTCTATCACGTCCTAACCGTTGAGTTTGTGAAGTCGATTTGTTTTTTTATGTTAGGAGTAGAATTATTTATTTTATTTTGTTGAGGGTTTATCTTTGTATAAAAGATTGTGTTGGGATTGTTTTCCATATTGTATATAGATAACGCAGTGAAGACCTTTTTTAGAGAAGAAGACAAAGATTATAGATTTTTAAAGAAACAAGAGAGTTGGCTGTGTTTAATAAAGACTCAGATTCCATGACTGTTTATTCAAACCCTTGAATTTTGTGAAGACCCTGTGGTTAAACGATTAAGATACATTTATAAAAACTATTTGAAATTACTTAATAATTAAGTAGATCATATGTGTTATTAGTAGTCACACTGTGATTATTGTAAACCAAAAATAATGAATAAATATTGCTGATTAAATTAAAACGTTTCATTAAATAATTCTGCGAATGAAACCACAAGATATCACTAGTATTTTTCCATGTGTCCGACACTTTATTTTATCAGTTTCGTTACACCAATTATCAATTTCGTTTACTCTCAGGTTAGTTATGAAATTCAAAAGGTACATTTTTTCTGCAATTCACCCACCCACGAAACTGACGTCGAAGGGTTGTAATTTTGCGAGTGAAAAAGTGTTTTTCGAAGCGATATAGCACTTCAGTGACTGCTAACAATGCTGGACCCGGAGATGTAAGCCTTCTTTACATTCAATTTGCTCCAACGAAATGAAAGGTCCGCTGGAATTGTATAGATTGCCAGAAAAGTTTGGGTATTGTCCTCGAAGAAATAACACGTTCAATTCAAACACAATACATTCTTTCGAACACAGTGCCATATCCATTTTAACACATTGAAGTTTCTAGACAGCTGCGTAGTGGTTTTAGGCAGAATTGTTTAAAAATTTAACCATTGTAAAGTTATCCAAATCTGTGTAAAATGCTTCTTATGGTTGAAATTAAACAACGAACCATACTTTTCTTTATGCTTCTATATCGTGTTCGTATTGTTGATGTTATGACAGCTCTTTTTCACTAGACATCAAGAACTGCTGTAGGGTATGTACGAGTATGTATGTACTTAAACACTTCACTGTACCAAAAATAAAATAAATACAAAACAATGGCAATATACTGGTAAGTAGCTGGGGTACGAGTATTTTATATTATTTCATGTACTTAGCGGTCCCCCGCCGTGTCAGTTTAGTTAGTGTCAGTGTTCCGTTAATAACCTATTTATCAAACAATCTGCCCTTACTCCTACGCGACGACGCTTGGATCAAAACATTAATACCTACTTTTGAGTCAAATTATAGGGCCACTACTTATTATTTTTTACTTATTAGAGGATTTTTTACAGACTGTTTTGAGTCAGGGTTTTTTTAAATTACTAATTTTTTTTTTATTTCACGCTTTTTAAACTTCTCCATCTGAGTGTCTGTTTGTGGCAACGTAACTCCCAAATGGATCAATGGATTTGGACGCAGGTTTTTTTTAAACAAAGCTACATTAATCACCATGGTTCTTATTTTATGAAATTTGGTTGGGACGTTTTAGAGATACCAGCTCTGAAAGTAGGTGTCGCCGTTAAATCGAGGGCTTTTTACCCCCTAAAAGCTCAATATCTCAAAAACGGCTGAACCGATTTTGATAAATCATGTCTAAGAACTACCGCTAGAAAGCATGCTTTCAAATAAAAAAACCACAGTCAAATCGGTTCATCCATTCAAGAGCTACGGTGCCCCAGACAGACACACAAACACACACACACACACTTACACGTCAAACTTATAACACCCCTCTTTTTGCGTCGGGGGTTAAAAATACAACTGGCTAACAACGATACTTAAAAAAGATGCGCAAAAACTAATTAGGATAAAGCCAGCCAGCAGTCAGCTCTATGGATATTTATTTTATCTATACATTTGATTTATTACATTTAATTTTCAGATTTGTATTTTTAACCCCGTAACCTGAGGGGCTTATCGGGTACATATACAGCTGTAATGTACTTAATGAATATAACAGACATAGCTAGCTAACCATTACCAAAAATCATCGCGGTCGTAGGTATACACGCGGAGCATACGTTTGGGTTTTAATTTGACATGCCGTGTAATTTATACTGTATAATTATATTGAGTATTTAATTCTAAGTCTAAATCAATAGGGATGTTGACTATAGTTGAGATACATAAGATACATTACTTCACACAAACCACAAAATAAAGATTTTAAATAAAATAATTCCTAAATTAGAAATTAAAACCGGCCAAGTGCGAGTCGGACTCGCGCACGAAGGGTTCCGTTCTAATATCTATACAACCACGATGTTTGTATTAAGATCGAGCAAAAAACGGCAAATAAATCACGTTTGTTGTATTGGAGCCCCTATTAAATATGAATTTAATTATTTATTCTTAAAGTGAATGTATAACTAAATATTCTGTGAATATTTCAAGTGTCTACCTGTTGCCGTTATTAATATCGAGCAAAAAACGCCAAAATAATCACGTTTGTTGTACGGGAGCCGTCCTTAAATATTAATTTTATTTTGTTTTTAGTATTTGCTGTTATAGCGGCAACAGAAAACATAACTGTCTGGCTATCGCGGTTCTTGAGATACAGCCTGGTGACAGACAAACGGACGGACAGACGGCGAACTCTTAGTAATAGGACCTTGTTTTTACCCTTTGGGTACGGAACCCTGAAAACTATCAAGTGAAGAGAATATAGAAGTAGTAAGGACTGTAAGGAATAACGTCAAGGTGAGTTCTTTCATGCAAAACTCCATACCTACATAGAATTTAGAGTCCCAGTCTGTCTGGGCAAATGCTGGGTTTAGGGCATTGGTTTAAGTTATCTTAAACCAATGCTTATTATAGTTATTAGCAACCAGTACGTGAAATTGTATAAAGTGTTTGTAATGACTTCCCTGATAGTAAATAAGACACACTATCTACTTATTAGTTTTTTACTTTAGAAAGGTATCATATGCACCGACACGGCACCACGCCCGCACTCGTTGACTGCTCACAGACGAGTTAGTGGTGCCCCGCGCCGGCACATACATTACAGTGATAATCTAAAATAGTTCACTAAAAGGGAAACGCAAGTTTGGTATAAATACGGTACGGTACTTATAATTATCGACTATAGTATATGTAGTATATGCTGTGGCTCTATATATATTGACCCCCCAGCTAGTTTTACCCGAGATTTGGACAAAATCATTAATCTACTAAGCCCGATGCGGTTGTACCAAGCCGTTCTCATTTAGGGTAGAAAATTAAAAAAGTTTTCACTTTGCGTTTGCTGTTCCTCGGACTAGAGGGACGCTTGGAATATTCTGAAAAGTGGGATGTGTTAGTTTGGATTTATCTACAAAAGGAGTGCTTCTGGTACATTTTTATTGTAAGGATTTTCCCATATAAAAGTGTTTATATTGGTAGGAGCTATGTAAATCGGACACATGTTTGCCGCGCTTAAAGTTCTATCCTGGTTACTAAGTAGGTGTATAAGATCTAAATTATCAAGGGTATCCGGTGGTAGTATTATTCTCCATAGCAACTAGGGCATGTTCGTCGATGGGCTCTTCAAGTACCAAGAAAGTTCATTAAATGCTGGAATAGTGAGCAATAAAAGGTAAAGGGACTTGTATTAAGAATCTGCTCGTAAGCTAAAAAAAAATTGCGTAAAGGGCCTAGCCATTATGCAAACACTCCCAGAAGTTTTCTTTTAAGGAATAAAATAAAACTTTTACACGTTACGATTATTTTTACGCTAGCCAAGCCTTAAACAAGATGCATGACGCTAACGTAACGGATTTTCGAGAAAACTGTCGAAATGTATATGGAATTGACTTATTACAGAATACAGATCTTTATTGGTAAAAGTACATTTTACAAGTCATAATTTGCAATTACAATTAAATTAATTTAAATTAGGTACCTACACAAGTAACACATTACGGTGCCAGATCGTTCTGAGTGTGCAAAAACTCGTCAATTGAGTAACATGCCTGTTCCATAAGCAATGATTTAAGCTTGCTCTTAAATATACTATTGCTGGTTGAGTTTTTTATATTGACATGGTATTGATATCCGTCAATCCTATACATTTTCTATAGCGATAACGTTCTCGCAATGCGCCTTGTCTAGGGCCACTGAGTGGTATATGGCTGAGTATCTTGTTACGTTAGGCTGGCTTTAGGTTAAAGCTCGTCGTAAGTTTACTCGCTTTTGTTGTGTTAAGGGCTCACTGTTTAGTTTGACTAGGGAACGTGAAACACCAGTAGGCACACAGGTTTATTTATAACTAGGCAGGAAAGTGTGAGTTAATTAACTAACTAGCCCCCGGGTCCTAGGCAGGACCGAAAATATATCTGTTCCCTTTGAAACAATACTTAGTGTTATTTTAAAATTATTTCGCTAAGTAACTACGCTAAGGTCGTTCTATTGCTTGAATGAGGAGCTCATTGAACTGCGTCGACGGATTTTATCAGGTTAAATACCTATTACCTACGTTTTTAACCTAATAAAATCTATCCGTCGATAGATTACTAGGCGTCGCCAGGCCGCTTTTTAGCCGTCTACATTTTTTTCTGCCGGATGCCAATCTGTCGGCTGAGGACGAGCATATTTGCATCCATGTTCGTATCAGATATTTATTAATTTCGTCTTCTCTTTTTCGATCTTAGGGTAAGAATAAAAATTAGGCATAAAATATTTTACTTCAGAAATCTATGAACGGACGAAGTCACATTATTTCTCTGTCTTACTCTAGATTTAATCACGATTGATACTTGTCAAATTAACGTGGCATATATATGTATGTAGAGTTACGTGTTCTTAATTAATCGTCCTATCCCACTCCTACGGTCCGATGCGATTCCAAGATTACTCCCAAAAGCGATTCGGACCTTCTAATATTTTTAACATTACTAGCCTTTGTCTGCGACTTCGTCCGCATAAAATAATTTATAGATTTTCCGTCATATGGGATAAAAAGTACTATATGTCTTTCTCTGGGCTATAAACCCTGTACCACATTTCACATAGATCGATTGATGCGTTGAACCGCGAACACTGATAAACAAAAGCGGTACACTTTCGAATTTATAATGTTAGTATGTATTAAAGAGAAGAAATGTTTAACAATCACGTAGGCAGATTTCGTTCACACTGTTAAAGCGAAACTCAGTTGGGCAAAGTTCATTAATGAAGCTCGGCTGCGGTTCGTTACTGTAAAAGTTGCTCCAAATTTAATTTTTGCTGGCGCGTACGTGTCTTCTATGGTGAAGAGTTTAAATTGTGCTCATTCGGCAATGTTATCGCTTTAATTCCTCTAATGTAAAATTCGTGATTTACAAAATACATGATTTAATTTGTCGTTGATACTAACGGATGGAGTCCTAGTGTGCTCCCAGAAACCAGAAAGCGCTACCCAGTAAGTTAAGCGAATCGCTTATATAAAAAGTTATCAAAATTCTTGGTTAGAGCTCCTAAGACGCGGTTTCTGATCTGACTATGTTTTAATGGGTTGTTTAACAATCAGGGAGGAGATTCTAGACGGTAAATCCTTATTGCTTTTGTCGTGCTATCGTATTGTCAATGTTACGATAGCTCTTATTTACTTGAGAGCAATGGTGGATAGTTAAAACCTTACCAGTCCTCGTGGCCCCACGCCAGTCCTCGTGGACTAACATTGAAAATATGTGACCGATTTAATGAACGTTTAGATTTCATGTATTCTGAAAAAATCACCGCTTTTGTGTGACTTTGGGGATTCATTTTTGTAATTGGCATAAATATTTTATTGTGATTAAAGTGGGCTTAAAATACTTACTCAAAAACTATTGATTTATCTTTTCATTGGATTTAAGTGGACTAAACGAGCAGGCCTAGCACGTTTAACACACGTTTAAGTTAATATATCTCAGCGCTTCTTTATTCGACATTAGTAAGAGAGAATCACGCTGAAACATCATTTATTTACATGCCACACTGTGAAATAATATATCCGCGTAACATTCTTGCTGGTCACGCTAACACATAAAGAAATCACTTAGTGAAATTGAAAAATACCGCATACTGACTGGTGGCTTCGATGTCTGTAAACACTTTTAGTATCGTCGTCGTAGTTTGGTTTAGTAGTCAGTGAATTCTTCACGACATGGGTAGTCTCTGTAAGTAGTTAAATGAGGCTACGCAGAGAGTATTCTTGCACGACTCTTATGAGACGTTCCATGTTTTAAAAATCTTTGCTCGGCTTTTGCAGTGCTTTAGTTGTTAGTTGGTAGCCTGTAGGCCTAGCCTAGTTAGTGACTAGGCTCTCTTCTTTGAGCGGAAATTCGAAAGGTTGGTTAGGTTAGGTTAAGTTAGGTTATAAAAGTATTCTAATCGGTAAAACCATAGTACTTTTGACATGTTATCGTATTGTTTTTAACTCAGCCGCCATTACTGCCAAGTAAATAAGAGCTAGTTATCGTAAAGTTGACAATACCATAACATGATTTTACCGCGTAGAATAGAACCGCGCGGATTCTAATTGCTGCATCCAAAATGCGTTTTTCCGACGTTAATTCGACATCTTTATTGCATTAAAATTTCGAACATCTTTGAAAAACAAAGCAATTTTATTTGACCTAAATTCTAGTATCACTCGAGATAACATTTTATTCGAAATTGAATTTGACAAACCTCGCATGTGACTTGATATCGAACGATATGATAGTGGAGGCCGACTCTAGTTTGTCTCTGAGTTAAAAAAAACTACTGTTGCCGCCCTTTTTGACGTTTAATTTGTCTTGTCGTAAAAATTAGTTTAGTTTGTTTTGTTGTTTATAATATGTATGTAGATAAAGCAGTGTATGTAACTGTACATAGTTAGGCATTAGAAAACTCGTGTGATGTTATTATGAAAGTCGCCTCTCGGCTCGTTTCATAAACACGCACTCCTCTTTTATTTTTTATGTATTTATTTATTTCAAAAAATTACAATTGTTAGCTTACAGTGAGGCACCAAATCGCTTACAATGCTAAATTTAATAAATTATATCTAAACCTAACTAATCAAACTACAAAGGCAGTTAATTTTATTCAGTAATGATTGCCAGCTGTCGGCAAAAACGTCGGTTTTAATGCCTTTTATTATGTAACAGTCACCGAAACTACTATAATGTACAATTTATGTCAGGTAAGTGTTCTAAATATAAACAGTTTCAACTATTCAAGTTCTTTGCTACCTACATCAAAGTGTGTTCAGTCAAAGTTTGCATCAAACTTTACAACAGGGTCGCAGTTACTACGCCGCCCCGAAACAGTTTCCACTGACCTCTCTGCAACTTTAAAACTGTAGTTTGAAACCGCTTTGTTTTCCTGAATAATTTTACAAATTCCGGTTTCCGGTACATTCGAGTTATTTGTTTTGTTCTGTTAGTTGCATTGAATATTCGTTAAATTAAAAAAATATGCTGATGCATCTCAGGCGTGACATAACAATGTCTCTTGTATATGTCTGTTGTTATTTGCATCGTCCTTTAAGTATAAAAGTCGCCAGTAAACGGCTTCTCAAACATGCGCGAACATGACGACAGCAATCTTTTGAAAATTAATACGTATTTTCACATAAAATAGAAAGGACGATGAAAAAACCTCGTAAATCAAAAAAAAAAGGTGGGCGCCACCATTGAGAACCTCGTATTTTTTTCTCTCAGGTTCTCAAGTCGTCGTAACATTTTGTACGAATATATTTGTATGATTTCATTACATTGTTTGAGAAAACCACCTCGTCAGGCAACCTCCAACTTTCCAGGCCTCTGCAATAATGTCCTATTTTTCGCCATTGTAAGACAGAAACTTCTGCGCAGCCCGCGTGACAAATCGCAAAATTCCTCGTAGCTTATTTAACTAGGTACCTAACCCTTTAGAGCGTTGGTGGCCTAGTGGCTTAGGGAGTCGTGGTCGTAAGGTACCAACCGAGTTCGCACCCCCGGGGTCCCCATGTAACTTAAGTACATAACCCGATGCTCTTACGCTGAAGGAAAAATATCGTAAGAAAACCTGCACATTCGAACAGCTGATTGTGTAATTGAGAGGGTAATTGCCCAAAAGAAATCCTCAAGGGGTTGCAGTGTATCCGCACGAGCCCATCTGTAAGATAAGATAAGAACTAGCCCCTTTAACGCATTCACTGCCACCGACGCATACATGCGTTCACTGTTATACAAGTTTGTTCCTAGGCCACGTCCCCTGGCAGTGAATGCGTCAAAACAAACAGGGGAAAGTGTCACACAAATTGGCTGAGTCCCAAAGTATTGTACTATAGGTACTAGATGACGATAAACTTACTTATATAGAGAAATATACACTTAAATATAATTAAAAAATCCAAGCCTCAGGAACAAATAGTCGCGCTCATCACACAAATATCAGCCCGTACCTGAGGACCGCTAGCTTCGAAGGCAGGGTCACTACAAAATAAGGACAACGTGTCGTGTCTTTATATTTAATTTGGCGTAAAGTGTGAACAAACTTAAATATCACCTTATTACATCATCAGTATGTCCATTCAGGCATGAAACTCTCTGATTGATTGCGTAAACGGATTATATGCTTCAGGGTTATGCCGGGGCCAAATAAATGCGCAACAGTAATTAATTATTAAATAAACATTTTGATTACAATTTCCTTTACACTTTAATACATTCAGCTCCAATATTACCTTTGCTGTGGAAAATTATAGAGCCTAATTCCCAAATTAAAGAACTGTAGAAATCTATCTCATAAGTGTAAGTACCTGCTTTATTTTACGGCTGCTATACGTAACATACGAATGTTATTGTTATACAAGAATATTAAACCGTAATAGGTAGGTAAGTACCTATAGTATACTTTAGATAAATCATTGACTTGCTATGAGCTAATAGGGGCAAAACAATTAAGAATCCTGGACCTTGCAATGTAGTCATAGCAAACATTGATTTAAGTAAAATATCCTATATACCTGCTTATGACGGTTTTATATGTTCCTGTATAATAAGAACATAGATTCGTACGATATACTTAGTGGCCGTAATATATTGTTACTGTATTGTTTTTAACTCGGCCGCCTTTAATCAAGTTAATAAGACCTGTCATAATTTGACAATATGGTAACAAATAGGGGAAAAGCCGATGTCGCATGAGGCCCAAGTACAGTAACATACCATTATATACAGTATATTGACGACACGTTGGCTTAGTTGGGAGTGACCCTGCCTCTGAAGCCAGCGGTCCTGGGTTCAAATCCCGGTAAGGGCAGATATTTGTGTGATGAGCGCGAATATTTGTTCCTGAGTCATGGATGTTTTCTATGTATTTAAGTATGTATTTCTCTATACAAGTATGTTTATCGTTGTCTAGTAGCCATAGTACAAGCCTAGAGCTTAGTTTGGGACTAGATCAATTTGTGTGAGATTGTCCCCTGATATTTATTTATTTATTTATTATTTATTACTTATAAATAACTTCGCTTATGGCCTTTAATTTAATTTCGTTCCAAGTATAAATCTATTTGTCGAGTAAAGGATTGCCTAGTGGGATTTATAACATAAATATGTTAATTTGCGGAGGGCCTTGCCGGTTTTGCGGCCCGGGGCACTTGTGAAACTTCTCTGAAAAAGAACGTTGTGGATCGCTATTGAGACGAAGATTTTTTTCGATTTGTATTGGCATTTCAGCATTTCTAGGCTCTGCTAGCCCTGATTTAACTTTGAGGTTACGTTTCGAGGGAGCTAAATCTTATCAAGGATTTACAGTATTATAAGACTATTTCTCTCTTTGTCTCATAGTTTGATATACTACTTAATATACATGTTAGTATATGTATAGCCGAGTCTGTGACGCCCTAACTCTTATAATTTTAATCAATTGTCTTTTTTTGCATGACAGTATTAATTTGCGTAATTTTTTATGTTTCCTGTCGGAAGACTTAATTTTAGTTTCGATATTAATGTTTCAAAGTTATAAATTGTTTTGAGATGATAAATTGGGTAGGCAAAGTACCTATCATACGAATCATGCGTCCCTCGCGTTCTCTCAAAAGCCTTTACCTCCCGCGCACCCTACACGTCAAACTTTAATTAAATTTGGGTGTCAGGTAATCCTCTCTGGAATGCACTCCTTGTTGACATAGACCCGAGCGACCTTGTGTTCAAGGGAAAGCTTTGTCATCATCTGCTTAAACAAGGCAATGTTAGGTAGCGTGAACATAACGAATATGTTGGTTGTACTTTACATCACAGCTTCACAGCCGTTGTGTTCCCAGAATGTATAAATTATACACATTAATCATTGTACTTACCTGTTATCTGCTTACGCAGTTCGTGCTAACATCAGGAAGGAAATGCCGTCAGAAACCCTATATTTAAGAAAACTAATCAATTATAAGTAATATTTTTAAAAATACTTTTGTTATGGTTTAGTTCAATACGGTTAGCATGTAAAATCACAAAAAAAGGCTTTGATTCTGTAGTTTTATGCTGTTACGAAGGAAAGTTTTCTCGAGCGCATTTACGACGCCGCTCGCTGGTTCTCCCACTGTTCCCGCTGTTCGCTGAACATGAATCACCGCGGGAGTCTAGGGCACGCAGGTAAGTAATGAAAACTTTTAGTGATGGTAGGATCTTGCGCAGGGTCTGTACGGTTTGCTACCACCATCATACTCTTTAACCTGCCACAAAGCAGTAGTGTTCGCATTGTTGTGCTCCTCTGTGGGGTTGAATGACCAGCATAGAGCATTGGTAATGCATTTGCATACGCCATAGAGCCCTAGACAAGATGCTTAACGTAACGCTTAAGTAAAAGTTTTTTAAAATTTGACAAAATGTGTGGAGTTTACAAGCGCTCAACGCGACCGACCGGTTTACGTCAATTACATTTTCGACAGCGATAACGTTCGCCGCATTCATCTTGTCTAGGCAACAACAGGTCGCCTATGTGCTCGTTTGCCTTCTCCGTGTATAATACTCGGCCGGGTAGACTGACACGCTACCACTTTAAAGATTTGTAAGCAGCTTGAACTGTGACGAAATATTCCAATTCAACGATTTACACGAAACCAATAATCTCAGCTTCAGCGAACGATGCGGGTATAAAAACATCGTTATTCCTTACAAAATGAATAACAATACAATGTCGTTTTGTTTGTGCTTGAGATTTATATCTCATCGATCGCAGCCCTTTTATTTTTTGTTTCAAGGAAAAATCGAAGGAGTGAACGGAATCCGTTCCAATTGAATAACAATGGGTTTCCCTCGGTACAACAGTGACTGCGTTATCTGTGTGTTTCCAAATTAATTTAGAGACAATAACGCCACGACTGTAATTTTACAAATATTCCGAATAATAAACAACTGTTTTCGTTTATTAGTAAGATTCCCATTGAATGAGGATACATTTATTTTAAACATTATACTCATGCATTTATTTATACTCCATATTGTACAAAAAAAGGGTTGTACCCTTGTTTCACCGACACTCATTTCATAGAATTTAGCGTATCACCGAATTCCGCTTCATCGAAAACTATTTTCTGCTGAAATCCTGTGGTTTTTAGGCTATCTTAAACATAACCTACCTACCTACCTAGGTTACCTTACCTAGATTAGGTTGGGTTAGACTTGTAACTATCACAGAATCTAAACTCCTGCGCTTAGAAAAGCCTGTCTATGAAATTAAAATTTTGTGAAGTAAACTCATTTCATAGGACATTTCTATGAAATGAGTGTCAGTGAAACAAGGGTAAACCAACAAAAAAGAGATACAAAACACGGGTAAGTAATAAAAAACCAACATGAATAAAGGTACTTGGTGGTTATTATAACATAGCTATGCCATAATAATCCCTCTGTACGTAACAATTATTGGTGTTTTACTTGTGCAGGTGTGTAACTAATTATTGTATTTTACCTGTAGCTCGAGCAGAAACATTTCAATAATGCCAAACGTGTACCTACTTTTAGTTTGGGTTTTACAAAATATCCGTTAGATGATATTTCGATCAGGAATAACAAACAATGCATGAATTAAATTTTATATTGATCTGACATCTTTACTAACGGGCCTTTATAAAACCGGATCTAACGAAAACTATCTGTAGCCCTTGAACCGTTTACTACTCAATGATAAAACCAGGGCTTGAGATACCGGTATTCATTAAAATTCAAATATCTTCCGTAATTCGCAACATTTCCATATTTTCGATTGTAATTTAGGTACCTATAATTACACTATACAATTATATAAACTCACTGAAGGACAAAAATATTCATAATAAATAAGCGAGGAACCGAAATTTAATACCGGTATTTTTGTATGAAAATAATACCGGTATTTAAGCCCTGGATAAAACTAAATAGGTACCGAAGGTCAAATTCAGAGTTCGTGCTATGAATTTTAGTAATATTGAAACAGTGCCCCCTGTTTCAATAGTCGTACATTTTAAAAGATGACATACTTAAGAAGTTGAAATTATAAACAAGTCTTCTTAAAGTTGTTGGTATTTCTGTAGCTCTGCCTACCCCACTCTGGGAATGAAGGCGTGATCTTACGTTATTTTACATACCTACTTAAACTTTACCTATTCGTTAAAAATTCGTTAGGACGTACTGAGTAGATTTACGGTGGCATTCCTGCACATTTAGGAAATCGACATAAGATCTAATGAGATCGATGTGTGTCTAACAGGACTAGCAAGATAAAATAACAGGGAAACTGGGGCGAAATGAGGTGGATAGAAAGGCGCGTACCTACTTCCGGGTGGGTTCGATTACCTACGTAGAAATATCAAGTAGTCGCTATGCGCGATTGAGGTACTAGGCAGAATTCTAGGATACAATTGCTAATACCATTTTTTTTCTAAGATACAATTTTTTTAGTATCATTTAAATAATATTTTTTTAAGGAACATACCTTTATTACGGCAAGTTTAACAAAGGTCTGGGTAAATTGCATTGGATCGTTTGACGTCCATCTTCCTGAAAAGTCGTCGATGTTTATAAGGGTATATTTATTACACACCAGTATATCGTCAATGTTTGAGTGTAGGTATATTTATTCTGAAAAAAAATGGATCCAGCGTTTCCTGCCAGAATGGAACAAAAAAGGTGCCTACAAAAATGTATGTGCCTTTTGTCCGGCGATGACTTGGAATGCTTTGGAATTTTTTCGATAATGGTTCGGGGAAAAAGCGGAAATGGCTCTCCACTTAATACTTCCGTTAAGGGAATCGATACCGCCATCGCGCATCGCCAGGGGAAATTGCCCGACAGCTGCAAATTGAAAGCTCATCACGATCACAGAAAAAAGGCTCGGCAATGGAGGCAGGTACGCACTCGTACCAAAATGAACCCGCTATTTCATTCGGTAAATATTGTTAGTATACTTAATGAATTGTTAAGCTCATTAGTAGAGTATTGTTTGTTGACTCACCGATTATCTTTGAATAAAATTATCATTCACGAAAAATACGTAAAATTGAAAAATGGATCATCTGATTTGAATGCATGGTCGATGCGATACCGCGTGCCATATGATCTCGAATAAAACCAAGTTAAGTATCGGGTAAATTTAGCGTTCGGAAGCCACGAAATCATCTATTCGCCCCAGTGATCAGACCCATTGATAAATGCCAAATATTGAGAAGGTACACTAAGATACTCTAAACATAGATAACAATAGAAAATACCTCTTTAATTTATTCCATTTAGTCAAAATTAGCCTGATTGTGCAAATTGCGGTTACAAAATTATCAACAAGCTTTTTTTATGGCATTCAGAAGGCAAACGAGCACACAGGCCACCTGATGTTAAGTGGAATCTGTGACCCATAGACATTCGCATTCACAAGGCTGCAAATGCGTTGCCAACCCTGAGGACTAACATGGAATGCCTCTATGCTAGCTCTGTCTACTCCACTGTGGGAATGAAGGCGTGATGTTATGTATGTATGTACCTATGCATGTAGTCAAAATTGGTCTACCATTATGAACAAAGAAGCTCGCTGACATACATTTACTTTACTAAAGAAATTAAATGAGATGTTAATTTTTGACATGGTTGAGGCACTAACATCAGATCTGGACACAGAGAAATAAAACCGACAAGCACTTATTTGTAATTTGGAAAGGATGATAAGCACATTGTGCAAACTAAATAACAGCGGTCGTCATTTGGAAATTCTGTTCTGAAAATCTTGACCCAGACCAAGCTTATAGTGTCGCATTGGAAATAGATTTCCAGAAGTAGTTTCTGCTTCATCTCTACACTGTCATAACTTAGCTGGGCCTAGAATAGGTGTTAGACAGCAGGCGACAGTTGGCCGGTGCCCGTGTTGTGTTCTAGTTATAACAAATAGATCGTCTAATATTATGATTTACCGTGTATTTATTTTTGTCCATAGGAGTGAAGGATTGTTGTGGTTTTCAGCACCGAGACCAAATATCTCTGTAAAGAATCTGGAGACGCTACTTTTTTCCCTGGCAAGATTAACCTTTCTCAATACACAATTTCAATTTTTTACAAATTGACCCTGTCTGAAACTAAAGCTGTAGCCTAGTACAAACTATGGGTACAAATAAAATTGCATACTACTATGAAAAAAAACTTGAAGATGTAGAAAACATGCAAAACTTATGAATCAATATTCTTGATCATCAGCCAAATGTTTGCTCTTTACCCAAAGAGGTTAAAGAAGTTATGGCTAAATCAACAAGATGAGTCTGAGTGTTGATCCTTAGCTCTGTTGTACATTTTAATTGCTGTTGACGTATGTGGTAGTATGTTTTAGTAATCTATTTAATTATCTATGTATGTATTTTATTAAAGCAGTTTACTTTTTCTTCAAACCTGCTTCTCGGATGTATGTACTATTTGTTTTATTAATTTGTCTATCCTCTTGCATTGTCCTTGCTTATTTTACTTTAGGGTTAACTGGAAGAGATCCTATATGGGATAAGTTCGTCTATGTACAAATTGATGCAAATATGTCTTGTAATTGATTATGTGCAATAAAGAGTAAGTACATACATACATGTTTTATACTAACCGGGAATCACACCTTTAGATAAGTAGGGATTTCCAGAATCACTTTCAACTAGGCTAAAAGGTGTTTTTAAATAAAACAATATTAGTTCAACTAATAAATAATACCTACACTAGTTTAATAAGTTTATTGCATTTTGCCGGCGCTGAATATGCACTTGCACTGAACAGCGTATAATTATGTTAATTAAAGTGGTCCGTCGGTCGAGGTCATAAATTACTAGGTGCTTGGCTGCTAGGCGGCGATAACGCGCTCTTGCAATGCATACTCTTGCTACATGCACTGCTCAGAGAAATTGAAAATGTACATGCCATGACACAAGACTTAATCTAGTCGCGTGTGTGTGCATAATAAATTAGCAGCGCCTAAGTTTACTAAAAGGACTTTAAATCTGTTCCGAATTTAGTATATTCCCTACATCACAAATGATTGATTTTATTGTGCGCCACTCTTTTAAAATAAAGTAACAATAGGGTCTCCGAAACAGATAACAATAGCAAAAAGTATCGAAAACAATATTATTTAGGCAATGTGGAATATATTCATGCCCGGGGCCGGGTGGTTATAGGAACGAATAATCTCCAAGTCTAGCTCGATTGTTAGCTTTGTTACCTGTGGTTGCCAATTAAAACATAATAAAATGTAGGTACATAGTAGGATATTACGTTACAAAAGTTAATAATAAATATTAACCTTTAGCAGTCGAACCACGTTTCACTTGACTTTTTCTTATAAATATTATCCTCGTAAGACCCGGCGTGCTATAGGGGTTAGCCCAAGACAATTTAGTTTAAATTATATTTCATTGAATAGGTACAACGTTCATTTTAATCGGTTTCAACATTGAAAATTGGGTTTAAGAGCCAACTATATTGAACTTTATTCACTTTCAGGTAGATTTAAATTCGAATCGACAAAAATCTCTCTGTTTGTACTATGGTGGGCCTCACCTGTCCTGGGAGCTTATTATGGCCGTATTTATCGCGTGACTAAACGTGGATAAAACATTCGTCACTTTCTGATAAGTACAGTGCGAGAGTGACGGATGCTTTATCCACCGCGATAAAAGCGACTATAATAGGGGTCCAGGATTGAATTACTCTGGTAAGCGAAAATAATAATAATAATTGTCACAAACAAAACAGCTATAATAATGTATACATGTTATAAACATTATAATACTACAAATAAAAAAAATAAAGACTTATTTATTTATGTCATCAACTTTGACCTAAGCTCTCATTGAAGGATGGAGATGGCAACCGGAGACCGCTGCGCAAACAGCGTGCCCGGCCGAAGAGCTCGGCAAACAAAGCAACTCGAGCTTAACCAATCATTAAATACACTGCTCTCCGTGACGGACAAGACTCTTACTGCCACAGGCCACGAGATATACCTACTGAGAAAACGTTAGATTGTTTCATTTTCGGTAACTTTCGAAGAGAGGCACAAAGGGGAGGTTGAAGCAATGGGACAAAAAACTGCGAAAAATATTTCAGCGTGAATGAATAATTCCGCTTTTACATGACGACCCTATTAGCGCTTCCCAAGAGGAGACGACGTTTGACAAAAATGTTGCAAATAACTCAAAAAAGTACCTACTTATATCTCAATGACGCTTGCTTATTTTTGTAAATTAAACTCGATCAGTTGAAATTAAATTGCGGATAAATAAATATAATAAGAACTAATTAACATAATAATTAGCTAAATCTTGTTGAATAACTATGTCTTAATTTTAATGTGCAGCATTATTTTCTACATTTATTTTATTAATTCTTTTTACACACATACACCCTTTCCTTTATTTGTATTTTGGGTCGTACGCTTCTTAAGTTCGTATTTTTTTATGTGAAAATTGTTTTTTATACATACGCAAGACTAAACTCTTAAAGAGCTGCTCATTTCGTCCCACTGACGGGTTAGCATATCTGTGAGATGTGCAGTGGACTGTATTGCGTTTCCTGGGCTGGTGTCCGTGGCAAATAAATAAAAATGCAGGAGGTCGTTTCGGTTGTGTATTTCACCGGGGTCGCCGATGCAGAAGAGAGAGACAAAAACACATCACAAAGAGTTACACATGAATGTTGGTGTTGCCAACATGCTGCCGGCCTAAAGAAATAACTAAATAAAATCAACATAATATCTAATTATATAGCCAGACTCTCGTAATCAAGTTTTGTACGAATTAAATTATACATAAAACAACACACTCATAAACTTACACATTAAAAGTATGTACTCTAGTTCTTGGCATCATAGTTAAGCTACACATCTCAATAAGAAGTCCTACGATCTAGAGTACTGATTGACTAAACACTTATTTTTTAAACTCTCACTAAGAGCGCCATCTAGCGGCAAATAGCGTAACTACACATTATCAATAATTTTACGAAGACAGTGGCGGCGCCATCACTCGGCAGATAGCGAAACTATTGAACGTTTCATTACAATCATAAATTATTAAATTTTAATTATTAACTTCTATGGGAAGTATACACAATTTATGAATGCCACGCAGGTGAGTTTTATTGTTAGACGTTTTAACCTCTACCGCTCTCACCTTTCCGTCATGTCCCGGAAATAATTTAATAACTCTGGCCATTGGCCAACACATTGGGGGCATATTATCCTCTTTTAGAATAACTAAACTACCTAACTTTATATTGCAAGTATCATTTAACCATTTAGGTCTATTTTGTAACACATTTAAGTAATACTTGTACCAATGTTTCCAGAAAGTTTGCTTTAAATATTGGCACTGTTTCCAAAAGGTAAGTCTATTTTGTGGTAGGTTAGTAACATCACTTTCTGGGTACATGGTCAATGGACTACCTATGATGAAATGTCCAGGTGTCAAATAACAATAATCATCAGGTTCTGAGGACAATGGTAACAGTGGACGACTATTTAGGACAGCCTCTATTTCGGTCAGTACCGTTGACAATTGTTCATATGTTAAAACATTGCATTTCAATACTCTTTTTAAGTGATATTTGGTGCTTTTCACGGCTGCCTCCCAGAGTCCACCGAATGTCGGCGAGTAGCTAGGTATAAAATGGAAATTTATGCCCTTTTGTGCCGAAAACTCGTGTACTTGTGCTTTGTGACTCTGTGAAGACTGCAGTGAGAAAAGCTCAACTAACTGGCTCCTTGCGCACTTAAAGGTACTAGCGTTATCGCAATGAATTTCCGTGGGCAACCCTCGCCTTGAAATCAACCTCCTCAAACACGCCAGGAAGGTTTCTGTGGTTAGGTCGGAAGCCAGCTCTAGATGAACTGCCTTCGTCGCAAAACACACGCATACCAAAATGTATCCTTTACCTATAACGGATCGCCTAACGCGGGAGTGTTTGACTTGGATTGGCCCAGCGAAATCCACTCCAATTTTTTCGAACGGTCGGCTAGTAGCTGTGACTCTACTCGGTGGCAAGGAACCCATCAGCTGCTTTGCTACAGTTGCCTTTTGTCTAAAACAAGGAATACATTTATGAGTTACTTTCTTAATTTCTATCAAGCCATTCACTAACCAAAACCTTTGATTCAAGCTTGCAAGTATAAGCCTAGGTCCTGCGTGCAGTAACCTTTCGTGCTCACTTCTGATAAGCAAGTTAGTGATAATAGATTCCTTGGGTAATAAAGCTGGGTGTTTATGAGAGTAGGAAATATCTGCATAATGAAGCCTTCCGCCTACTCGTAAAATTCCCAACTCATCAAGGAAGGGATGAAGGTTTGTTAAGTTTCCTTTGAGATTATTACCTTTGCTTAACTCATCGATTTCAGATTTCAAATAGTTGTTTTGCTCATTTTTAATTATTAACAAGAGTGATTTATTTAATTCTGCACTGCTTAAAAAGGCAGTATTTAATTTATCTTTCTTTTTATTTATGTTATTTAGAAACCTCAATATGTACGCAAAAAGCCTAACAATTTTATTAATGTCAGAGAAACCATATAAGCGAGTGAAAACATACTCAAGTGGATTTTTGCACACCAAATTAGTGGAAAGCACCGAGCACGGTCTCTTTACCTCTGGCACATCGTGAGGCAGTTTAGGTTCACAGCAATTAAAATCGGACTTACGGTCTTGCAGAAACTGGGGGCCTTTCCACCATAAATTATGGTTGCTCAGCTCGCTCGGCAAGACACCTCTGCTTATCAAATCTGCAGGATTCTCGTTCGTGTTGACGTATAGCCAGCGCCATCTACCGGTGTTTTGTTGAATCACATTTACTCTGTTCCCAACATAAGCTTGAAGTTTAGTAAACTCAGTATTTAGCCATGCAAGTACTATCTGGGAATCGCTGAACAAATAAACATTCTTAATGTCGAGCTTAAGTTTTAAAACGTCGTAAGTTTTCGCGGCGAGTTTCGAAAGCACAAGTGCAGCATTCAACTCGAGTCTGGGCACAGTCATTCCTTTCTTTTGCGTAGGATTTATGCGTGACTTTGAACAGAGTAAATATGTATCAGTGTTTGTACCTGAGGTGTTGGTAAGTCGCAGATACAGGCAGCACCCGTAGGCAGTCGAACTGGAAGCGTCCGCGAAGCCGATCAGCTCCGCTGTCTGTGAGGCTGAAATATCTATGTTTCTGGGTAATGCAATAGGTTTCATTTTATTTAGATCAGCCACAAATTGAAGCCACTCTGATTCTACATTTGCAGGGGGACTATCATTCCAACCAGTGCTTGAAATCCATAATTTTTGCATGATAGCCTTTGCTGTAACCACTATGGGACTCACGAAACCTATCGGATCATAGATTCTACCAATATAGCTCAGTATGCTTCGTTTCGTTACCTTTCCTGAGTCCTATGGCGCTGGGCTTGAAATTATGAAACAATCATCTCTTATGTTAATTTCTAAACCTAACGCTTTCATATTCAAGTTATCTTTTTGCAGATCTAGGCTATTGAAATGCTGTTGATCTGATGGAATATCAGATAAAACTGTCTGATTATTAGAAGCCCACTTGTGAGTTTGGAAACTGCCTAATTTAAGTAAGTCACACAGTTGGGTTCTTGCTTGGAGCGTAGTGTCCAAATTATCATTTGAATAAATTATGTCATCGACATATGTGTTGCATTTAATTATAGATGAGGCTAGAGGGTGCGAATTTTGAAATTTATTTGCTAGCTCATCTAAACAACGTGTTGCTAAGTAGCTTGATGATTTAAGGCCGTATGTAACGGTGTCTAATCTAATACATTTTACTGGCTGATCCATGTTATCCCTCCATAAAATGTTTTGTAAGGATGTAAATGCGGGATTAACACGAATGTTCCTAAACATGCGCCTAATGTCAGCAGTGAATGTGTGCTTTCCTAAGCGGAATAATAAAATTATATCAAACAGCTCACGTTGAACTACAGGGCCATTTAATTGTAAATCATTCAAGGAGATTTTTTTGTTTGTAACCATAGATCCATCGAATACTGTACGAAGCTTTGTTGTTTTGCTATTATCGTTCGTTACAGCATGATGCGGAAGAAAATATACTGCTTCTTTATTTAAATCGTACCACTCAATGTCAACATAGTGACCGTGATTGAGTGGTAAATATTCATGAATGAAATTTTGATACTGCATGAATAAATCAAGGTTCATGTGCAGTTTCTTTTCAAGGTTTAAAAACCGTTTCATTGCATAGTGAAAAGATTCCCCAAGATTATCATTCACTTCTGATAATGGCAACTTTAAAGGTATGTCAACTTCAAATCTATTATTATTCAGTTTCACAGTGCTTTGAAATATTTGATCGCAAAGTTCCTGTTCTGAAGTATTTTCACTTAAAATTTCTGGCACTTTTTCATTTGTCCAGAATTGGGAAAGGGTTTCGTTAATATTTAAGTCGCACTTTAAGACTACTTTGTTACATGTTGGCTGAACAAGATAAGTGGGTAAATTACCCCCTATGACATGACCAAAAACAGTGTTAACTACATACAACTTTGCTTGCTCAGGCTGCGCACTCTGCGGCAGCGTCGTAGCACAGCTGCTCGGCGCCGCAGGCATGTCCAGCTGTATCATTTCGCCGGGCATCAGTGTAGTAACTGCATGCTGGTGCTGCTGACACGACGTGCACTGCCATCTTGCTTCCACCAGAGGTTGATGGCTGCTGCATGTACCTTCGAGTACCCTGCTCGGTGTTTTCCATAGCAAGCGCTCTCTTTTCTATGAACTTCAAGAAGACCTGCAGTGTTGGTTCCACGTCGTGGTCCCTCTCGAGTTCATAGGCGCGTGCCGTAAATGAATCATCAAAGGTTTGAATAGAAATCGGTGGCAATTTTCTGGTAGCGGTTGGCGGCGTGTTAAGAGGCGGCGTGGACACCGTTTTACGCGAATTTAACTCCTCGTCAAATGCCGTGAGTGTAATGAGGTAACTTTCCTCAATCGCATCGTACTTTTCACCGTCAGTTGAATCCAAATACAAAATTTCTTTGCACAATGCTTCATACTCACTGAAGGAGCTAACCAGTTTGTCGCGTTTGTTTTTTAAGTATTCAATTGAATGAGTTTGCATAGATTGAGCGACGAACGACATTGCTCTGGTTATTGAGGATTTGCAGTAACCACGAGCTTTAATCTTTCTGCCCAACGAATCATCTTCACTTTCGGAAATGGACATCTTGCCACGCGGTGTGGCCCACGCCGCACCCTTTTTTGCACGAACTTAAATAACTACACTTATGCTGTACTTAGTGCAATTACTATTACTATGCTACGTTTTATCTTAAATTTACTGCTAAGAACTTTTCGAACAGCACACAAATGAAATGATGAAACAAAATGGAGTTTCTGTTGCGTCGCATCTGTGTTGTCTCGTTCGCTCTTGCGTATATGACGATGTAGCTGTCCTACTTGCGTCCGACGAAAATGGTTGCGTCGGATTCGCGCATGCGTAGACAGATGTCGTCTTGAAGGACTTGAAAATTCTTCGCACTTGGTCGGGTTATGAATTGCGTGTCTCGCTCTAACCTGCGGGTTACCTGCTATGTGCTCCTCACACTTGAGTGGGGCTTGCGCGGGCGACGCCGAGAGCAAGTTCTTGGATACTTGCGCGCGCTGCTACTGCTTGACTATACGGCCAATTGTAGGTGTCCGTCGAACTTTCCCTTGCGACGAAACACGATGTCGGGTCCGTAAGTAATGAAAAATGGCGACCTTTTTGTTCCAAGGCTTCTTGTTTCGCGATGATTTTCTTGCTCCGAAAAACTCCTGATTGCTCGTACCACGAATGATTTCTTCACTCGAAGGACCAATGTGAGATGTGCAGTGGACTGTATTGCAATACAGTCCACTGCACATCTCACATTGGTCCTTCGAGCCGGATGATTATTGTTATTTGACACCTGGACATTTCATCATAGGTAGTCCATTGACCATGTACCCAGAAAATGAGTTACTAACCTACCACAAAATAGACTTACCTTTTGGAAACAGTGCCAATATTTAAAGCAAACTTTCTGGAAACATTGGTACAAGTATTACTTAAATGTGTTACAAAATAGACCTAAATGGTTAAATGATACTTGCAATATAAAGTTAGGTAGTTTAGTTATTCTAAAAGAGGATAATATGCCCCCAATGTGTTGGCCAATGGCCAGAGTTATTAAATTATTTCCGGGACATGACGGAAAGGTGAGAGCGGTAGAGGTTAAAACGTCTAACAATAAAACTCACCTGCGTGGCATTCATAAATTGTGTATACTTCCCATAGAAGTTAATAATTAAAATTTAATAATTTATGATTGTAATGAAACGTTCAATAGTTTCGCTATCTGCCGAGTGATGGCGCCGCCACTGTCTTCGTAAAATTATTGATAATGTGTAGTTACGCTATTTGCCGCTAGATGGCGCTCTTAGTGAGAGTTTAAAAAATAAGTGTTTAGTCAATCAGTACTCTAGATCGTAGGACTTCTTATTGAGATGTGTAGCTTAACTATGATGCCAAGAACTAGAGTACATACTTTTAATGTGTAAGTTTATGAGTGTGTTGTTTTATGTATAATTTAATTCGTACAAAACTTGATTACGAGAGTCTGGCTATATAATTAGATATTATGTTGATTTTATTTAGTTATTTCTTTAGGCCGGCAGCATGTTGGCAACACCAACATTAATGTGTAACTCTTTGTGATGTGTTTTTGTCTCTCTCTTCTGCATCGGCGACCCCGGTGAAATACACAACCGAAACGACCTCCTGCATTTTTATTTATTTGCCACGGACACCAGCCCAGGAAACGCAATACAGTCCACTGCACATCTCACAATATCACATTGTGTCAAAAAGTTAATTAAATCCAGAAACTCTCGTAATCCATTAGTGCTGCAGACATGCGCTCCAACGTTAATAGAATCCTAACTTGGTGAAAGGAAAATGAAATACTTCTTTCTAACAAAGTGACACTCTTAGGATTTATTTGAGCTGAGGCTAACAAACAAGAGTTGACAAAACTTTATTAACTTTTATGATTATCACTCGTATTTCAATTGAGAAGTGTGTACTGCGTGTTGTGTTGTCGGACCACCGGATTGGTGCCGTCAGTGCAATGTGTCACCAATGTAACAGGCAAAATAACAAGGGGCCCTAGGCCTATGCCCTATGTATGGGATGACAGTCGACCACGTGGTTTATCGAAACGCGCGAGAATGTCATCCCGTACATTTTGAGCGATAGAAAAGAAAAACGTTTCGAGCGTTTGCATCTTGGCTAGGGCCCAAAAAGACAAAGACTACGTCGCTGATAGATTATAGTCGATGAAAATTGGCCGAAATGTCGGATTTAAGTATAATAAAGAAGTATTGACCTCTTTGAACGTCTTATCGTGTTACGACCCGATTAACTTATAGAGAAGTTGAGAAACATGTGCCAAATTAATGATATGCATAGTGGGTTTAATTCTTTCTGCTCGTTGTAATAATTTTCGCGCGAAGTAATAATAAATAAGTTGTACGTTGATTAAGTCGTTGGAAGCTAGCAAATAGCTGAGATCTCGTACTAAACTAATGCGTTAAAATCATGACTTTTAGACGACTTTCAGAAAGCCTACTGTTTGTTACGCAAGTAACCGAGTCAACAATGAAAATAAAGTGGAATACGTAAGTAAAAGAAGGCAAAAAAGGGGGACCCTTCGATGGGTATAGAGGGCCCGAGTGTTTGCCTAGGGGCAGGCGAAATATTCCTTTTCTCGTGTCTCCGAAACTGTAAGGCACCGCTTCGTAATGTACCTACTTGTATTTTTTGAACTGGAAAAGAATCTTATAACATTTTGACGCAACGTTAAGCTAGGGCGCTTTAATTACATTGTAAGTACTTACTTTGTTTCAGATGGTTTCGGTCAGGGGTAAAATTCGAGCAAATTGAAAACTGTTTTGTAAAAATTCAATGTGTTGAATTTCATTATTTTGATATGTTTTAATGACCAAGCTGATTTAAGATACATCAAAAAATTAATCCCAGTGAAAATAGGCGTAATTAAGAAAACATATTGGTTTTGTGTGACCACATATTATAAAAATATTACAACGGCTATTACGCTTTCATCACAACATGATCTCCTTAGGGATTTGTTTAACAAAATGAAGCCAGTCCAGACATAACTAAAAAGGAATAGAACCAGGGCTTTGTATAGTAGCACCAACGATTTGCCTGCAATTTTATATTCATCACGGCGTGGCCACAGGCGATTTCATGCGGCATAAGATGCCTATCTTAGGCGCTTCGCAATTTGCCTCCGAACGTGATCCGCGTACGTCACTAATAGTGATCCCTCTTATATATTCCCCACGCGATAGGTTTCATACTATCGAACGTTTCTACAATGAATACGTATACCCGAACTATGTTGTCTAACCTATATATAAGATAAAATCTCTTTTGTAAATTTATGATAGATTTTGTTATTTATACCTAAGTATAACAATTTTTGGCTACTATATTATAACTTAACTTCGTTGTATTTTTGTGTTTAAATAAAATAACTCCGTGTTGTAAAAGTAGTCACTTTTCTACATCACGTCATATATTTCGGCCCTTTTTTCCCTTCCCTTCTTAACAATAATAAGTTAAAAAAAAAATCTTCTTATTATATTCTTCGTATGTAAACCGGTCCGTTTGGCAAGAAACACTTGTTTTACCCATTGACCCGGCGGCTGACGGCATCATTACGTGGGGAGAACGCCACGAAGGCATTTATTATACGGTTGCAAAATGTTTGCAGCGTCTGAAATACTCTCGCGTTTTGAAGTAGGTATAGGGTGTTTTAAAAAAGTGTGGTGTAGTGATTTAGGTACTTAGTTGCGGAATGTGGTACTGGTGTGGTAAAATGTTTAAGCAGTACATATTAGAGGAGTGAATTGAGGTTTTTGAGAGTTCTTCGCGAATTAGGCTTATTTCAAAGAAAGAAGAAACAAATTGCCATATATTTTTTTTATATTAAATTTTGTAACACAAGTATTGTAAACGCTATTAATATTATTTTTGTACTGTTTTTATTTTGAATTTTAATTTACAAGTCGTTTCAACATTTGTACCCTTTGACATTATTTGATTTTACCTTTTATTTTTGTTTTTACACTGACGATCTTATTGTGAATTCATTATAACTATGCGACATACTACTAATAATGTAATTTCCAATACGAAATAAATGACTACCTACGTACCTATAAACGGTGCTGTTACGGACGGCTCGCCATTAAACAAATAAACGTAAACAGGAATCTTGTCAGATTTTAGATACTTTATAATGTAAACTATGTATAAGAATCCTGTAGTGTTCTTAATCCTATTGACAAAGTGTGTTTTTGTCTCTTACAATTGATAGCTTGTCTTAAGTTTGAAAATGTTTGATGTAGTAATATTTAAATTTTATTTATTGCCGCTCTTCCACATAACCGAGAATGTTATTTTGTGTATTATTGTACCCGAGGTACCTGGGTTAATATCTAACCTTGGTCCCGAAGGTCGGGTACACTCCGAAAGCATGGTTGGGCTCCAATCAGGAATAAATTAGGATTGGGCCCTCCCGAAGCTACTTAACGTCCTACCACCGAGAAAGTAGGAATGTGACGGTGGTAGGACGTTATGTATATAGACGGGCGGCAACGTAAGGTTAAATATGCACCTTTATATAAAAAGATCGGTCCGTAAGTTGTAAACAAGAAAGCTCAAATGCGACAGTCACAATGTCAAGAATACAATAATATTTTAAATGTCAGAATGTAGAATATAAATGAAAGTAATAATAATAACAAATCAACAATACATCTAGTCGTCACTATATTCTTTAACAGAATATAGTGATTTCGTCATCTATAGTGATCTCTCCAAATAGTAGTAAACCTACTAAGACCAGAAAAATAAGATAACTATCGAGCATTGTTAGTAGGTACTTATTGTGAGTTAGGTACCTACTCAAAATCGTTACATAAAATTTCCAACAAATTCGAGTCAATCTTTTTAACTTCTAACTATTTCAGGTGTTAACCGACACCTAACCTAACCAATACCTACCAATACCATACCAATAGTATTGAGTTTGTAGGTTAGGTTAGGTGTCGGTTAATACCTGTGCCGCCCCCGATGGAGCCCTCCACTAACAGACCACGGGAAACTGAAGTAGCAGCACCACCGGTTACGGAGGCGGAGTTTGGGGCGGCTGTGTTGCGACTTCGGGCAAAGAATTCCGCTCCGGGTTTGGACGGTGTGCCGGGGCGTGCTTTGGCGGTGGCACTAGAAGAGATGGGTGAAAGGGTAAGGGCCCTCTTCTCCGCGTGCCTTGTTGAGGGCAGATTCCCTGCTGCGTGGAAGATAGGGAAGTTAGTTCTTCTGCAGAAGGATGGACGCCCACCCGACCAACCGTCAGCCTATCGCCCAATCGTACTACTCGGTGAGATGAGTAAGCTTTTTGAGCGAGTGCTTGCGGCTCGCCTTGTCAAGTGCATCGGTCTGAGCGACACTCAGTTTGGCTTCCGTAGCGGGCGGTCGACGCTTGATGCGATTGCGCGCGTTAGGGACCTATCCGAAGAGGTGGTGTCACAAGGTGGGGTATTGATGGCGGTGTCCTTGGACATTTCTAACGCGTTCAATACCTTGCCTTGGGAGACAATTGCAGCAGCACTCCGGCACTTTTATGTGCCGCAGTATCTTCAGCTTGTCCTGAGGGATTATTTCGTCGGAAGAGCAGTCGCTTACCCAACAAAAGAAGGCTGGGGGCGGAGGCAAATGTCGTGCGTTTGGTCCGCTTCTGTGGAACATCGGATACAACTGGGTGCTACGTGGGACCACGTTGCGGGGAGTCAGTGTAACCTGTTATGCTGACGATACCCTTGTGTCCGCCCGTGGACGCACCCATAGGGAAGCGTCGATCCTTGCCACGGCGGCTGTAGCGCAGGTGGTCAATCGTATACGCCGGCTGGGCCTTGATGTGGCTTTGCACAAATCCGAGGCGCTGGTTTTCTATGGGCCTCGGAACGTGCCATCAGTTGGAGCTGAAATCATGGTAGGAGGAGCCTCTATTGCTGTTGGGTCGACAATGAAATACCTAGGACTTGTCCTCGACAGCAAGTGGAGGTTCGACGAGCACTTCCGACGCTTGGCCCCAAAACTGGTGGCTGCAGCAGGAGCACTCGGACGCATCCTTCCAAATTTAGGAGGACCTGGTGGAGCGTGCCGACGTCTGTATATGGGTGTGGTGCGCTCCATGGCATTATACGGAGCGCCGATATGGGCAGACGGTCTCTGCAACCGCAATCTGGCCCTCTTGCGACGTCCGCAGAGGGTCATGGCGCTCAGGGCGGCTCGAGCATACCGTACCGTCTCGCATGCAGGAGCGTGCGTACTCGCCGGCTGCCCACCGTGGGACCTGGATGCACGGGTCCTCGCGGCAGTGTACTGGCGGGGCGCTGAAATAAGGCAGGAGGGCAGCCGACCGCATCCTCAAGAAGTAGAAAGGTGGAGAGAGAGCGCTCGTGACGACCTCTTTCGGCAGTGGTCGGCGAGGTTGGAGATCCCGGGGGCTAGCCAGGAACTGGTGGCCGCCATTCGACCCGTCCTTAGGGACTGGGCCGACAGAAAGCACGGTGCTCCCTCGTTTCGCCTCACACAGATTTTATCCGGGCATGGATGTTTTGGCAAATATCTGTGTGAAGTAGCCAACAGGGAGCCGTCGCCGGCGTGCCACCATTGTGGAGGAGGTGCCGTGGACACTGTCCGACACACGCGCGAGACGTGCCCGGCCTGGGCGGTGCCTCGAGCGGCGCTGTCCACGGTAGTAGGCGGGGACCTGTCGCTGCCTGCCTTGGTGCAAGCCATGGTTGGCGGCGAGGAGGCATGGGAGGCGATGGCGACCTTCAGCGAAATAGTAATGACGCTGAAGGAAGCGGCGGAGCGGCAGCGTGAGGTTGAGCCTGAAGCGCTGCCAATGCGCCGCAGGCGACTGGGTCGGCGGCGGTTGGCTTACGTCAGCCGCATGCCACCGTAACGGGGGCCTGCGGGTTATAGATCGGGGGGTCATCACCTGCAGTAAGAGGTCCTGAGCTGGAACGCCCCTGCTGTGTTCCAGGGTGCTATCAGCGGAGTAGGCGAGGGAGCTAGTAAAGTTCCCCGCCTTCAGGCGAGCCCACAGGGCACTCGCTATTGGGGGGCTACGTTTTGGCGCTATAGCGGTCCCGTAGCCTCCTCTTAAAGCGCTAGGTGGAACGCCCCGGGGGTTTTAGTCCGTGCAAGCCGGACATAACCCGCCCTGGCCCCCGTCGGGGCGGGTATGCAAAGGCATTTCCCCCGGGTCAAAAAAAAAAAAAAAAAAAAAAAAAAGGTGTCGGTTAATACCTGAAATAGTTGTATCATATAAAGGAACCATGAAACAAAAACAAAAACAAAGTCATCAAGAAGTTAATGTTAGATGTTCCACTCTAGACGAAGTTAAGGTTAAGTTCTATCATTGTCATAAGCAATATTTAAAAAAATACTGACTGTTGAGTTTCTTGTGGCGCTTCTTCTCAGCAGTGGTTTCTTTAAAGCGCCAGTAGAGTATTGAAGTTAAAAGTGCCCGCGCGGCCTACTTACTGAATAAACAACTTATATCTTTTTATAATCGAATCGAAAAATAGAATCTAAGACAAATATATTTTAGTATTATCTTTTTAAAGGTAACGTGCGAGAATTTAACCGTTATTATTCTAGTGTAAAAACGCGAAGTAGGTATATGTATGTGTGTAAACTCTTTATTGCACAAACAAAAGATAACAAAGTAAAAAACGACCGGCATCGAGTGAATAAAGGCGGGCCGCCGCCGGCGAACACTTGAGGCTCGATCTGTGCTTGAGCTGTGACCGCCTTTCCCGCTCTCCGTTCCACTCGAGTGGTTGATGCATGATGGAATGTGACGTTCAACCCAAACCACTAAGTAGGTGGTAGGTACATCTATTTCGCAATTTTTCCACAAAAGCCCATAAACGAACCCTACGCTGCTCGAGGCTAAGGCAATTCATAAATTGCACGAAACTAGCTCCGATTCAACAGATATCGATAAAACTTTTTCGATGAAACTTATTTATTGCCGTAAGGATACCGAAAAAGAGCGGCAAAATGGTTTCGCGTCTTATTATGCCGCTAGTGAAGACCTTCGAGATGTGAACTCGCATCGACTCGACCGGTACCAGATGGTGGAGAAAATAATGCCTGATGGCCTTGTTTAACTTTCTTTATTATTTTCTGATAATATTAATAATAAAGTGGTTTTTTTCGGGGTTATTGATATTTCAATATTACGGCAACTTTGGATACACCAAAGGTTTTTAAACTAATACACATTTGAAAAATTGGATAACGCCCTACGAAAATACGAACTCTTAAATAGTGCTATATCGATGTCGCATTTGTAAATACCTAATGAGAATTGTATTCATATATTTTCACATTGCAATCGAAAATATATAGTTTAGATAAAAAAAAAAACAGAATCTTAGAATAAGGAATTTAGTCTGCCATTTGTACTGGTTTTTGGGTACAGAACGCTTCCAAAACGACTTTTAACATGAAATGTCCAAAGCTTGATGGTTATCGTCCAATCAAATATTCAATTAATTCGAACTAAATGTATTTATTACTTTGATATAATTTTCATTTCTCTTTGTAAACTTTAAATAACACAAGAGATAAAGCGCTATGTTAACCATTCTATCAAGTTCGTTTACGATGCCCAATCGAATGTAATCAGCAAGAGTACCTACTCTTATTCCATTGGGAGAGCAAAGTTGATGGTTCAGGGAGCACATCTCCATTATCGGATCGTGTTCACACAAGCTGCGTGTAGATGTGGTTTAGGCTCGTACGGCGTCTTGATTATCTGCACATAAGAGTATAGTATAGTATACGGGCGAGAACTTTAACGATTTGCAATTAGGTACATTGTTTTAGGATGGGGGCGCGGTAATCCTGATGGTTGCATCGTGAGAACTTTGACTTTTCTCTTCGGTTGTACTCATCAAAAAAAAGATTGTGGCGTAACTCGTATTTTAAAACTTTAGGATGGGAAAAAGTATAACCTATCAATTGTTACAATTGTGTTCTTCGAGAAACCCTGGATACAATGATATCAATTATAAGTTGAACTATAAAAAATTTGCGACCCGCCCTCGGACCGGCAGGAAGATAACCAATCAAATTATATCATTAATAAACCTAGCCAGAACCTATCCTGCTAATATTATAAATACAAAAGTTGGTGCGTGTGTCTGTTTGTGTGTGTATTAGTTTGTAACTCTTTCACGCTGCATCGGCTGAATGGATTTGGAGCGAAATAGGTTAAACCCTAAATTAATACAGGTTTACTTTATAGCTCGAAAAATTTAAAAGTTGTCTTCTTCCACGTCTACGTGGACGAAGTCGTGGACAGATAATAGTTTTACTTACATAAAAACCTTCCGTGAAAAATTATGCAACTGATGGGAAAACCGCATCAAAATCCGTTGCGTGGTTTAGGAGGAGTTAGCCAGTATAGATTAGACAGAAAGACGGACAGACAAACGCGGAAAACGACTGTTTTATACCATGTAAAGATGTTGTAAACTTTGGGAATCTACCTTCACTGAATTGATACCATTTTTTATTTGCTAGATGAGTCCCACTTAGTAGATAAAACCAGTTTGATTTGAAACAAACATATTTTATGAAATGCTGGGTATTCTACTCGTTGAAAAATATTTTATCTTTCATGGCATACCTAATAATCCACCTATACTGATAACTTTGATTCGAAATGTGTGAAATACACTGGGGCGTTAATGAATTTTGAACACTATGCAAATGTTTAGTTTTATTTCAGTCATACGTATCGTATCACTATCCTAGACATTTTTTGACTAAAAATGAATTACGAAGTTTTAATCAATGAAATGATTTGCGCTTAATTATTTTAGACTAACCTGTATGTATTTAGAATAGGAGTTTATTATAGGTGCACGTTTTTTAAAGTGCATACATACATAACGTCACGCCTTCAATCCCATAGTGGGGTAGGCAGAGCTACAGAATTTCCAACAAGACTTGTTGATAATTCTGTAACCACATTTTGCACAATCAAGCTAAGAGTGTTTATCAGTGTATTAGTGACAGGTTGCAAGCCCATCGCCTAATAGTACTACAAGCCTTTATTCTCTTTCCCTTTTTATGTACAATGTTATAAACCTGGTTTTACTGCATTTGTTTTTATTATTTTTATTTATGTTGATTGCGTATGTTGGCTGTCGTTAAACTAACAATATTTTTACGTGTGTTCCTACTTGGTTTCATTACAATGTAGAATTACATTTGAGAGATTCATATTTTTCTAATAACGTTTTTAAAAATATCCACTTTGCAGTAGTAAAATAATATTACTGTTAATGGAGCGGCCTCATAAATATTGTAAAGTAAAACAATTGTCCATTAACCTGGCACCGATAGAGCAATTCAGGCGTACGGTTATTCTAGCGATATCTCATTACGGGGTCGTTTGTATGAAATACTGGCACGCACACTCGCGTTACGTGGTGCGATACATCAGGGACACTAAAATAAATGTAGCCGATTTATTCTGCATCACCCTGGATATGTTATGCTCTCGCTTACAATTCAATATAAATGAAGATCATGGTGTTAAGAAGTTTACATCGAAAGTAAAAAAGTCGATAAATATTATACCCTAGTAGCTTACAGGACCTTTAGGAATGAAGCTCAGGGTAATACAAAAAACGCATTATGGATGCTATCATACGATTTAGGTAATCCATATCAAATGTTTATAAACTAACTCAAAATGTAGTTCGTATCAGATAGTGACCCTATAGGATTTTAAAAATGTTAGAAAAAAAATCTTCTTTTCAGTCAAGCGTAGGTAATAAATTATTTTTCTATATTATCTTCTTCTTTTTAGGGGTCCGTATTAAATACTGAAAAAACAAAAGCCTCATATGATGAATCTGTTCTCCGTCCGTCTGTCAAGACTCTTTTCTCCGTAATGGCTGAAGCTATCGGGTCGGGCTGAATATTGGAAAAGATTTAGTGTTGTATTTAGTGGGGCACAAGGCCTCATTTGAAATCGTTTATTTAGGCAGCGAAATACCAAATGCTTTACCCAATCATAAATAGTATAATTTGAAAGCTCTCAAGTTATTCTAAAGGAAACATCCTGTCCGCCCTTTTTTCAGAAACTACTAAAATCACAAATGACAAATATTACTTGTACCAAGAAATTATCTATATAAAACATCTTACCAAAATATCTACACAAGAAAGATAAATTATTCATTAAAGCCAAAAATAATCTCAACTCTAGTGAGCTCAGTCATGACTGACAGGGTGACTGCTAGCTAGGGGTTGACGTTATTTTTATCTATACATATACATATCATACTGGGTGCTGCCTGTGCTCTTTAAACGTAGCAACATTTGTAAAAAAATATGTATTTTATTATTTGGGACTTTTTTAACAAACTACGAAGTACAGCATTGCTATTTGCATTTGCAATGTACTTCGTTCAATAGTCTAGTTGACATGTACTGTCAGCCTACAAACATCGTAGTTTTAGCAATGCATTGCTTGCTTGGAAAATCTCAATTCATTAATATTAATTGTTACGTTTGTGGTGTGGAAACGATCCCTAAATTTATTGCTCCTATTACAGGAAACACCCGGTATAAGAGGAAAACAAAAGAGTTGCTGTAACACAAGGGTTATTATGGTTTTTAAGTAAAAATATAAAAGTGGTCGCAAGGAAACCTAGATGTATTCGGGTCGGGGCAAAGAAGCAAAAAGTACATAAATAACATTTACAGTTTCCGTTTACTAAAGAGCTATGGTCCGGTGTGGTGTGGATTCTGAAAGATAATGAAACCGAGCATCACTCTAATATTTTATACAAATAACTTACGTATAAGACAGTGTCTTCTCAACTAGTAAAGATTCTTTACTCGGGGACTTTAATTCCATAATAACAGGGCCATACACACTCTTAAAAACAAAAGTTGTCTTTATTTTGGTCAATAGTTAAAAGCTTGTGTGCATATATATATATTTTTTATATGATAGGTCTAAAGCAGTTCTGATGCCGTTTATACGGGAATGGGCTCAGCCAGAAAAGTAGGCCTTAAAAACGTTAACTTTGGTGTGTCCACAGGAAAGACCTAAATCTGTGTATGACCCAACAACCATACAAATAGTATTGTCAGCAATGACGAAGTCCTATGACTATATGCAAAACATATTTTTTTAAACCTGTGCTATCAAAGTACGTATACACGAATAAACAGTAAACATTTTCTGTTCGTTAGCGTCCCGCGGATGTGTCGCTGTCTGCCGCCCGGCGCGGCCCCGTCAGCCACATCTTGATTACCTTTTGTTTTCCACCCCGCTCTCTTTTCTCTTTTTAAAAACAACCCAACTTTATCTGTAAATGATAGTAAAAAAAAATATCATGCTTACGTTTGTTTCAATAATTCACGACCAGACGGGCAACAAACAATAAATTTGTAAAGACGACAAAGAAGAGTAATAACGACGTTTTTATTGTGCGAACAGTAATTGCTATTATATCATAAACTTTAGTAGTATTTTATGTCACGAACATGCTGCGCGCATTTATTTTTGATGGAACAGTCCACAGTTAAAAGTTAGTTCAGTTCTCTCGGGTCATCGCTCAGGGAATGACGTGATATTAAATTAACTTTGTAGCGCTAGCGTTGGATTTCTTCAACTGGATGCGAGCTCGTTGGCGGGGCGCCAACTTGAGCAAACAACTTGCTGAGGGAAATGTATGTGAAGTTCAGTTTAAGATTTTCTTCTTTATAGAGACGAAAGCTGAGATTTATTGTAATGAATTCGTAAATCTGAGGATTAAATGAAATTATCCGGGTGGAATTCAAAATGAGTAGCAGAATATCATTAACTTATTTTTTTAAGCTAAGGAGAGCGAAACCTAAGAGAAAAAGGCGCGTCACGCCTTACAGTATAGATATGTAGATAGATGTACCTTCGTTTGTACCACGATATTATGATAGGATAGTAGTCTTAACAGTTCAATATATATTGCAGGCGTGTCAGGATCGATGGCGTCAAATGTCCTATTGCTCTCAGGATATTAATCACTCGCGTGGGTTGCCTCGGGATTAGCGCTCACAGGGTAGACTATTTCGAAACATCAACCTCAAAACTATGTCAATCATCTCCCTTTTACTCCCTTATAAATGCAGAATAAAGAGAACGAGACAGTATCATCATTACTTAGCACTTTGGATTTGTGTGTAAGGCTCCAACCCCGTCAAAGGGAGCTGATTAATTCTGAATATGGCATCCGCCGCTAATGATCAGTAGTACCATTGCCTAATTATTATGCGTGTCATGAACTGTACAATGCGGCGACCTTAATCTAATGTCTCTGTGAGTTTTCTAAATGAGATTCTAACGCGAGTTGAAAAACTTTTTCAATTATTTATTTTAAGGCGTTGACACCTTTAAGTCTGAATAGAATATTACTTAAATGTCGCTCCAGTGTGATAAGATAGAGTCTGGCTAATGAAAGATGCGAATGAAAAAATCACTTACACATACAATAGGTTTCGACAATCAGTGTTGCTGCCTAAGTTAATTTTTCATTCTCATCTTTCATTTCATTTGCCAGCCTATAATGGCCTACAAGTTATGGCCAGGTTTATTAAGGCTGTTATGATAAGGTAATTGTTGTTTGGGAGCAAAACTTCTACTATTTACCTCGACATGAAAATAAATGGTTGACAGAACTTGAGAAAATTGAGGCGCTCGTGTTACGTAGGGAAAACTAATGGCTGTTTTTGCGTAGACATGTAAGGTTGTTTATATTACTTTATTGCAGTTCTCGGAGTTAAATCATTCACCTTCACCTGTGGATTTCAGTTGGCGCCGTGCCAATGAAGTTTTGGGGCGCGGCAGGCTACGGCTCAAGCAATTACTGGGTAAGCTGGCTCGGAAAATTGTTCCCCGCCGACACATTAATAATATAAATTAGAGCCAACACTTTTACGCTGAGGAGCAATTAGGACAGGTGAAGTTAAATATTATTAAAGTGACGGACAAACAACAAGCCACCTGGGACGAGCGTTTAATTCTACGATGGCGTAAATTTTAATTTAAATGTTAATTTTGAAGGTAAATTACCTATAATTAAGACAAATTTTGATGAAGTTTTTCAGTAAAGAATTCTATCACTGAATATTTAAAGGTTTTGGGTTTTTCTATGAACTAATATCAATTTAGAATTATGGTTTACCATAGACAAATGTGAAGTAAACTCTAAAGATGCGCAAAAATAGGGCGTTTGCATTTACATTATTTTACCGCAAGTTACGAAAACCACCTCCCTAGTCCCTAGCGTCTTCGTTAAGATATGACGGCCAAAGAAAATTATAAAATCGTCGGCGACCTTTTTCGTAACGGCTTTATAAAAGTGGTTGCATTTGCTCTTTATCCTAACTCAAATCTGTGAGAGAGATGAGTTTATAAAGTGATTTCGGTATGTAACTTTTGACAACTTTTGCAAACTGCAGCTCTCCGAATAAATTTTCAGTTAGTAAGAAGTATGGGTCAACTCTTACTACACGTATTATGAATTTACGAACGTGTTTTAATCTTACATCTACTTTCTATGTTTTTTATGCTTCTACTTATAAGCGATTTCTTTTCAAAAGTAATTAAAATATTGATAGGGTTAGTTACTTTTATTGCTAAGAGAAGGTGCTGTGAACGTTGTGCCCTAATCAGTTCCCTACCCAAATTTTCCAGTGCCGATGATGATGATGATATTTCCATACATACATAACATCACGCCATCATTCCCAGAGTGGGGTAGGCAGAGCTACAGAAATACCAACAACTCTAAAAATACCTGTTAATAATTCTGTAACCACATTTTGCACAAGTAGGCTATTGATATTTCCAGTACTGTGTAAAACGCGTAATCATAAACTGTTTACGTATCATATTATTATTAAGTATTTTGTTCGTGGTGACGTCTATTGTTATTAATAACTTAAGTTATTGGTCTAATTCATTATAATTTTAATTTTATTAAGCACCTTATATTATAAAGTTATTTGTGTTGTTTTGATACATAATATTACGACGATCCTGAATGGAGAAACAATTTAATTTTATAATTTAACATGCCGTGTTATTTATACTGTAACATTACATTGAGTAATAAAATCTGAATCTGAATCTGAATCATTGTGTATTTAATCAATAGAAATACAATATTCGTACTTTATTGCGATGCAGCTGTTTTATTTACTTCACTAAAGTTTTGCGAAAATCAAGATAAACTCCATTGCTTTTAAACTCAACTGCATCTTAAATTTTACAATGCAGTAAATTTTCATTAAAAGTCATTCCTAAGTTACATTGTTGCTACGAGCGAAAATGTTCTGCTGTTAAACACCATCCCCTCGTTCGCGGAGTTTCACTGCCCTAGTTGTATCATCAACACGTAACAAAATAAAAAAGGAATACGTAAAAACGTATCTACTTAAGTTTAATTTGCTTTATGCAACCGTAAAGTTTAATTGAAATTTATTTCTTTATTTTACTTGTTTCTTAAGTTTAAAGTTAGAAAAGCGCCTTGAAGTCAGGAGATGAATTTTGCAACCGTTAGTGCTCTCTGCTAGAGTTTAATACAGTAGGAATATATATAAAGCCATAAAACTCACACGTATTTTTAACAAGCAATATATGACTGTAGCTTTTTTACCTTTTTTACCCATTAAAATACAATTTCTTAACGTTGCTTTGTAGGGTTTTTGAAGGTTGTGCCAATTTACAAGTTACATCTGCACGGCTAGCACATGACGGCACGCGAGTTATGTCGCGCGCGAGATAGACTACCCGTCATTGTCTAATTAGACAGGTCAGAAAAAGACAGGTAGTCTATCTCGCGGGTGACATAACTCGTGCGGCGTCATGTGCTAGCCGTGCAGTATAAGACTTTCCTATGCCCTACATTCCGAGTATGACAACTGAAAACATGTCTCGTCTCGCTTGCACCTATAGCGCGCAACCGGGATAGTATAAACGCGATGTGGGTTGAAAGCAGTGCTAACAACTGTAAGCAGCTATTCAGGAAGTTGCACACAAAGGGTTTTGAAGCAGCCACGCTGTGCTTCGCTGAATGATGCCGCTTGCACGGATTGGTTGAGAATCGTTTGAAACTCAATGCATCCCTTTCTTACTCGACTAGAACAAAATATATAATAGTGCCACTCCATGTCTTCCCCTGGATGTCGTAAGAGGCGACGAAGGAAATATGGGCTTGTAGTACTGTTAGGCGATGGGCTTGCAGCCTGTCACTAATACACTAGTAAACATCTTGGCCTGATTGTGCAAAATGTGGTTACAGAATTATCAACAAGTTTTTTTAGAGTTGTTGGTATTTCTGTAGCTCGGTCTAATCCCACTCTGGGAACGAAGACGTGATGTTATGTATGCATGTAACAAAATATATAGAACTACACGTGATTTATCTTATGCAAATTAAGCTTTTGCGTTTAAAATATTGTGGTATGTATTATTTTTAAGAGCCGAATAATATTTTACCCAATTGTTAAAATATTATTCGGAATGAAAATGAAAATATAACACAAATAAAGATAAGTCAGCTTCAAAGAAATGTTTTTGTTGTTCAATGTTTGGTTATAAATTAGCAAAAATAATACGAGTCTACATTTGTGACAAGTAAAACAAATGGTTTAACGTCATTTCATTTCAATGTGCAAGAAAGCGGGACGGGATCTTATCTTATTATTTTCATACGAGAGAGAAAACAATCGTCGTATTATTTATGAGACACGTCAATCACACTATTGGAAATCCATCCATTATCACGGTATCACCGTCTACTGGGATTCGGTTCATCGTGAATTGTACAGTAAGACCTACTCATACTAATTATATTCTAGACAGACATTAACCAGTTTTTGTCTTAGATTTGCCTAGTATACTTTTTAGGAAATACAAATAGAATACAATAGAATAGAAAAATATTTATTTCTTAATTCTACTAATTTAGAAGTAAGTTATAAAACGGTGCTAGTTTTGGTATCCATTCACGTCGTACCCCCCCCGTCGTACAAATAAACCCACTATGCAAAAAAGAGGTTAAAAACCGGCCAAGTGCGATTCGGACTCGCGCATGAAGGGTTCCGTAACATTATCTATAAAAACGGCAAAAAAAACACGTCTGTTGTATGAGAGCTCCATTAATTATTTGTTTTATTTTAATTTACATACATACCATCACGCCTTCATTCCCAGAGTGGGGTAGGCAGAGCTACAGAAATGAAAGGCTTGTTGGTAATTCTGTAACCACATTTTGCAAAATCAGGCTAAGATGTTTACCAGTGTATTTATTAGTGACAGATTGCAAGCCCATCGCCTAATAGTACTACAATTTAATCCCTTAGTCGCCTCTTACGATATCCACCCATGGTAAGATATGGAGTGGCACTATTATAACCCGGCACCACACGGGATTTTAATTGAATTATTAATTTTTAAAGTGAATATATACGAGTAACTAAACATTCTGTAAATATTGCAAGCGTCTACCTGTTGCCGTTATCAATATCGAGTAAGAAAATCACGTTTGTTGTAAATCCCCCTAAATATTTATTTTATTCTGTTTTTTACTATTTGTTGTTATCGCGGCAACAGAAAAACATCATCTGTGAAAATAGGGTTCCCGTTTTACCCTTTGAGTACGGAGCCCTAAAAAATGAGGGAGCTAAACGAACGGAGAAATTAACTACCTTACAATACCTCGGAGCCGAATTGGATACAGTGCAAAGCCTTTAGACGTGTTTCGTCATTGACGTCTTTCGACTGAAGCGATGCTTATGGGCCGTTTACTGCTTTACTTAGCACAGATACAGTATTACTTTAAGTATTTATTTTATGCTTATATTTATTCGCTGCAGGTTTAAAATACGAGTAAGTGCCGGGTCCCTCGTGAGCGCTCTCACAATTACTTACGAAATTATCCCGGTGCTTAAAACATCAAACGCGAATTCCCTTAGAAGTTTTCTCAATAAAATCGTATTAAGGTACCTAATATAATTCCAGAATGCCTTTCAAGTATTGTCTACCTAATAATCTGCTCTCACTTCAACAGCTTTTGAATTAACTGCCAAAATACATCAAGGTGGCAATTAACAGTCGAAAATTAAATATTTGTACAACAACACAAATTTGGTTTGACCTCGATACTGAGGCAAAACTCATTTCAGATGTGAAATGAAATACAGATTGCTACATATTTAAAAAAGGGATTCCTGTTCATACATGGGTTTTTCATCGCATAATTGGCATGTAATCGCAATTTATTCAGGAGGTGTATCCGCGTTAGTATATTAGCGAACAATTTCCCCTGCCGCCGGGAATGTCGTTTTCCTGTAGGTAATCATTTAAACCCCAACTCAGGCGGGAGGTTGCCCTTCCGGCAAATGCTCAAGGTTGCCGCACACTGGTCAGCTCAGCACATATCAGTTTGGCTTCCGCTCCAAAACAAATGAAACACCCACTCAACGACTAAGGCATTGCCCTACTTACTGCGCGAGATCAGCGCGTTTAAGACTACGCTTACCGACTTAAAACGTCTTAGGACAGTTAAAACGCCCTTGTTGGTATCTCATTCTTGTAATGTATAGTCACAACATGTGAATGTTAAGCCAGCTATTCTACATAATTTAGCTAAGTAATACCTACTGGATAATTTATACGAGTATAACCGGCCTTGCACGATTTACATTACACGGCCAAAATACAAACAGTGGCAAGTGGCTCAACAATCCCATGTATCTGTGCCACGCAGAATTTAGGTTGAAATGAAAGCGTATCTTATGCGACATGTCTCCGGTGACCTTTATTTTATTCTAGTGCTTGCGGTGAAGGCGGTGACAGTGCTACGCCGTAGCGGCGTAGCTCGTAGCATTGTGGCTTCCGCTGTCTCTGTATTTATCTCATGAATATCCATAAATCATGCCAGAGGGCTCAGATTCAACTTGGTAAAACTTTATTGCTTTTGACGTGGTTCCGAAAGAGGCCTAGTAGGTTGAACACGCTAAAGTCATCTACAAAATATTGTGTTTAACATGGTTCACTTTTTACTTTTTGGCCCTTATTCGACATGGTCTTTACAAATATTGTTATCGTATTGATTAAGTTATGTTAGTTCTTATTAGATTGAAATTAAAGCGGCTGTGTTATAAAAATTGCGATTGTGATAGGGAAAAAACAAAGTAGAATAGAGGCCCTGATAATAGTAGAATTATACCGACACGTACTATATCTTATCTCTATATACCCCGTAATTTATCTTGTGCGAATAATATTCAGAATGTGATACTAAATTCTAATGGATTGCGACCGTATCAGTAATTCAAGCGTTTTGAACAAGGTAACAGGGAACCGAAATAAAAACAGCTGTGTAAAAATATCTACTTACTCGTACTTACAATTTAAGACTAATATTTGACATGCAATCTTAAGTTTATTTAATATTAACTACTAGACTAGACTCGAATTAAGTATTTTATATTGTTAAACATAGACATCTATATGTACTGATTTTTTTTACTGATACTGATTAGTTGTATCTTTTTTACTGTTGTTCACTTCCATAATTATTCCACATAAAGTGTTTACATACATACATATTATTGTGGCCAAGGGGTGTCATGTTTCGGTAATTTCGTGGCCGCCGGGTAGCTGACACCGCGAAAATGTTTTAATACTTATTTTAATTTTATGTTACTTTTTGTTTTGTACTTTTTTATGTTATGGTTAAGGCACACGAGCACTCAGGCCACCTGATGGTAAATGGAATCTGAGACCCATAGACATTTGAATTCTCAAGACTATAATCCTAAGACCTCAAATGCGTTGCCAACCCTGACGAATAAGATGGAATGCCTCTATTTATATCTAACTCAGTAAAACGGTTATAAATTGACCAGAAAAACATTCGCAATATATTTTAACCAAAATTTTACTTTAATTCGTTGTGTATAACTAGAGACCTTATAATGGATATTCTACATTTTTTACACCTCTATCGTATTTTTTCTGACCGCCGTTATTGTGAAGTTGATAAGGCTGTCGTAACACTGACAATACGGGAAAAGACATTAAAAACATTTAGAATGACAATTTTGTTGTTGGTAGGTTATCAATGTAAATAATCATACAAATAATCAGAGCAGAAAGAAAAACAAAGAAAAGGAATTTATTCGAAAAAAAAATCGCTACTCAGAACAATCAGGAAGATAATTTGGTTGATTAGGGTAAGACCCCGCATCCCACTCGTCAATTGGCAGCAGCTCCTTTTGATCTTTATCTCGGCTCTCGAGACGAATTACACTTACTTATTCATTTTCAACAAAGAGGTTTCCTTTGAAGGTAAATTAAAAAATGATATTCTGCCATCTACCAAATGTTTTCAATGAAACAAATTACTTTACCTGTATTTGAGAATGTTTGAACTTTGCTTCCCTAGTGACCGTCCAGACTTGAGTTTAATAAAATAACTCGATATTTGTGTTGTTTGCAAGTAATTTACATGAAAGTTTACTTTAAAACATGAAATATAAAATACAAAATAAATGGTTCTAAAACTGGTTTTGCAAATAATAGAGTAATATAACAGCTTCATAGTTAAATGCGCGTTTTACTAAATATATATATGTAAGTACAAAAAAAACGAAGGCAGTTTCGTGTGCATGCATAAAGTTTAGTATTCTTTTTAAAAAACCTAGGTTTTATCCTCGTTTCAATAATTATTTTACCAACTAAGGCCTCTATTCCTCTTTTATTTATTATTACACTAGGGCCTCTATTCCACTGGGTAAAACCATATTGCCTTTGGCATGTAATTGTATTGTCTACTTTACGATAGCTCTTATTTAGTTGTCAGCAATGGCGGCCGAGTTAAACAAACTACAATAACATGTCAAAGGCAATTTGGTGTTACCCAATAAGAATAGAGGTCCAGCTTTAAGTTATAAACTGTTCAGCAAATTTAATTTCATGCCTGAACTGATATTGAGATAAATAGAAAATTGGCCTTTGAAATTGAGCAGACGCTTTCCAGCCGCGTCCGCCGCCGCCGCGCCGAAAGGTGCCATTTTCAATTAGACTTACCGCCTGTTTTACAATCGACAAGTAAAGCATATTTGACAGATAAATTTAGCCCTTTCTTTTTTTTACACTTGAAAATAGACAAAGAAAGAGCAAAATTGATATGGCAGATAAATATACTCGATTGTGGAACAGGCCCTTAGAATTTGCGTTTGCGTTCACACCTCACACTAGAGAGGACCGATAGTGCGCGCCGGGCCTGTAACGTGATTACGGGCACAATCAGAGGTATATTATAACTCGATCGTATTTACTTAATGTTAGGAGAGGAATTTAGTTAATTTTCACGCTCATTCCCGAAATATCAGAATTTTAAAATACCTGATTCTCTATATATAGTAAATTGGTATGCCAAAAAAAAAGTATTCAAATTGATCTACGAGTAGGTAGGCCAGACTGGGGACTTTTTATTTTTGACCATAATTTCCTTGTTTTTTATCATATTTTAAATTTTACAGTACTCAAAGACGTGAAATTTAATAAACTACCAGTAGGTATACTACTGTCTACCAATTTTATTGTATAATTATAATACCTATTTTAATCGTAATTGTAATTTAATAAATATCTACTACGAGTATGTACCTTCTTATTCTGTAATTATTTATGTAACCTTAAGACGTGTAATTTTTAAAGTTTTATGAAGAAATGAGCATGAGTATTACTGTTGAAATTATTTTTAAAGGTAGCATTTAAACATTGTGAGCAGATCTCCAAAACTGGAGGTAGCCAATAGTTTCAAGTCTCCCATATAGTATGTATGGGTGACTCAATTTGTGTGAGATTGTCCCCTGATAAAAAAGACGAGATATCGTTTCTTTTCTGTAATTAATAGAATTAGAGGCAAGAAATTATTTTCATTAAAGCCCTGTACCTAAAGTAAACAAAAACTCGAGAATTCACTAAAAAAACACCACAATCGCTGGGTTCGATTAATGCAAGTACTTAAAATACGTTTCGTCATAAAGTCCGAGAAAACAACGATTTCAATATATTTAAAGCCAAAAAGGCTTTGTTCAAAAAAAGGCTTTGTTCAAAAAAAGGTTGCAGAAGTGGTTCGGAGAAGCCTTTTACATCTCTCAAAAAGGTTACAGTTGCCGTGTTTTAGTACCGTTTTTAATTCGGCCGACTTCATAAGAGTTATTAAAACGTTGACAATACGGAAACACGTCAAAGGCGATACCGTTTTACCGTTTTTAGAATTCCAGCCCAGAATCAGAAACCTCAAGTACCAGAAACGCGCTGAGTAAATGTTACCACCATCCGACTAGCAATTTATACAATTTGATAAAGAAACAATTTGATAAAGCAATCAGGAGGTTAAATTTACATTGTGTTGCGCCGTTTGCATTCGCTGCACAGTCAACTTCAATTCAAATGAGCTATGTTCCAATTAAATATTCACAGAGTTGCAACTTCCTTGGAATAATTTAGGTTCTTGGTATAGGAATCTTAGTTTGAATACTTAATAATCTAGGTTAGTTATATAGTGTAAGGCACTGCTAAAATAACCTAGCCTGGTTTTAATTTCCACTGTTGTTTTTTTCAGTTTTTTTTTGTTAAGGAAAAGGCACTCGAGCACTAAGGCGACCTGATGGTAAGCGGAATCTGAGACCCATACACATTTGAATTCTCTAACTATAATCTTAAGACTGTAATCCTAAGACCTCAAATGCGTTGCCAACCCTGAGGACTAAGATGGAATGCCTCTATGCTACTAATTTCACCGGTTGTCTTATCCCCACACCGGAACACAATAATGCGAACACTGTTTCACGCTTGGCGGTTGGTTAATGGATAACATGGTGGTATAGTAGCGATCCGGACGGACCCTGCACAGGGTCCTACCACCACTAGTTAGTTAGTAGTTAGTTGTTAGTTTTAAAGTCTTGAAATTTAAGATCTCTGACCCCTTGTAAGATACACGTTTATACTTGCACGTCTTTACTATGCATGACGCGTGTTCTTTTATAAGTATCACTATAAGGTACTGCCGAGGTCAGGGAGCCGAAATTCTAAATTTTTGAGTCGATAAATACAGAAACGTTAGCAGAGTTTGAATCTTGGCCTCCTGAAGATATAATGTTTGTCTCGCCCATTTACCCAGGCTAGCGAGAAATAAAAATACTGGCGCGGGGACAATTTAGTAAACAATATTTGTTTACTTAATTGGCCATGGTTTTTTTACGTCAGTAATATGGAGTTAATTCGGAGAATAAGCGTCGCAAGAAACTCCAGTTCCTCGCCAACTAATTTTTTACTGTTCAGAAGTCAAACTAGGAACCCTTATAGTTTCGCCATGTCAATCCGGCTATCAATCTGTCCGCGGCGTAATATATAAATTACGCTGATAAAGTTGTAAAATAAAATCTAGGAATCTTTTTTAGGTTATCTCGTCCCATTGATGTAAAGTAAAGATAGACATATATATTAGTAGTTAAATTTTTGCTAGAGTTACGTCGTCTTCACCCTCTAAAGCCAAAACTACGAATATCTACTAAAAATCACGAAAATAGGGCCAAATAGGATCTTGTCAGGTTTTAAATATTTAATAATGAAATTAATAATAATGACTAAGACAACAACACGATGACAGTCTGTACGTCTGGATTTAATATATATCAACCCGTACCATATACTATATACCATAATGTTCAAGAGAACATATGGTATCATTTTCACAAAAACTGCGTCAGTCAAGCTGAAGAATACTGCTGAAAAACAAACAGTATATTTTTTTCATTTTTTTATTTGTTAAATATAATCAAAAAGTGTTAAAAAGGACGAAAGATACAATTTTAACTCGGAAAGTTTGATAGTTCTTTTTTTTATTACTCGAGATCAAGGTGATTTACGAGTTTTACGTGAACCAAATATAAATTAAAATAAAAACGAATAAATCAACATCTCCTTAATTGTCCAAAGCAACTCGTTGAAATAATCACGACCTTTCCCAACAAGACCGCAACCGAATCCGACAATTTGACCCGTCGAGTTTCGACATTAATCTGCTGCGCGTTCCCTGAGCGTTCATTCGTTCAAAAGACCAACAGAACTTTGATATCCCGGGGAAAGTCAATTATAACAGGCAATTAGTGAGTAACGCTTCGAATTACGACGGGTTGCGAATTAAATAAACCTCTAAATAAATTCGTGCCGGTTATGAGATAGATGGGTTTTTTTTAATGAGACAAAATTCACTAAGTGCCCTATTTTCTAAATCCTATCCAACTATAATTTCTCCTTCCTACCATCCCAACAATTGTAAGGATTTTTCAAGCATTTGTCTTTCAATCAGGCATAAACTGAACTTGGCACAAAGTAAGTCTACATAATATTATGAGCCGTAAATTTGTTTTTTACACAACGGAGGGTGCGTCATATATAATCGTTGTGTTTTACGCGTATAGTACCCAAAAAATCTTTTCCAAACCCCACAAAGTTCACACAAACTCGTTCGCTGAACTTAATGATTAGCGTGATGAAGGAAAACGCCGAAACGTCAACCTGTCACTGAACTTATTTATTTCGTGTCAGATGTTCCACCCACGGCCACGGCCTACGATCGCCGATTGTTGTTAGTAAAAATATTTCAATAAGGGCTTGTAGTACTGTTAGATGGGCTTGCAACCTTTCACTAATACACAGGGCCTCTATTCAGGTGCGTTAAAACGATATCGTGTTTGACACGTTTGAGAATCGTTTATGTCACAGTCGCCATTATTGTAAATGACATAAGAGTTATCAAAACGTTGACAATACGGAAACAGGTCAAAAACGATATCGTTATAACGCAGTTGAATAGAGGCCCTGGTAAACATCTTAGCCTGATTGTGCAAAATTTGGTTCCAGAATTATCAACTTTTATTTTTAGAGTTGTTTACAATTCTGTTGCTCTGCCTACCCCACTCCGGGAATGAAGGCGTGATGTTATGTATGTATGTGAATATTTTCTTAAAGTATAAACGTAATGGAATTAATGCATAGAAGCGCATGTAATATAAAATAAATTGGTAACCCTCATGCAACAGCCACCCAAGTTCTTTTGTAAATTGAGATAAAAGAAGTCGTTTTTTCGCGTGTCGTCGTAAGTGCACATTGGCGTGATTTACGGTTATAAATACGGTCTTGACGGAGCTTGAGAGAAATTAAAGCAATCGAGCAGACGGACCGAAACCCAAAACAATTATCAAACTGGTTAAAGCGGTCTTGTTAAAAAACTACTATGTTTTCTTAGTAAATTATTGTTTTGTATGACTTTCAAATTTATGGAACTTTTAGCTTTATTTTGAAAGAGATACGACCTTAAAAAAAAAAATATTTGGTGCCCATTTTGCACCTAAGTTAATTAGCAACAAAACACTACAATTTACAACCGAATTGATTAAATATTTTTGAAGTTATTCTCTGGTTTAGGAAGTTATATTTGTAAGCAGATGTAAGACCAAAAGACGGGTGGGCGAGTTATTTTAGGTGAGTATATATACATTTATTACATTATATACTCACAAGGACAGAGGACAGAGTGTTTACCCAATTAAATGTAAACTCAGCCTGCGTATTACATCGCTTTTGTATCGGTGCGAATTAATACTCGTAGCACAGTTATTTATATTGCGGAAACCTATATTATTTTATTACCTTGTCTTTGACTCTTTTGACAATTTATTATGGCAGTTAAACACGCGGCATAAAAACGTTATGGTATTTTCACGCTGGCTGTAGACCTTGTGCCGTAATAATGCCGTAATAATCTGAGTTTTGACCTCTCTCGCAACGTCTTCTTTTAGCACAGTAATATTACTGTGCAATATCTCGCCCACTTTTAATGCACATTTGATATTAAACAAAAGATCTTTTAATTTCTCTTGCTATTGTTCTCTTAGTAAATTTAATAATAAGAACCTGCGAAAGCTTTTTAATCTGTCCATGTTTGTATCGGACGCACATCGGACTATGTGCCGAACACTGAAACTTGTTCTATCATCATTATGCATAGAAATCAGTGCAATAATTCTACGGAAAATACCAACCACATCCATTTATATTTATACAATAATAGATAATTGTTCCTGTTGTTATAGGTACAAGTACAAAACACTTAAGGCCACTGGCGGATTTGCCAGTAGGCTGAGTAGTCTGGAGCCTAGGGCGGCAGATGTTAGGATGCGGCAAATTTGGATTTCTTACAGAAAAAAAAACAGTATTATATACATACAGAAAACGAGTTTCGAAATTAAAAAAATATACATAAGTTTTAGTACTGTATACTTAACGTGAACACTAATGTCTATATACGAAAAAAATCTGAACACTTTATAAATTATACTTTTGTGATGAAAGGGGAAAAACGATGTAATGAAGACAATAGAGCACAAATCATAAAGTTGCAATTTCATTGACAAAATAAATATTATTGTGAACTTGGGTATTTTCAGAGGTCAGTAGCGGCGGCAAAAATTGAATAGCCTACCGGCGGCAAATTAGTAAATCCGCCACTGCTTAAGGCTGGTTATGTAACATCATGCTACACTTTTATTTCAGTAGACGCTTTATCGAAAGAAAGAAAGAAAGAAAGAAAGAAATGGTTTATTCGGTGTTAAAATAAAATGAACAAAAACAACAACAAAACATATCAAAAAAAGAGTAATACGAACTTAGAGTAGGTACTTAATCTTCTAAAAGTAACACCGAAATGGTTGCCACTCAGCAAGGTGTCCAGGCTTACTAGCCTTGACGCTGATTTTCAGGGCCACCGAATTGAAAAGAGAGGAGAGCGCTGCCAGTCCGTCTCACTACTATTTATTTAAAGTAATGCTATGCTTAAAGTAAAATTATTGACAAAAAACATCTCTGACTTAAAATTATTGGTTGTGTGTGTGTGTGTGTGTGTGTGTGTGTGTGTGTGTGTGTGTGTGTGTGTGTTTGTGTGTATGTATCTATGTAAGATTATATTATTTTTAAAGTTAACCGACTTTTATATTAAGTACAGGGGACAAATATCGGTTAACGAATCAGCTCTGATTCAATTTGAGCTAAATATATAGGCTCCGACGGGCGGTTATCACGTTACGCTTGTGAACACGTGTCCCGATACGTGCGTTGTAGGACCCTTGTCAACGAGACCCGGGAGCAGGAGGTGACACGTTTTGAATTAATAACCTAAGCACACAAACACACACACACGGACAAACTTACGGACGCCAGTGTAAATGGCTCTACTACCGCAAAACTTGCGTGCACGGAGATGAGTTCGACTTTAAGTCAATGGGAAAATATATGTTTGTTAGGAGTATATTGTAGGTACGTTCGTAATAAACTGCATGTAATAGCGACCCCTTGCGAGAGATTGACCAATATTTGACCTATCATCTAATAAATTTGTCTTCTATTGATCTGAACAAATCTATGTCTATTGGTAAACAAATTAGAGTTGAATTGGATAGTACATTTAAGGGGCCATGTAGCAGAGTTCTTATTGCGATGGGAATATATTGCGAAAAGGTACGTTTCCGTTTTAGTTTCGCCATGTCCGTCCGTCCGCAGTCTAGCGCAGGGTAACAATAGGGTACCTCCCCTACAAGTAACGTGGGGATGTATTTTTTTTTCTTGTCTACCCTATAGTGTGGGGTGTCGTTGGATAGGTCCTTCAAAAATATGTTTGGGTTCGGGTTTATGAAAACAGTTTTTCGATTAAGTAATCCGTGTATTAAGCTTTAAATGGCTTATTTTTGTTAGACACAAGTGTCGTGGTCCCCCCCCCTCTACAGCCAAAACTACAAATACTAAAAAAATTAAAAAAAAAACTTACATGAAAAAGCTTGTAACGCATTTTAAAGGAAAACTATCACGACTAAGTAGACATCATTGGTTCTTGAGATACAGGCGATTAAAGTGTTTATACCTACTAAAATCATCTAAGACGGCACCAATTGACTTTAAATAGAAAATTAGGTAGTTATTACTTGTTGATTTTCATGTTTGTAATACTTAACGGCTTCGGAACCCTACATTGAGCATGGTCCGACATTGTCTTGCTCGGTTTTACATTATAGTTTTGATTCCGATTAGTTTCGCAACGATTTGACGCAGAAAAAGTTTTATAATTGGTCATCGGTGCGGCGAGTTGTAGTCCCGTTTCACGTAGAACATAATATCATGGAATTTTAAGCAAATAAAGATTATTTGATTTGATTTGAACATTTTGCATGGTAAGTGCAGGTTATATTTCAGAAAATGTATTCACACTAAGGGCCGGGTTAGTAGACTGATATCGGTTGAGATTGCCGTTTCATGATACGTCAAATGAGACGTCAAGTCATAGAGAGATGTCATTACTGAGGAGTCTTGTGACTGCATTACAGCAGCAACGTAATTTGTAGCAGTTACTTTAACTGCGACTATCAACCTAATAGTTGCCACATGACCGTATATTTAGGCTTAATTCTCCTTATTGCTAACCCCCCTGTAAAGCCTACAATTTTAATAAACGCTTAGAGGATAATAAATATCATTGGGACAGTGTCACACCAATAGCCCCAAACTAAGCTCTAGGCTTGCACTATGGGTACTAGACCACAATAAACTTACTTATGTATATGTATAGAAAAACACGTGTCTTAAATACATAGAAAACTTCCAAGACTGAGGAACAAACAGACGAGCTCATCATACAAATTTCAGCCCTTACCGGGATTTGAACCTAGAACCGCTAGCTTCGTAGGCAGGGTTACTATCAACTATAGGCTAACATGTCGTCAGTAATTATACTAACTATACTTCGTTAAATTCGTACACATTTGCTTTAATAACACAAATAATATCGAAAAATGTTTGACTACATATTTTAATTATTGTTATACTTAAGTCAAACCTATAAAATATTTTATAATGATGATTTTGTTAATGAAACGAAAAATAATCCTTAAAATATAGACTAAGATTTTCTTACTCAACGAGGTGAAATCTTAATTCCAAGACTTGCTTGCTGGTTCTACTCGTACCTACCTTTTTATGCTTTCATTAAAGCTAAGCTTGCTTAATAAGATGTTCGTACTAAACTGTATATTTACCTCTCTAATTTAAACATCATTTTCCACTTAAGATTATTTTTTTGGAAGAGATAAGATCTATCTAAGAGTTAATCCTCCACCTGTGAATTTTCCCGGCGAGATCGACTCGATCCCGTCTGGACACGCGGCTCGTCCACAAATTTTATGATAAATTTTCGGTACGCTGCTTTCTCTGCATACCTTCCTAATTTACGTACCCGGGGCAGGAAACCTTCGTGTTTGAATACTCGTAAATCCTACCATCAAGGTGTTGACCTCGACTGCTTTATTTCAATTTTACGGGCTGCTTGAAACGTTTACGAGCACTTGAGTCTACCGTTCAGTCGCTCGGCTGCGTAAAACGATAGAGTTTTGATTAATGATTAATTATTGAGTTTACTTCGTTAAAGCACAAGGGGATGGTAAAGATTAGGAGGTGATTTCATCTTTAATGATTCTTAGATTGCTACATTTTAAACAGCACCTCGTCTTGTGTTTGAATAACCTCAAAAGCAAAATATTGCAGTTATAAAAGCTATGATCTCCAGCGTTGGAAATGTGCAAAGGATATTTCAATTTAAGACAAAAGCGGTCATGCGATAGTTTTATTGATGATGTTATAGATAACCCCTTATTCCCGTAACTTAACAGTTTTTTATGTAGAGTTTCTTAATGAGAATGTTCGCAATGTAAAGCTCTTTTGTTTGTGTGCTCGAAACGAAACGTTGATGTAGGAAGTGGTGAATATTAAAGCGGCCCCGCATAGTTGTCGTTCCGCCCGGGGAATGGCCGGAGCCTCGCGCTCGCAGAATTCCGCACGGACGACGCTCCGAGGTGACCTAATAATATACTATTGACGATAAAACCTCACAATTTCAAAAGAATAATGACGTCATCTTTAAGCCCACCGTTTAGAAAGCGACGTGCAACAAATCAGTTCAGGGCCTCTATTCTACTGCGTTACAACGATATCGCGTTTGACGTGTTTTTGAATCGTTTATGTCACAATCGCCATTATTGTAAATGACATAAGAGTTATCAAAACATTGACAATACGGAAACACGTCAAAAACGATATCGTTACTCCCAAGCCCAGTCCAGAATCCTAACTCAGTGCATGATTCGGTCGTATTTATTTCGTTTGCGGTGACGCTTGTACCATTATGCGGGTAGTTAGGTATGTCGATTAAATTTCCGATTAGAATTACAGTCTCAGCGAAAATAATAAATAAACGGGTGCCTTTAGTACCTATTATTTCCATTGACGGTAAGCCGGCTTTTCATGATTATCTCCCTTTAATTTCAATACTATTGATTTCTGTAAATCGTCTATTGTACTGCGAGTATTTGCGCCATGCTAGTAATGCTTGTTTAATTTCTGAATTTCAATGTAGTCTTATTGAATTATTGGTTGGCCTATTTTATTAAGGGGTACGTACATCTAAAATGGAACAATATAATTCTTAAAGGGATAAGTTCGCCTTTGTAAATTTTTAGGGTTCCGTACTCAAAAAGATAAAAAATATATAAAAGTTGTTTATTCAGTAAGTAGGCCGCACGGGCACTTTTACACGTCAAAACTCTACTGGCGCTTCAAAGAGACCACTGCTGAGAAGGAGCGCCAAAAAAACTCAACAGTCAGTATTTTTTTTAAATATTGCTTATGACAATGATAGAACTTAACCTAACATTATATAAATCAATTAACAAAATTTAAATATATATATATAAAGGATTAAAACGGGACCCTATTACTAAGACTCCACTGTCCGTCGGTCTGTCTGTCACTAGGCTGTATTTCAAGAACCGTGATAGCTAGACAGTTGCAAGTTTCATAGATGATGTATTTCCGTTGTCGCTTTAACAACAAATAGTAAAAACAAAATAAAATTAATATTTAGGGGGCTCCCATACAAAAAACGTGTTATTTTTGCCCGTTTTTGCTCGATATTAATAACGGCAACAGCTAGACTACTATAGTGAGTAATGCTGTATAGGTAATGGTGGAGTCCGACTCGCACTTGGCCGTTTTTTCTTAATCTTCACTGTAATGATTTTGTTTTTCTTTTTGTACAATACAGGGTTTACAAACATTATAAAATCAGACGTCTCTTTTGTTCTACGGATTTTACGCGAGTAGGTACGAGTATAAAGAGAGTTCGATAATTGTATTTTCAATTCTTGGCATCGAAAGATACCCTTAGCACAGACTCATCCTATTCCGAATTCACTGTTGTTACTCAAAGTGTTAGGTACCTATTAATACGATTACTATATATTTTTAGCCGACTGCAACTAGGAAGGACTGCAAGAAAATGTACCTACAAACTACCCGTTTTTCGGGCGTGTATGTTTGTATGTACATATAGCACACATGTAACAATGACTGTTTCTTAGGTAGACAAAACGGCTTTACATGACGTGGTGTGTAAAACTTGTCCTTTGCTTATCGTAGTTCATTGTCCTCACTTATCCATTCCAAGATTAACTGGGAAAGATCCCTTAAATTTCAAATTAGTGTTGGTACGTAAGTAGGTAGGTAGGTAGGGGGTGGTATATACCGAGGCGAAACTAGGGCGGGTCGCTAGTATACAAATAATGCTATGTATTGGTGAATAGCTTTACTGAATGGTTGTATCTTTGTTTGTAGCTAGTAATCGCTAGACCTACTGATTCAATACTTTTTTTTCTGAAGTTACATTATTCCCTGTAAATCAAAGCAAGCAAAATAGCGGACCAAAAGTTTTTCAATAAAAAATACCAGTTATTTAACACAAGTAAAAATTGAATGTTCCACTCCAAACAGTCTAATTTAGCACTATGTGGTTTGAAACCTTTAGATAAAACAGTCAAACCTCTTCAAGAATATTATCTTTCACTTAAGCTTGGTTGAGCCAGCATTTTATAAAATGCTTGCCAACTCAAGATAAAAGACATTTGAAACCACTTTACTTGAAAGTTTCAAATTGGATGGCGTTCATTTTAATTATATCAACGTACTTAATGTAATTGAGTTAACCTTCTAGCGATAAACAGCCTTTAATATTAGATGTCTACAATCGCCAGTGTGATGCAAAGCGTATTATTTGCTACACTACACATGCTCATTCCGAACCGAAGCACTCCGGGCCCCGCAGTAGTTCGATTGCACGTCACTCAACTGATGAAGTAATTTGATACGAGACAGCCAACAAATTCTAACTCGCACAAAACTCGGAGTGTTTCAAAAATTATGAGTTGGAAAAGAAAAGCGATTCTGTTTCAAGTTATACATGTTTTGTTTTTCTTTTGAACAAAAGTTTGTACTACTGTCACCAGTGTCACCCTAGTGAGAGTGATGATTTTGTGGTATAATTTTTTTGTACACTACAGTTAACGGCTTCGCATATGGCGGCAGTTACTAACTCATATAATTTTGGTAAACATTAATTCGTTAAAGCGAAACCAATAAAATACTAATGCACATTACGCTTAAAAAAAAATTGTTTTAGGGTGGGTACTGCAACTACTAACAGCGTACACGGGTGCCAGGGGGTATGAAAAAATAAGCAAGCTTTACTTACTTGACTACCAGATTTAATATTGAATGAATAAATGAATGAATGAATGAATGAATGAATGAATGAATGAATGAATGAATGAATATCAGGGGACAATCTCACACAAATTGACCTAGTCCCAAACTAAGCTCTAGGCTTGTACTATGGGTACTAGACAACGATAAACATACTTATATAGAGAAATACATACTTAAATACATAGAAAACATCCAAGACTCAGGAACAAATATTCGCGCTCATCACACAAATATCTGCCCTTACCGGGATTTGAACCCAGGACCGCTGGCTTCGGAGGCAGGGTCACTCCCAACTAGGCCACCGTGTCGTCAAATCGAGTCGTGTATTGGCGTCTATATCATTTTATGTTCATGTAATTCTAAATTCCGGGTACCGTACCTCAAACGAAAAAATGAACTCTTATAGAGCTGTAAAAAATATTCGTTGTTCGTCTGTCTGTCTATCAAGATCCTTTTTCTTAGTAGGTTTCCAATACTCAAATCTGCAATCTCATAGAGCTGTAAAAAAAACAAACTTCTAAGTCAACGCAATCAAAAGATGACGCATATTTTGACACTCGCATGGGAATCAAAGTCTCATAAAGGAGAAAATCCGATAACCGCACTTGTCCGTTTTTAGGGTTCCGTAGTCAAACTAATAACCCTTATAGTTTCGCCATGTCCATCCGTCCGTCCGCAGCCTAGCGCAGAGGCTATTGCTACTATTATTATATTTGACATATTAGTCACACCAACAAATTGGTAAAATATAAAAAAATATATGTTACTTCCCCTAAACGTAACGTGGGGACGTGATGTCGTTGGATAGGTCGTTCAAAAATATTGTGGCTTTGTAAAATAAATTTTTCGATCAGGGGTCCGTTTATGAAATGTTAAGCTTCAAAGCGCAAATTTTTGTTAGGTAACGAATACGGTAAGGTTAACGAATTAAAAAGGAAAACCATCACGACTAAGTAGACGTCATTGGTTCTTCAGATACAGGCGATTAAAGTGTTTATACCTACTAAAATCATCTAAGACGGCACTAAATGACTTTAAATAGAAAATTAGTTATTATTTGTTGATTTTTATAATTCATAATTCATAATAATTCATAATTCATTTATTCATTGCAGTTATGTTTGTAGTAAGTACTTAACGGCTTTGGAACCCTACACTGAGCATGGTCCGACATGCTCTTACCCGGTTTTTTTTTTTTAAGTTTAAGTACAGAGTGATCCTTGCGACGCAAACACAAATCTGACGACCACTCGATTGTTGAAATCGGGCTACCGTTCAGAATCTAGGAGGGAATCAGGAACATACATGCTGGTTAAAACATGTCCCTCTGTTTTCGGCATATGGGTCATTTCATGTAGTTTCACGATGGCCAACACTTGCAAATATCCGCCCGTGTACGATGCGCACGCAATGATTTTCCCAATTTTTAAGATGCGGGTTGTTGCAATATGCGAAAAGTTGCTCTACGTTCGACAATTTTTATTCAGGCTATATTCCGTTTTCCCAGCCAATGTCCATCGGTTTGAGATGTTTCCGTGACCTGTATACAAAAATACTAGAAACAACTTCGCATTTCTGCGAAATGTTACAACATATTTTCATGAGTGACTTTATGCTTCTCTATCTTAGAGCTGGGGTGAGTCTGGTGCACGGTCTACTAAAAAGGGCATTAAAATAAAACATTTGCACTTAACTATATACCCCCTCGCTTGTGGCTATACATTTGTAAAGAACGCAGCAAGACGGCCTCGTTTTAGCCTCAGTCAGAAGCAGTTTTCTGTCACGTCGCACATATACTCGCACGATAGTGGGACAGGCTTTTAGTTCGACGTCCGTCGCACATTACGGGGGGTTAATCTGGGGCTCTCATTCGCGGTAAATGAGGTTGGTAGCGTCCGTTTCATTCAGATGGTTAATGAAAACCGGGTAGAAAAATTCTCCCACATTAAATGGATGTAGGTTTGTGACGTTTGGGTGCTTCATTATTCTTGTCTCTGAGGCAACAAGAAAAATATGATATACTTAGTGAATACAATGAACCTTAAGATACAAATTTTTTGGAACAAAGAGGTTGTCATCTTTGTCATTATTCGACTCATACAAGTGTTTGATGTTACGTCAGATCAAGTTTAATTGTGTTAAGCAATCCATAAAAACTAACCATTAATGGGTCATACACATTTAGGTTATTGTCTTTCCCGTGGACACACCGAAAGTTAACGTTTTTAAGGCCTAATTTTCTGGCTAAGCCCATACCCGCAAAAACGCCGTCAGGACTGCTTTAGACCTATCATATAAAAACATAACTTATATACACACAAGGTTGTAACTATTGATCACAGTAGAGACAACTTTTGTTTTTAAGAGTGTGTATGACCCTAATATCTATGAAGATATAATAGTAAAATTCTATGAATTAAAAAGAGCTTATAATTAATCAACATCAAAATATTTATTTGCTGAACATAGGTAATTTATACAGTTGGTGACGTAAACAAAGGGTCTTAATTACGATATAACTAATGTAACTCACACACTTTTAGCCAAAAAAGTAATTGCCACTGTGTATAATTGCACTGTGCCCTATTCATCACACACTGCGAGCACGAAATTAGGTAATTCCTAGAACAAATTGCTTTTAGAGTGGGGCGTGCTGGACGAGACTCACTACAGAGTAAGTATTCGGAGATTGAAGCAATTTTAGTTAAGACAAATGTCCGACATAAAAGATCGTTATTAAAGTAGAACGAGTAAAAACCAATAGCGAATAAAAAGTTTAACGACGAAGTCCCTCTGCGTGGGACCGAGGCGACGACAAAAAAATCTTATTAGAGCACTTTTTGAACGTCCGAGAATTTTCAAGGAAAACATGGAATTTAATCCTACTACTAAATATAATACGGTTAATGTTGCTACTTTCTATTCATGAAGTTAATAGAAAGCGGGGTTGAGAAGTACTAAGGACACATCAAACTAGTCAGGTAGTTGTTAGACGTCAGCGAAACCCTCACAAGCTCGATGGGAAGGTCCAGCTACCAACAAAATTTTGATCAAATAGTAAATCCTATTTAGTTTCTAATTCCCAACATGCTTTTAATGATATGGAAAATATATAGGTTGTGGCAGGCACCTTTCCGCAACTCGATGACTTATGCTGCCCTCCTAAGCAAAAAAGCAGTATCTCAGATATAATGTCCAAAGCAGATTCAATCCTATACTGTTAGAAATAAGTTTACATTTGCTACAGAAGTTTTGTCTGAGATACTACCTTTTATGTTAGCAGGGCAGTATGTATGCACCTATTTTCCGTCTGGATTAAAGCTTTAACAAATCTGTTGAACTACTTTCGACGCAGCATTCCTCAAGTTCATCCATCATACTATACGTTCTAAATCCGAGCTCTGCGTTAATAGCAGCGGTATCACGTCGACGGCATTTGTAAATGTTCGGAATTTGAATACGATTGAAAAAGCCATGATTTATTTTATCACTTTAACTCTAAACACTGACCGAACTGTTGACCGTTAGCATTTTTTACACCCATATTTTTAATACAGTGCCTCGTTTGGCATACTCTGCTGCCTCGCGTGAACATGACGTGACGTTTCATCGTTGTCGGTAACGATCCTGAAATCAGCACGACCCGCGACGCGTCGTACATTAGCGGGAGCTTGCTGGGCGAGCGCCGAACTACTCCGAATGCATAACGAGCACTTAGTAACTCGTAGCGAAGCTATAAAAACTGAGTTCGGGTGTTTACGGTATTCGCAATTTTAGAGTGCGCTTCTATGTCACTCCTTTTACGTTCTACGTGATAAGGTTACCGTTGTTATTTTTCTGTTTTTGCATTCGTAAGTGAAAATGGTACAAATGATACAATCTGCAAGTTGTGTTCTCGAACAAGTATAATATCCTTGGATTCGAACTTAAAGATTATTATAAACCATAACATTGTTATCAGAGTCCGTTACAAGGTATGTGGTAATTAGGCTGCCAAAAGTTTTAGAGCGATATCAACTTTGAAATTTAATGCGGTCCCAAGGCAGACCACGATAGGTTGATGTCGTTATCGTATCAGGCCTGATATGTTAACGACATCAACCTATCGTTGGGGATCGTCGAGCGTGTGTGCGTGACGGGCGGTTCGATGCTCTCTAAACTTTATGGTAGGTATAACTGTAATAAGTAACGGGTAGTCTTTTTAATCCACAAGTCCCATTACTTCCTTTTTCATACGTGATGCATCCGATCAACGTCAACGTGACCGGCGTGGCGCGCCGTCGTGAATTGAAAATACTTTACATTTGGTATTTGTTTCTTTGTAAAAAGAGATTAATATCGGGAAATATATTTCAACCAGCTGTTTATTAGTTACCGTAAGCCATTGAAGTGAGTTAAATTTTGTTGACAGTATTTTACAAAACAAACCTTACTGGTATAGTGTTAAGCCCTAAAAAAAGGTGTATAGTTGGTTGTATGTTAGATTATTTAACCTTTTCAATGCCATTGACGGATATTTCCGTCATGGTTGACAGCGCAAAATAGACCTTAGCTATGAGGCAAAGTTGACATTTGCTCTGGTTTTGTATTTGACATAGCGTTGAAAAGTTAAGATTAATAAATTACTTAACAATTTTTTTAAAACTACAAATAACTTACGAACGAAAATACGAACATCTGTTCTGTCCTTTACGCTCGCCGTAAAATGAACTGCATAGCTTGTCATAATAACCCCTGGCATAGTTGGCCGAAAAAACTATTAGGCATGTGTAAAAACGCAATCTTAAGAAAGAAAAAATAATGGATTCCATTTCACAAGCTCTTACTAAGGTTATATTTTATTTGTAAGCGTTAACTGATGATGGTGGCGGTAAATACGATGCCATATTATAATAAAAGGCGACACAAAAGAAGGTGAAAAGCATAACTCCCGCGAAATGAGTTGTATTGTTAGGAAACAATACAACTCATTTCGCGACTTAAACGGGGCATTTTCTTAACGCAGGATATCTTATTCAGCGCGCTGAACAGTTTAAAACCCGCTTAATCATGTCACGGGAAGGGTGAAAACCTGAAAACTGAAAACCTGTGCGGGCGCGGCCCGAAGCCCCGAAGTCCCGGCCAGTGCTCAGTGCCTCCCCGGCCGTCGCCCCGGCACCTCGCGCGCGCCCGCCTGCTCCCCGCAACTTATCACGAACCTCGCGAGCCTAATCGCCGACACGTTGGTCGTAAAATTATTGCCCGTCAGTGCTTTGGATTATGACAGCGACAGGATTACCGAGTCAATGCCTTAATTGGATCAAAATGCAAGTTTATTTTGACGTTTTTTTTCGGACATGATTTTTATAATACTTTGAACTCTATTAGCTCAGCTTTTCCTAAGCTTTAGGTATATAAGTTTGCGTGTGTTCATTATTTTTAATTGATTTATTTTGCTTCTTAAATACATTGTTCCATTCTACCTTATAAGTAAGTAGCTGTTTATGTATGTACCTTGTCACTAACGCCTTTGACAGGATATCTAGTACAGGAGTTCAAACAAAAATCACTAAGGCCGACCGTACAAAACAATTTGCATTAAATTGGTACGCAAAATAAAATTAAGCCGTGGTTTAATTTCGGGGTGTGATTAACTTGTTATTTTAATTTGGAATGAACGACAACGCGACGCAACGTTCGGTGTTGACAAATCCGTGTTAATCCCAGTCAGGAAGAGATGATCGCTCTTTCAATTTAACTTATAAGCCTAACAACTTTTCCTATCACGATACAAGAGCATGCCTACCTACTTGAAAATGCCCTTCCCATTTTCCTCTACTTTTTCTTTTCTTGATAGCTTTATCTCGTGACTTTGCCTACTCATTGTCTTTCTTTGCCATAGTATTTTTTTTACGAAATCTTACGTAAATCGGTTTTACGGTTTAATTATGAAGATGAAACAAAGAAACATACTCGTACAAACAGCATCACTGTTAACTGACCACTAGTGAGCCTTATTTTAAGGTGTCTATTCCTGTTAGTGCTGATGTATATAGCAGGTTTACGTTAACCGGAGTTTCTGCTATTTAATCCTAACGACTTCGCTCTGCTAGAGGAAGCCCGTATCTTTCGTTAAACGACTTTGCTGGAATATTATGCGGAATGATATGCACGTGAGAAGTATAGTTATGCAGGTATTATATTGACGACGTGGTAGCCAAGTTGGCAGAGATCCTACTGCGTTGGCCAGCAGCGGTCCAAGATTTATATTCGTCGTCTAAAGTTAGCTGTTTTTCTATGTATGTTTTTAAGTATTTGTTTATTTTTATAAATAAGGTGTTGCCCGCGACTCCGTCCGCGCGAGTACCCATGTCCTATGTTTAAAATCTCCCTACCCATCTATATCAGTTCAGCGGTTTGGCCATGAAAGCATAACAGACAGACTGAGTTACTTTCGCATTTTTAATATTAGTATTAGGATGCATATCCTTTGTCTACTTACCTATAGTCTTGTATTATAGTATAACACCACAAGATATACCATACTACAAGCCTAGAGTTTTATCTGGGACGAGGTTAATGTGTGTGAGATTGTCCCGTGGTATATATAGTTATGTTTTGTGTATTAGTTTAGTTTTATTTAGCACACCCTTTTTTATAGCACAAGTAAATTGTTTGTCACTTTTGCACCAACTTAATCATCACAAAGTGACAAATGCTTAATTAGAGCGCCGTAAAATAAATATTTCTTGGAATAGCAATCGGCATCGGTAATCGGTGACCTAGAAAATACTTAATATCTTTTTCGATTTATCATCCTTTGTTATTAATCGGTATCGCAACGTTCATTTCTTTCACAAAATTATCATGATTGTGTAAGATACATTCCAATCCGTTACCATTCTCTCGTCTCTTCGTTCAACACTTAGTCTTTTGACGACACGTTGGCCTAGTTGGGAGTGACCCTGCCTCCAAAGCCAGCGGTCCCGGGTTCAAATCCCGGTAAGGGCAGTTATTTGTGTGATCAGCACGAGTATTTGTTCCTGAATTTTGGATGTTTTCTATGTATTTAAGTATTTATTTCTCTATCTAAGTATGTTTATCGTTGTCTAGTACCCATAGTACAAGCCTAGAGCTAAGTTTGGGCCTAGGTCAATTTGTGTGACATTGTCCCGTGATATTTATTTATTTATGTTATTTATTTAGTGGAGGTGTGTACCTAATCAAACTAGGAACCCTTACACTTAAGAACTTAGGAACATGGGATCTTGACGTCCGTCCTGTATGTCACAGTCACTTTCATCTACTCAAAATCTAACTGAGTTACAAAACTGAGATTTTGTACACCACGGAACTCTAAGCTGAGCTTGTCTATGCTCATGCTTGACCAGTTTTTACTTTTAATTACTGACTGAAAACATCTTTTTAATGGCAAGTAGCTTGAAAATACAACGGCCTCCATTATAAATGTTAAAATATCCAATTAGATAAAACAAACGGAAACAAAGAAGAACGTGACTTGTGCAAGCTCCGTTTAACAAAGATCCCATTAATAAATCGTCGAATTGTTGCTAAAACTTATAATAACGGTTATTAATGTGTAATAGCTTAACTTACTCTAGTCCACACAAACACAAATTTTTATCTGAACTAATTTTCTTTTTAAATTATGTGGACGCTGTTTCGCAATAATGTGTCAACCTACAAGTATTTAGCAATAAAGTGTCAACCCTCGGTGCGATCATTGTAGGTTGACGTTTTTTTGCTAAATACTTGTGGGTTGACACATTATTGCGAAACAGCGTCCATGTGGTCTTATGTCGAGACAAGAGCGAGCGAGACAAAGAGTGAGCACGTGAGCAGAGTTAGTCGCGATAGTTTTCCTTTTAAATTCATTTTATCGTATGTCGTATGTTTGCACTGGTGTGTTCAAATGTGATAGTTAGATAACTAGTGAAACGACTGCAAAAGGCAATTCATTTTTCCTCAAACCACACACATGACGATGCGTTTAGCCTAGTTGGTAATGACTAATGACCCTGCCTACGAAGCGGTCCTATAGGTTCGATTCCCGTTATGGGCAAAAATTGGTATGATGAGCACGAGTACTAATTCAATACTAACTAGACTAATGTGTTGGATATTTTCTATGTATTTAAGTACAAGCTGTATCCGCGACTCCGTCCGCGTATCGCTATTCCCTCAGAAACCGTTTTTTGGGATAAAAAGTACCCTATGTCCTTCCCGGGGCTCAAACTATCTCCCTACCAAGTTTAATCTTTCAGTGGTTTTGGTTGTAAGTAACCCTTTTCATTAGGTACCTTTAGGCATTAAGTCCACCATTTGTACTTCTTACATTTATAATCCAATGACCCTTACTCGATATACCTAACTATCTACTAATGAACTATAAACATGTTTCTGAAATAAATTATTTTATTTGGTTTGTCGGTGTAACTTCAATTATTAAATATGCCAAATTACAGCTTTGTAATACCAAGAGCCTCTGAGTTAAACTGCGGTAATAGAGAAACTATGAGGGTTTCTTGCTGACTACGCAACTCTAAAATCCTAAAGCTTTTTACTGTCTATTCCAATTTATGTAACATCTAATTAATGGCAACCAATTTACCACCATCAAAGGAAACCATTGTGAGTCCTAAAACAAAAAATAAATTCACAGTTAATTAAACGTCCATTCAGAAAGGGACCTTAATAACGACTGTGTATACTGAAGTAATAGCAATTCACGGGAACAATTGAAAACGTAAGGTCTATTTTAATTTAGCAAGTTGTTTGTGTTCCACGTGTTCATTATGCTGTTGTTTCATGTACTTGTACGTTCATTATGAGGCTCGTAATTGATAATTAATGAACGACGTTAATGGGGAGATGATCCATGCCTTCAAATTAACCGACGGATCGTGATATCGTTAGTTATGTTTATGGCACAGTAACCACCTAAAGAAAAAGGACTGGAATTGCGTTTTGTTTTTTTAAAGCTGTTTGTGTAACATTTCTCCAGAACCTGACAGGTATTTAACGCAGATTTTGTAATCTTTATTTTTAATGATTAGAAAAATGACCAGGATAATAGTCAAACATGAAACAGACAGACAAGAACACAGTAAGTTACATTCTTATCTGACACAAAGCGAGTCTACTTGACTAGTCTTGAATTTAGAAAACTCGCTTCCTGGTACTTAACTATATAAAGTCATTTGCTTAATGGTATTCCACTGATCTGAATTAAGTAACATACTTTAGTCACTTAGGATAACTTAATTCAGGTAGGCGGAAGAAGCTTCTTAGTAGTAAAATAAATCACGCCCATTAAATGGGATACTATCATTTCATAACCGATGTTTCACAAATGATTCATTTCACAAACATATCATTTAAAAACCTGTTTTTTTCCGAAACTGTAAATAATTCTGGATTTATTTCAAGACCATCGTGTAGAACCGTGTAGGTTAGGTTAAGTGCTATAAAAATCCTGAAATATTTGTAGTTACAGAAAAAACGCGGGTTGGCAAATGAATAAGTTGTAAGACGATGCATTTTTCAAAGATTTGTCGGCGAAAAGGCTGGGAACCCCATTAAATATATATGTAGACTTACAAGATATGAAGGATCTGCCTTTATGCCTGTCAAACAAAATTGTACCTATACCTGCAAAATCAACTTTGCTTGGACTAGTAAAGTTTTAAGGGGATGAAAATGCCCGAGAAATTTCTGAAACTAAACGATGAAGTTGGAGCATTCTTTTACGTTGGAAGTTCCTCTCACATAACAAAGGCTAATTTACTCGGACGAATAGCCGCTTCTATAATCAGATACTTTATAAAGTTGCTATGCCAAGATTTAAATAGTTTTTATAGTTTTAAAAAGGACGAGTTTACAAAGAAATCTCATCAGCTCTTTTATAATTCGTATGACTGAACTTTAATAGGTACTATCTTGTTTTATTTTAAAAGACATTTACCTGTACCGTAACAATTTAATATTTTTATACTTGGTTGAATACCTATTAGAGGCAGAGGCAGAAACTGGGAAACAAAGTCTTTTAAGATTATTAATAATGAATTTCTTATTACAAAGTACAGAAAAGGTCAGATAAAAAGTTTATACAGGCGTGACGAGGAGGGAGAGGCTGCGCCCCGTGATGGCCGTGATAAAAGGACACCTTTGTACTATTTTTAACAAGTGTAGGTATTAGTATAAGTAATAGATTGTCAACTTTTAGATTAGAAACTCCAATCAAATGTGAAAAAGCAACAGTGAATTAAGTTCTTGCAATTTCTGCTGTCAAAAGAAACTTTTTTAACGTTTTAAAGCGAATATCGTTCCATAGTGAAAAATACCTACTAAACTTTCGCTACAAATTTATGAAACGAAAAAACTTTAGGTAAAGGTATCACGGTATTTTTTGTTTTGGCGAGGTTCCATATAGGGTATATGTATTGTATTGCGAAACGAAATGTGAAACGGATAATTAAAAACTTTTCTTCAAGCACGGGAACAACGGAAGTGCTTATAAAATATCAATTTTTTATTTTTTATTTATTATTACTAAACAGTGGGATAGAAAACTTAATCTATTACTATGCAAAACTGTTTTAACAGTTTGTCTGCAGGTGCGAGTCTCTATAAATAATATCTGTCTATCACAATATTTAACACTTATGGTTTCATTACGTATTTAAATATGTTGGGTGTTATATGTAATTGCATAATGTACGCACACAGAGAGTCGTGCTAAAACACTTGAGTGGCATTTGCTTGTAAGCAATTGTCACTCAAGTGTTTGGAGTAAGTACTTTTTCAAAGCTTTTATAAATTTAAGCTTCTTTGGCTCGTGTCGAATGTCTTCGGGCAAGGTATTTAGAAGGTGCCATGCTTGTGCTCTATGAGTATTGGCCTATTCACCTGACTGCCATGGTTTTTTACTGCTAGTTGATTTTTATGTTTTATGTTTAAAACTAACTGGAAGGATTTTAAAAATTTAAAATAAATTTGAATAATCTCCCTTGCAACTTATTCTTGTTTTCCTATTGACTATTAGTTTTAAAAATGTTGTTTGCCATGCCTCCAGTTTATCAATGTAAGTTTTAAATGTAAGTCCGTAACAGTCAAGGGTATATAGCTCAATACAGAATCTTCTATTGCAAAGTAAAGACATTAGTCTAGAGAGCCACACAGCAACTCCAAAAAAAATACAAAATACAAAGCAGACTGATTAACTGTCGATAGAAGTCTTCCGATAACAAATGACGACGAATAAACAAAGCATTTTGATACTTACGGATAGGAAGTTGGAATCGCGGGTGGGAAGCTTTAAGAGAAAATAATGAATGAGAGACGTTGGTATTATTTACAAAGGTACGTGTCTATATTTATAGACAGGTCACTAGTAGAATGACTCGGTCGCAAAATTACCGACTCGCAAAATGACCACATCGCTTGTAGCCTACTTCTCAAAACGTCCGAGTCGCAAAATGACCACATCGCTTGTAGCCTACTTCTCAAAATGTCTGAGTCGCAAAATGACCACTTCGTTTGCGTTACTAGATAGGTTAGGTTCGTTAGGTAACTTCAAATGCCCGAAGGGCAAATTTCCCAAGAATAGCAGCCCCGCCATGCGGGGCTTCGTCGACTTTGCTAAGACAGGCATAAAATGAAAAAAGCAAAGTGGTCATTTTGCGGCTCAGTCATTTTGAGATGTGGGCTACAAGCGATGTGGTCATTTTGCGACTCGGACGTTTTGAGAAGTAGGCTACAAGCGATGTGGTCATTTTAAGACTCAGTCATTTTGAGATGTTGGCTACAAGCGATGTGGTCATTTTGCGATGTGGTAATGTTTCGATCTAGTCACTCTACTAGTGACCCTTATAGACACGTACCTTTGTGAATAATTCCAACGGAAAATAATACCAATTGGAAATTAATACCAATTGGAAATTAATACAGTCACTTTTGCTTCACTTCACTGATGTATAGACGACAATACGTGTCTTAAAAATGTTTTTGTAGAAAATAACTTATTTTACACGTAATACCGAAGGAAATAAGGAACTGATTATAGTCCTTACCAAAAAGTTAACTGATGCCTAATCTGCGTTCTATACTGATTGATACTTAAAAATATAGCTTTAGCTTCGCTAACGGTAATTTACACAATCTCTAAAATTGAAGTCGCGGGTGATTCTTCGGGGCTCTGATTTTTTACGTCCGGGGGCTTAGTACAATGAACTCTTAGTTTATAAGGTTGTTTTTTTTTTTAGGGGGTGACTGATATTCATGTTTAACTGGGACATCGGTCGATTTTTGTGTAACTGATTCTAAACTTAGACAAAAAAAAATAAAAAAACCCATTATTCTTACTACTCTGTCGTGTCCGTTCTCCATTTTCTTGAAATCATATGATAATAACTTAAATTTAGTCAACTTTATCAATATCTTGAGTGACCACATACAAAGAAGATTAGTTGTTGAATTAAAAAAATTCAACAAATATTTTTTACATGCAATATTATTCTTATAACTGAGGATTTAACATTTGTCCGCCGTAAAATTCTTATTACTCTGGAGCGGGTTTCAATCAGGTGTATCATAAAGATATTTAAAAATCTAGCGAAAAGTCCCACGTGGGCCGGTTTTTAGTCGCGTTCCGAACGTGTCAGGTGGTGGACGTGTCGGCTGATGCTCATCACTCAGGAGTTACGAAGGTAAATATATCATTACTCTGTCCTTGGTTTAGTAACATTCTTATCACTCTGTTAGTTTTTTTAACACGTGTGTAATATTTAAAAAATATAACTTGTGCTTGATTAACTGCTTTACGTGCTATCTTACCGTAGTATTAACGGTAGCCTTCCAGTATGTTTGTATTATGTACCATCAGCTTGTTTTAATTTTTTTTTACTCCTCTGTCCCTTATTGCTTTGGAGTTATGGACAGCGGAATAAGAAAATCATATATTTTTATAGTTCTTTTTCACTTTCGATGTTGTTATTTATTATTTAGATTATTATTATTGTTACTATGTTTACATTTTAATGCCTCCTAGAACAACATTTTTCTTTATTTTTAAGTTTTTTAAGTTTTGAAAATTTACCGACTGACTTCGATTTTGAAGCCTTGTGCAGTTTGTATTTTTATTAAGACCGATTATAAATAGGTATCATTAAATAAAAATAAATAACATTAAAATTAACAATATGTAAAAAATATGCTAAGAATTTTTTTTTTAAATACTTATTAAAAAAAAAAAAAAGCGGCCAAGTGCGAGTCGGACTCGCCCATGAAGGGTTCCGTAGCAGCAAGTAACATAATATAAAAGTTCGTTGTAGCTTTGATCAATGTTTTTATGACGTATTAAAAAAAAACTACTTACTAGATCTCGTTCAAACCAATTTTCGGTGGAAGTTTGCATGGTAATGTACATCATATATTATTTTTACATTTATCATTCCCTTATTTTAGAAGTTACGGGGGGGGGGACACACATTTTTCCACTTTGGAAGCGTCTCTCGCGCAAACTATTCAGTTTAGAAAAAAATTATAATAGAAACCTCAATATCATTTTTGAATACCTATCCATAGATACCCCACACGTATGAGTTTGATGAAAAAAAAATTTTTGAGTTTCAGTTCTAAGTATGGGGAACCCCAAAAATTTATTGTTTTTTTTCTATTTTTGTATGAAAATCTTAATGCGGTTCACCGAATACATCTACTTACCAAGTTTCCACAGTATAGCTCTTATAGTTACGGAATAAAGTGGCTGTGACATACGGACGGACAGACGGACAGACATGACGAATCTATAAGGGTTCCGTTTTTTGCCATTTGGCTACGGAACCCTAAAAACAATATTTCTTAGCATATTCTTTTACTTATTGTTAATTTTAATGATATTTATTTTTATTTAATGACACAAATTTGAACTTTTTTGTTGAAACAGTTTGATTTTAATTTGTTTTAAGAATAAATACACAGAATCGTTTCATGCGGACTTGTGTACTTTCATTTTTTATATACATTCTTATATTTTTTTTTTAATAAGGCTAATTATAAGAATATTGTGATTTATTGAATTGATTAAAAGCACAATGAATAATTGCACATTGTTTTATTTTTAAGTAATTTAATTACCGAGAAAATCACATTTTTTAATATTTTAAACCTATTTTTACTCCTCTGTCGTCATTTCTTATTCCTCTGGGCACAAAAATTAAAAAGTTAATTATTTTCTTTACGAGTTCATAAAAATGAGTGCCAAAACCATATTCATGTTTCTAAATAAATATACTTTCATGGGAGAATGTATTTATTACTCAAATAAGCAAAAAAAAAAACGACAGAGGAATAAGATAAAAATATCGACCTCGAAGAATCACCCTCGCGTCTTGTAGAAGGCGTACTTATTCAAAGTTTTTCCAATCATTGTAATGTCATTCTAAAGTCTACAATTTTGAGGCGGACGTTTCATAAGAAATCTTTAAATTATGTTAATATACTCCATACCTAACTGAAGGGTTCGATGTTCCAATCTTCAATGATATTTCCGACACATATTAATATGTTAAAGTATATTATTATTACATGAATTTTATTTCTTAGTTGATGACATGCCGAGTACTCGACGTGTTCTATCACGTATGTGTAATGATGTACAGTAGGTATATTATTACCAGTGATCGGAGAAAAAGGTGCAAAACTTGAACAAAACCTACATTACAGCCATGAAATTATTAATATTCTTATACCAAATCCGAGACTCTGATGTACAGTTAAACTGAACACTAATCTGCCAATAATATTCTTATTTTATTTTTTTAAAGTTCTTCGTATGTCAGTTTTACAAGTTTGGTTAAAGTTTTGCACCGTTTTCCCCGATCACTAATTATTACATATTTTTATACTAGCATGCAAATGGCATATACTCAAAACTGTAATATGTATTTGGAAATTAGGGTAACTATTACTTATACACAAAACTTGGTGGTTTATTCTCAATCGTTCATTGAAAGCATTATTGTTGCTACAAAGAGAATGCTTCAATAGATACCTATGTCGTCCCCATGACGACTTCTATTCCGGCCATGTTCAGTCGTATGACATGAAATTGGCACTTTGATGTTGTAGGGTTATTGTCGAGACCTTGATATAACAAGCCCGGAATCGACTCCGCATTTGTCGTTTTGATATGATAACCATAATACGTTGATGCTGCTGTTTTCCGCATGTAATAAGTAGTAGAATGAAATTAGCTATGTATCATTTAAATTAAAATATAGTTGTTAAGAAAAACGGTTTTTTTTAACTGTCATTGAAAAAAAAAGTCTGTGTTCGACCTGTATAATGTATATTTTGCTAATTTCTTTGCGGAATATAATCCAAATACCTTTGATATACTTAGTTGTACTAGTTATATCATAGTACACAATGACTGTCAATGACTTTCACTTGGCACAGAATGCAACTTGGGCCAACTAACTTTACTACTATTCTTCACTTGGTAGGTATCTGTGGAAATTTACTTGAAAACATTGCGAATGATAGGGAAAACCTGACTTTTACGCTCATGTTTCTAACCTATTGATTTACTGAGATGTAAATCCACACTTTCTGAGCTCCGGAACATGAGCTAGTTGGTAATGACATCAATTTTGTGCGGCCTCAGGAGGCGGAACCTCGCCGCACGACGATAAATTACGAGGCGAGTTATCACAGGGTTTAATTATATACACGGTGAAATATTGTACTTAAACGATTTCTATATTTAAGGTTAAGGTTTAAGATACTTTATTCTCATAAGATTTAAAACTTTATTTTTTTCGGTTAGGGTAGACGGTATTTCATAGGAGTGAGCCGCTTAGGACCTTCAAAGACTAGAAAAAAATATAAATAATTTTAACATCCCCGACGTTTGGTTCGTCTATTTTCTTTTATTTAAAACCGGGAAAGATCATGTATACGCGAACCATCAGTGTAGGGTTTCATCGCGGTTAATACAAACACAAAAACCATCTTCAAAAACCACAATATTAAAGAAAATGCTGCCAGGGATGGACCAGATTAACTTATAATAGGGCAAATTGTAAGTAACTTGGAGAGGCACATGCCCAACAATGGGCATTCAAATAAAATGCAGCAGAACAAGAAGACGAAAATTTCCTAAATGATCTCCCAAACTACAACTGGTTCATGTCTCATTCATTTTTAAAAGAAAATGGAGTTATTTTACAATTTTCAAAACAAAACAATTGAATAACGTTCTGCGCCTGGAATAAGGCAGTGTTACGTTGGATATCCTAAAATGAGTGGAGCTCAGCGCGCGCTAAAGCCGTCGAGCTAGGTAGGTGGCCAGTATTTTGTCTGAATCCAATATTCTGGCCGAAACATTATTTACATTACAATCGCCTGATTTGCTAGTCCGTAGTGGCCCAACTGTGGGCCATAACGTTTACCTCATGCCTTGTTTGCGGTGGTTCTAAAGCGACACGATGTAGGATGAATAGATTTCCAATCGATTAATTCTGAAAGGCTATTAAAATGCTAGTACTGTAAAATTCAGCTTAAGCCAAAATTATTATATGATTGCAAAAGTTTGTGGCTTTGTCCTCGTTTCTCGTCGCGGAATAATGGTTCGATATGTTTTTTTCGCTATAATAGTTGGATAACGGGAATGTACCTACTTTTTGTCCCGTGAAATTGGACATGGTCCAAAGGATTAATATGAAATATGTACAACGAAAAGCTCATACTCGTAATATAATAGAATTATTCGTTTTGATTTACACTAAGAGACAACGATTTGATTGCATTTTTAAACCCCGACAAAAAGAGAGGTGTTTTAAGTTTAACGTGTGTGTATCTGTGTATGGCATCATAGCTACCAAACGGGATCGTACCATAATTTATATTGTTCAAAATACATAATGAGATGATTTTTTAAAAGGCCATTGTATAGAACCCATTAGGTTAGGTTAGGTTTGTTATATAACAATGCTGAAAAGGTTACGGATTCAAAAAAGAAAACAATTTTATATCATGGCCACTATGTATTATGAATTTATGACCCACTATGTATTTTGAACTTTATAAATTATAATACGTACCCATCTTTTAAATAGTTATCTATAATTTATTAAACATTCTTCGTTCGCTTCTTGTGGCGGTGCAGCACGTCAACTGCAAATAAGTCAAATAACAGATTTATTAAATCAATTTTCGTCAGTAAAATCATTTGCCTGACAACACTGGTACCTGGATTTTACTGTTGTTTTTTCTTTCACAAGTTTGTTAAGCAGAAAGGCAATCCTATCACTAGGAAGGAATCAATATGGACTAAACCCAAAACACATTTCATACTGACTTGACGACGAGCTTGCAAATGTTTGTTTGCCATTGCAAGCAATTAGGTAAGTAAACATAAACGTACGTACCTTTGCTACAGTTTTCCTCTTTGAAGCCAATTTTATAAAAACTGTCACGTAGTGGATTGGACCGGCCAACTAAATTGATGATAAAATAACAACGAAATTGGTGACTTGGACTACTTCTCTCGCTATTTCTTAACAGATTTTTCCCCTCCCATTCCATTATATCATCTCCCACCTTTAGTAAGCATTATGCAAGTTCAAATACAAAAGTATTTACTCAATACTACCAAGTATTATAAATGTAGGTACGAATATTGCATTAAAGTATAAAATTTGGTAAATAGGTCGTTTTCAATAAAATTGTACTTACATAGTTAAAGGCTTAATGAAAACAAAATCACGATCACGTCCATCGTGTAACGAAAGTTGTCATACAAACATGGATATTTTCGTTACATTTAATTTTTTTTAAATTTATTTAAATTAAAACATACTAAATCTTTTTTTATATATATTCCCTTACTTACTTTTGTGTATTTTTAAATGGAGTTGAATATAAATGAAGTTCGTAATGTATCGTCGTTGGAAATGACTTCTTTTTTTTCCGATTTCAAAAAACGACGAGGTTCTGAATTTGATTGTGTTTTTTTAATGTATATTATAACCCGATTCAGATTGACCCCATTCTTGTCAAAATGAAGTTCTGATGAACTGATGATGGCGTCCATTAGGAATCGACAACTTTCTAAAAATAATGTTGATATTTTCTTAACTAACAACTCTAGCATTTATGTGAAAGTAATATGGCTATAGAAAATAAATTCATACCAAATGACTATAGAAAATAAATTCATACTTACGTTTTGTTTTTGAGATACTTGTCTACTATTGTGTACTCTTGTGTTTGGTTTTACGATTTTGAAACCCAGCACGAGCATGGTCTAACGTGCTCTTGCCCGTTTTTTTTGGTTACTGCCACTGATATAATTTATTGGATAAGTGAGACATCATGAGCCACCCCGTTGTTTTACCGTCCGCCAGGTCGGCACCGGCCGTCCTTCCGATAATGATCTCGCCGGGCCTATAAAACTTTACGGACAATCCTTGATTTCTATTTCGTTTTGTAGCTACATTTACTTTACCGCATTTTTTTATTGCTGTCATATTCGAAAGTGGATTTCCTTTGTATGCTGTAAAGAAGTATGAATTTAGCGATAGTGTCGTGTCATCAGTTTTGCCGTCTAAAATTATTATTATTCTCAACAACTTGAACTCGTGTTATTTCAAAGAGCAGAATAAAAATAAAGTGATTGTATTAAACTTGGATGTAGGTATATATATACAGTGCTCTAAAAGAAGGGAATGTTCGGCGTCATCACAACTAGTCGGGTCATATAAACAGAATGGCCATTAACCTACCCCGCGGTGTAAAAGGATAGTAATTGTTACGTGTCTGCTCCCACTGTTAGTAGTTTGGTACGTACTTTTATCGTACAAATGTGTACGACATTTAAGATGATAAAATATAATTACTCAATTATAGTTAAATGTTAACTCGTTTACAGTTCGCGTAACGTTTGTTTACACGAGGTATTAGTCCATGACTCAGCGCTGTACGTTCATTAAAATTAATATGGTAATATTTTTCTTTATTGTAATAATATTTATTGTAATATAATATTACACGTCATGTATATTCTAACTTTAAAAGAAAGTAAAGCTCTCACATTTTACAAGTTTTCAAGGTATTTAGGTATTCAAACGATGGCTACTGAACTGCGAAGTAACGAATAAGGCATCCAATTAGGTAGATACTTTTTGTTTACTTTCCATTGGCGGCTCGTTCTGAATACGAAAGACCTTCGGCTAATTTACAAAGGATTCGAATAGCCTTGGGAGTCGGCTCTGCACGAATACCAGAATACCTTACCCCTTTGTTGACAGTCAGGGTAACTGTAGTAGCGATACAAAAGCAATGTGTACCCGATTTCGTTTTTATTGGTTTAGAGATCAATTGAATGGATGTTCATCGGATTTCCCGTCGGTACTCGTAATGCTTTCCATTTGTTTGATTATTCACTCCATTCAGCTCGAGGTGAAAAACGCCGATGTTTCTGTCCGGCTGAATCAGATCCCTGTTTATTTGCTTTACTTAACAAATAAATAAACGAGATAGACAATGGACAGCAGCGTATACTTACAGAATAACAATGGGCACCGACAGCATCATAACTCTCTAACACGATCTGAAATGAAAGGGGTCCGACGAGCAAGCTCTAAAAAAAGCAAAAATGCCCCTCTTCGTTATATTACCAAGTAATTTAGTAAAACACTGGCGACAAAATGAACAAACCCGCTTTTGTGAGATTCTTTAACTGGAAATTGTGTTCTGAACAATGTTTTGGCTGGGACACACATTTCTGTGGTTAATAAATAGCTCAACTTTCTCTATTATGTTCAGTCTTCATCCACTCCTGTGCGAGTAATTACTATGATCTTAAATATTCATATCCCAATGACTTATTTCAGTGCAGTTAAGCCTTTATTTGTCGGAATTGTGTTAAAATGTCGCGTACAAAATCGCGTATTTTTTTCGGCTCTCCATGTTTGTACCAATGGTTTGAGTAAGAAGTACGAGTAAAAAAAAAAAAGAGAAAAACATTTATTCGTGACAAACAAAAAGTAACAATTTTTTTCACATGAAACAAAAGACCTGTGTTGTCACGAATCTACAGATTTATTCAATCAATTTTCGTTACTCACACAGACACTCGGAGATATTTAGAGACAATTAACTTGCTCCTTTTTCAAACTGGTGTAAAAATTGAAAAATTTACACTATGGAACGATTTAATCCTCATTAACAGACTGTCTGAGTGCGCCGTTAATACTTACTAAGTTTTGTAATTATATTAGACAATATGCGAAAAAAATAGTGTCAATATAGCCTAGGGTCAGCCTGTATCGGATACGGATTTTAAATCAAACTACCTGGAATGTATGTGCATTACGCTTGTATATGTATAGGCCAGTTAGGCCTCCATATATTTCCGGTTTGATAAAATATACAATCTCTCCCATATATTCCCAACACGTCCCAGGCTTCATAAAAAGCTGGTAAACCGAAAGCTATGGTACACGTATTTTTAAGCTGAAAAACTATGAGTTTTCGTAATAACAGCGCAATTTCTGACAAAGTTTTCCCTTTATTATGAACATTTTCTGGTAACCTACTGTTGGTAAAAAATGCGTTTGCGGAAATGTACACTTTTCCAGGATTTCAATTTCATTTATTTTATGACGTGGAACGATAAATCGTGAAGGAAATAAAGGATGTTTTGATCTTGCAGTCGTTTCATTTCAGTGTTATTCGTGGCAAAGCATTGTCTTAATAATTGTTTTCTCTTCAACAGATGGCCATTTTAAAGAAGAAAACATTGGACGGCGTATGAGAAACCGCCACGTCGGTGATTTTACTTAAGAGAAGAGTTCAACATATCCAAGATGAGGATCGTCATAAGTATGTATTGTGTCCACCTCAGCTTTATTTCTACAGATTGTTTTGGTTATTTATTATAATTACACATATTATGTATGTCGTCTACTTATATGTACAGTCGACTACAAAGGGTGTATCCACTTTTGAACCTTATAACAATGTAATAAGGTATAAATGTGGATAAATATCTTTGTAGAATTACACTTTTACCTAAAACCGTCGTTCACGGCCCGCTGTACTCTTCGTGATCGATTACCGAAACAGAATTTGGATTACATTATGGAGATGTAACTTGCAACCTGCAAGCCCATCGCCTAACAATACTACAAGCCTTTATTCCCTTAGTCGCCTCTTACGACATCCACGGGAAGACATGGAGTGGCACTATTCTAACCCGGAAACCACACGGTACGGTTTGTTAAATGGGTTTTGTTTTATATGGTGACCATATCGAAACTTCTCAAAATGAGAAAAAATGATAGTTAATCGGATTGTATGAGTAAATATCAAGTGCTTTATTTTAAAATTGCCATGTGAAATATCAAAAGTCAACATATTTGTCATCGCTAAAATGAGGTGGTGATAAAAGTAATGTTGACCTTATTTTATTTATCGCAATTTAAAGTATGGTGACAAGTACTAGGGTGATCGAACCAATAATGAACAAGGTCCAATGACGGACACTTGACTCTTATTTTACAGAAGATAAAGGATTCATTTGTTAAGCAACAATCAATTTATAACCTTATGATTTTTGAATTAAGAGTGAAGTGTCCATTATTGGTGCCTGACAGCTTAAAGTGTTCATCACTGGTGCCTTCACCCTAGTACAGCGACCTCGGACATTTACCTTATGTGAACACTTTATTTTACAAAAAGAAAAACAAAATCAATACAGTCAAGATAAAAAAAGTACAAAGGCGAACTTATCCCTTTATACTCAAGTATTTATGCGTTTTGATTTCTTCTTTCTTAGTATGAACAAACTACTTCGGAAACAATGGTAAGAAAAGTACCTAGTTTGGAAAATGTTTCCGTATATTTTACGAAAAAAATAGTTGACATTGTTAAACGAGACGATGGGCAGTAGAGTAACAAAATAAATGTTATCAGTAGCAGTTAGGGCACGTTAGGGCCAGATGTTTACAATTAATTAAAGTATAAAGTATGACTTGCGGCGGATGCGACTCCCTGCAATTCTGTATTCGGATCATGTCCTCTAGTCTCCGAATATTGTTTCCCAAATTCGGAACTTGTCTAAGTAAAAGTGAAGACCGCAAGTTGTTTATGTACAAAGTTAAGTCAGTTGCAAAGTTTACGTGATCTGTGGAAAGGTGCAGTCCCATGAGAGAAACCATTATGCTAGAGGGCGTAAGAATGATATGCGTTATATACAGATAAAGGCTTGAGTCTTGACAGTTGGGGTCAATAACGTTTTTTTCTATCCATTTCTATGATCAGCAATAAACTTTAAATAACAGCAAACATTTGAATTTCTATAGATTAAATACAGACGGCCTTATAAGTAGCTGTACACTTTAGTACTTTGTCGTTTTAACGCTTCGGCAGATAAGTGCAACAGTTCAAACTAGACGTGAAACGGTTAAATTGACAAAGCACTAAAGTGTGCAGATACTTATAAATTATAAGGCCGACCGTTTGCAGTTCTAAGTTCCGATTCTTCTGTCTTCTGTCTGTGTGAGTATGAGTCTGCAGCAACGTATATATCTTGGGCTTCTTGAGTAATTAATTAAACAAACAGATTGATTTTAAGTTGTTAATTTTTAAGTAACTTAAAGGAAGCGTTACAATAATATAATTAAAAACTAATTTTAACCTAAAAGTACATCTTACCATAAGACTTCCTTGCTGAATGGCAAAGCCAATAACTTGAACACGAAACCAGCCCTCATTCCTCGAGAAAATGCTTACATAACTCCTTAAAAATTATGTAACGCTTGGACCAAGTATCAACACCGAAAGCAACAATACAGTATTCGGTGCCAATGACCCCGGCTATCCGGTGCCAAGATCCTTATGTTTATATTTTCCTGCTCTTAGCGGCTTCTGCTTCTGCGCCGGCACTTTTGTAGTTACGGGAAATTGAGACGGGGCTGGAGTGTCGAATAAATATTATGTAACCATCTTTCAAATTAAACGTTTCGAGTTTAACCTTTTCAACGCTATTGACGGATATATCCGCATCACCGGTTTATCGGCAATGACGTATATTTCCGTCTTTTTTGACAACGCAAAATAAACCTGAGCATCTGTTAGGTAACGTTGTCGAGTGACAACTTTGGTATTTAACATAGCATTGATAAGGTTAACGAATGTGCTGGTAGATAATAAGTTTACCTAGCTTTACTGTGTGATGTTTTAATGAGTACTACCTACGTATTGCGCAGGCGGCGCCAGCGCGCGCGCGGGCGCGGTGGTGCTGGTGGTGGCGAGCAGCGCCGGCGTGTCGGCGCGCGTGGCCGGCAAGGTCGGCGGCTACTCCAACAAGATGAGCGGTGAGTCCGGCTGCATTGGCTACCATCATCTGTGGACAGGAAGATGAGAGATCGTATATAACTCAAGCCGTTGGAGTGGCGCAGACGATCCACAAGGTAGTCTGTCAATCGGATGGAGATCGCGGAAGCCGACGGATGCGAGTAGCACCAAAACTGACCATCGTGTAGAGTAGATCATCGGCTTAATGTCCAACAGTGAATGTCCTTCGCCTGAAACGATGACAATATAACTTAATGCATGGCATGGCTTCTTAATAGATAAAGAGATGGATCTTAAGCGTTTATTTTTTAACGTGCCCTGTATACTCGTATCTGAGGTCTACTAAGAGACAAGCTCGTAAACTACGTCTTACTTTATATACCTTATTTGCGGTTTAATCATCCTCTGGGATAGGTACTTACAGTTTGATTGACTCCTAAGATACGTTGACGTGCGTTGGAATTGAGGTATTTTCACAGAATATTATTTATTCGTTTTTACTGTTAGACTGAAGCGTGAAACAAGTGGTGAAGGGAAATTATTTGTTCTATATGGAAAACCTCTACTTCGCGATTATACTCGTTACTAACTCGGATTAGCCTCTAGAAAAATCCATCACCCGTTCTTTCTGAGTGTAGGTACTCCATCACGTTTGACGCTAGTCCATTAAAAAGTTACTGCGTAGTTGTAGGAAAATATAGAGAGGCCATCAATTGAATGTCAAGCCGAGTGTCGGGTGACACCGGCGGGGTAATGGAGAATGATTGTTTCAAATGCCGCAGTTAGTTAGTCGTAAGCGCGACGGACAAAGAAATGACTTTGGAGTTTGTTAATTTTTACAATAGTATTATTTACACTGAGCTAAGATAAAGCACTGGTAAGCTAAATTTTATCAAATTTATTCTAAATCTAAGATATACCAACTAAAGAAATAAGATATAAGTATTTGAGAAGGCTTTGAATATCAAGTACTCTTACTAAGTACTTAAAGTTATTGTCTTTCAACATTTATTTAAGACAAAAGATTGCGAAGTACACAATTGTATTGCTGAAAGTCTTAACATAGTCATACCTAACTAAGATATTATATCATTAAGCTGTTCTTTTTAAAATGTAAATATTTTCCCAAAGTGAGTTTTAAATGAGATCACTTCTCATCAAGAAATTAAGGACAGTTATAAAGTATTTGATTTTTTTTCAGAAGTAATCGTGATGTTTGAAAGAAAACCTTCCGAATTTATAATATGCCCAAAGTTTTTTACGCTTGTTTGGTGACACAAATGTTAATTAAATATTACCAGCCCATGCTCAGAGTAAGGTTCCGAAGCCGTTACTCCAAAAAAATAAACTATCTTTATAAACAACAAAAATGAACGAGTTTTCTTTTTAAAGGTTTTTGGTGTTGTCTTAAATGCTTTATTTTTTATTTATTCATTTTGTAAACATAGGTTCTGTAGGTATCAGAGGGGTTCGCTTCAGCCACCTGTATCTCAGGAACCAATCAAGTCGACTCAGTGTGAAGTTTTGCTTTTAACTATGCCAAATAACAGCCAGACCAAGAAAATCTGAGTTAAACAGCGGAGAGATGGATAGACAGTCAGACGGGCAGATGGAGAGACGGACATGGCGAAACTATAAGGGTTCCTTTTGGACTAAACAACCCTAAAAAACCGGAAGGCAGTAGGGTGACATACCTACCACGGCAATCTAATGAAAACCCGTCCTTAACTCTGACGAACCGAGACAATTCAACAAACCTTTTTATATTTGAATTAGCGTCGAATAAAAAACGTGACTTCCATTAATGGCTCGATTTACTCCAGAATTGCGAAGGGATTTTTATCCGAGACCTTTACTGTATGTAATTTAAGATTTACGAATGCTCGAGTGCCGCCTAAAAGCATCGCAAACGTCCCATTATCATTTAAATTAGCTTTGCCTCCGTCAACCATTGCCGTCAAGATCTTTAATTTACTTGAATACCTACATCAACTTTATCTACCTTTCTTCAGTGATAAAAGGGCCGTCCTCAGTCAATAGATTTTTTATGAGCTTACCTTCTTTTTTCGCATAAAAATTACCGATAAGCAAAAATTCGTACAAAATACCGTTCATTAAAAAGCCCGTATTTTTGTTCAGGTAAATCAACGAGCGGCATCAACGAAGAGATAATCTGGATCAGCATAAGTATGGCGATAGCAATAGCGGTGCTGATAGCGATCGCCCTGTGCTACATCCTCCGTGAGAAGTGCGCCAAGCGCAAGGCTTACCGGGAGCAGTCATGACGATACAAGCAGGAGTTCGCGCGCCACGCGCTTGTGGACTCCCTGGCGGACCTCGAGTTCCCGCCGTACACCCTCTACCCCCAGTACTCCCCCGACGGCAAGGAGTACTACTACAACTTCCACCGCTTCACGTATCTCAGGGACAGCTTCAAACTGCCGCCTAAAGACTACCCTGTCAAAGATACCGACGAAGTGTACATCAACGCGTGATACCTGCGTCTGTCTGGAATAATTGTGCCCAATATACCAAATGATGTATAAAGAATGTGTACCTTAGTCATGTAAGTGATAATGTGTAGTACAGTATAGATTTGACAATGATCATAATGAGGCCCCAAGCCGACGGAACTGTCGTGCGAGCCTGTGAAATAAAACGCAAAAGAGATGTCCAATCTGTACAGTAGTAAAACTTCTTGTGGAACAGTTTTGTGAATACGCAATGAGTCGTAGATAAATTATTTTTGATGGCGTAGTCTCTATGTACCCACCAATGAATAGATTTAGCGAAAGGTAAAATTGTACCGAACTGGTCACACAGTGAGTATTCGGTGTGTAAATAAGATTTATTCATGAATAATTAATTACATAGTTGAATGTTTAGATGTGATCTGGGAAAGGATTTGTGATAGAGAATTCCGAAATAAAGTTATTATTTTGAGCAAAACGACTGAAGGCTGTTGAAAGGGTACAGTGAAACATTCGTGTGGGATACAAGTTACAAAGAGCGGTCGCAGCGCTTTGCGGCTAGCTCTAAAGGCTGTTTGAGCACGACCGACTCGCGCTACACACTACAATAAAAAGAAAAGGGTAGTACGGACAATCCGTGCTAATATACTATTGTTGGCGTTCAGGATATGCTCTGATAAATTGTAAAATAAACACAAAATACCTACTATTAGCCGAGGGACAATGTCTTAGTATTGACTTCCCTTTATTGAATAGTGCAGCTCTTTTTTACTCGAAATTTTTAAGTCATAGATACATAATATTTACATTTTTACAATCTACAATAGGTACTCAGTCTCGTTCTAGATGTGTAAGCTTTTGCTGGTTTTGAGTTAATTTTTAAAACCTTCAATGTATATGTTTTATTTCAAAACTCAATCAACTTTATACCTACCTTTAACCCTAATTATAACTTCCACCGTTCAAGTTTAAGTGTGTTTGCGTTTTGCTTTGGATCACTCTCGGACTCGTGAGATAAAAGATAAATTACCACAGTAGTTGATAAACGTGGACAGAGTTTCACTGATTTGCTTGTCAAATAACGCGGAACGGCTCAAACACGCTGAATCATCTTCAAGGATTCTTATACTCTTGCCAACTTCACTGTGCCAAAACCTTCAAGACGATTTTAAAGTAAAAACATAAATAAGTAAGATAAAACGATTGTAAAAAATAAAAATACGACAAGGTAACATTAAATGAGGTATATAATGACCAATGTATTATCGTCTATTGTTTTTTTAGAAAGAAATAAAACTTTTAAAAACTAGGTACTCGTCTTTTCCTCTACATTTTAAAATGGGGACAGTGCGATTCTCTTAAGGGGCCTTCAGGGCCTCTATTGTTTCTGAGGTAAAACCATATTGCCTTTGACTTGAGTGTTCCCGTATTCTCAACGTTTTGATAACTCTTTTTTACGTAACGGTAATGGCGGTCCAGGTTTGTTCCTCTCTCTCGTTCGCTCCCATCCCATCTGTCACGTTCTGCCGAGTGTACATACACTGGTCGCACTTGCATAAGGGCGAGAATGACGGAAGCTTTATCCACCGCGATTAAAGCGATCATAATACGGGCCCTGAACCTTAAAGATTTTTTCAAGACCTTTTTGCAATGTTCTTGTAAAGTCTTTGGCTGCGTCTGTATGTGTATTTTCATCATAATTTTACTGTTACTCGAAGAAGGTTCAGTATCAACTATCATAGTATATCCCATGATTGCTCGCATTAGAGTTAAGTACCGTGAATCGTTTATTATTAGATGTATGTGCTCGTATCCGATTTTGTAACCTCCCAACAGGATTAACACCTTAACGGATTTTGAAGTGTGAGTATAGTTGAGTATCGTCGGATTGGTATTCACCCAAGGAGTATCTACGAGTAGCTAAACATACATTTGCCTACTTGTGCAAAATGTGGTTACAGAATAATCAAAAAGTCTTTTTAGAGTAGTTGGTATTTCTGTAGCTCTGCCTACCCCACTCTGGAAGTAAAGCCGTGATGTTATGTGTGTATGTATGAGTGTCAAACTAAATTATATTAGAACCTCCTCGACCCGGATGCTACTGGGGTTTTATAATGCACTAGCGACCCGCCCTCGCTTCGCTCCGGATTAAAGTATTATACATATAAACCTTCCTCTTGAATCACTCTCTATTAAAAAAACCGCATCAAAATCCGTTGCGTAGTTTTAAAGATTTAAGCATACAAAGGGACATAGGGACAGAGAAAGCGACTTTGTTTTATACTATGTAGTGATGATTTATTTATTTATTTATTGTATTCAGGATAACAACAGCTAATACTAGGTGAGAAATACAGTAGTTTAGACAAATTTGTAAGGCCAATAAAAGTTATCCACAAATATAAATCTAGAAGGTAATTTCGACATAAACCGAACTAGTAACAACTAATTATGCTAAAAGAGAACTTATGAAATCAAAATACCAAGTAGTTACAGATGGTTGGTACCTAGCATGTAAAATATCAACAAACTTATAATATACATATATACTATCCGGGTAAGCTGTTTCCAGTCTTATGCTATAAGTCACCAATGTCACCATCCTAGCAACCATTATGTATGTATACATGCACATACAAATACACATACACACGGCTGGTTTGCTATCATTAGCACAACATTTAATATTAAATTTCTACTTAAAGTGCTATATATTCTACTCACACCTCTTCAAATTACTATAGTTATATATTTTTATGCACAGTTTACTTTACCTTATATTTTAATTACAAAAATACTAATTCTGTATAAAGTAGTATAATAGGATTAATTGCTGTCTTTTTCGTATAACTCTCAGGTACATAACTTATCTTATCTTACAAATGGCCTATATTGGGCCATTTTGGATACACTATGACTCCTTAGGATCTATTGTGCGACTACCCTCTTATACACTCAGCTGTTCGAATGTGCGGGTTTCCTCACGATGTTTTCCTTCCCCGTAAGAGCATCAGGTAATGTACTTAAGTTAGAAAAACTCTTTGTTACAAGTTACTGCGGGGATTCGAACTCGGTACCTTACGACCACGAGTCGACCCCCTAAGCCACCAGGCCAACGACGTTCTTGTAAGGGTACTTAACTAAACAAAGAGCAAGATAAAACGTCGTCATCACAACCCACGTGCCTACCGGCGCTATACTCATACACCCACTGCAACGTGTATGTTAAATATGTATATATATATATATATATATGGTAATTTACCTTTGGACTTCGCTATTTGCTCAAAGATTGATAAATTTGGTTTTTAAATATATGTTTAGATACAGCAAAAGGGTCAATATCTTTAAAGTAGGTATTATACAAATAGGGTATACGCGTGAGGATAGAGTTTTTTCCGTAGTTAGTTTGATGGAATGGTACGTGCAACATATTAGTGTGTCTAGTGCGACGCTTTGGAGTACGAAAAGAAAGGCCAGCTAGTAGCTCGGGGCAGTCAACATTACCACGGACTATGTCAAATAACAGTCCCATGTCCATTAATTTACGCCTGCTTTCAAGTGTAAGGAGGTTTAGGCTGCGGCAATTATCCAGGTAGGATGAAGATGTCGTGCCAAATCTATACTTTAAATGTGACAGGATTTTTTTTTGAATTCTTTCTATACGATTATTATGAGCCGCATAGCAGGGCGACCAAATGGAACAGGCATATTCAAGAATGCATCTCACGTAAGAATAATATACAATTTTAAGGCTGACTATGCTCTCAAATGCTTTACAAGTTCTCATCACAAAGCCTAAGTTTCTAAATGATCTACTTACTATGTGATCAATGTGGTTCCTCATTGTCATCTTGTCATCAAACATCACGCCCAAGTCCCGAACAACGGTAACTCTAATGATAGCAACACCACGGAAATTATACTTGAAACTAAGTGGTTCAGGCTTGCGCGTGAAACTCATACTTTGACATTTAGTGACGCTGATCGTAATTTTGTTTTGTGAGTAATAGTAAGTAAGGTTGTCCAAATCTTTTTGCAAAAGCTCACAATCAGCTAGTGAGCGAACTTGCAAGTAAACTTTTTTATCATCTGCGTATAGAAGATGGTGGGCGTTATTGAAGCAGGAATAAATATCATAGATATATGCGTTATAAAAGAGAGGGCCTAAATGCGAGCCCTGGGGCACGCCAGATGGAACATGAATGAAATCAGATCTGAAGCCACCAACTACTACTGCTTGAGATCGGTTTGATAGATAAGAGTGAACCCACCTCAATAAATCACCGTGAATTCAAAGTGATTCTAGTTTTTTAAGAAGGATGTCGTGGTCCACACGGTCAAAAGCCTTTTCAAAGTCGGTGTAGACCACGTCAACCTGTCCACCCCCTTCCATTTCATTAAGTACAAAGTTTGAGAAACATGCTAAGTTAGTTATTGTGGAACGACCCCTTAGGAAACCGTGTTGTTTGTCTGATATGCCGCGAGCTATAATAGGATAGATAGTATTATAAACAATAGATTCAAACACTTTACCAATTGTATTTAATATGGAAATCGGGCGATAGTTGTCAATACGTGATTTTGAACCCTTTTTGTGGATTGGAATAATGTGTGCTTTTTTCCATGACGATGGAAAAGCACATTCAGTTAAAGAGCGACGGAATAATATAGCTAAGGGTTGAGCCAAACTTTCAGCACAGCATGTCAAGAAGACAGGAGGTACACCATCACATCCAGGTCCTTTAGATTTATCTAATGTTTTAAGGAATTTTGCTACAGCATCACAGGTTATATCCACACCAGTTATTACCTCGTCACACTGGTATAGGCAACTAGTGTCTGCATTGTTTGAGATGTTCGTGGATGTGGGAGCAGCAAAAACACTTTGAAAAAACTTGTTAAATGCACCACATATACTTTCACCGCTGTTGTAGTATTTCCCGTCTAGAGTAAAATTATTGGGATAGTTGCTACCACCACGCTTCGACTTCACATACCTCCAAAAAACATTCGGGTTGCGTCTTATATGTAATTCAGTGTTGCTAGTGAAGCGCTGAAAACATTGCTCTTGAACTCGTTTGCATCTGGCTCTGAGCAGTGAGAACTCGTCGTAATCACGCGGGTTACAATATTTTTTCCATTTTCTATGTAACTTAAGTTTCTCACGAACTATTTTAATTAGCGCTGAGCTGTACCATACTGGGTAATAATCGTTCCGAGTATAGCACATCGGGACAAACAACGCAAAACATTTTTCAAGAATTTTATAAAAAGCATCAACTGCTTCATTAACGTTTTTAGCCAATGATAAGAGTGTAAATGATGATGTTCTTTGTTACAATTGTTATACATACTACGTTATATTTAAATTTTATTTTAAGTTTTAGCCGCAAGTTGAACTCGCCAGAAGGTAAATCATGACTGGTGCTGCTCTACAAACACCATTCTAGTTTATAAAGAACACAGGTTGCATGCATACCAAAGATTTAAAGAAATAGCGTTTGAAATATATTTTTACTGATGTAGGAGACACTTTTAAATAAAATAAATAAATAAATCACAGGACAATGTCGCACAAATTGACTTAGCCCCAAACTAAGCTCTAGGCTTGTACTATGGGTGGGTACTAGACAACGATAAATTTACTTATTTAGAGAAATATATACTTAAATACATACAACAATAACAACAACTACTAGCAACTAGATTCGTACAATGTCTACATTGAACTACGTGTAACGGTAACGCTGCACATTATTATGCTTAAACCCGACGCGACTTACAAAAGGTAAGTTTTCAACTGTATATGTATATTCCTGATAATATTTCGCATCTTTAGAATTATAGTGACCTAATCCAAATATTTTGAATTTCGACTTAGGTCTCTATAGTACTAAATTTATGACTCGAAATCGAAAGCTGAAAATGTTTGAATTAGGTCACTAAAATAATAAAATAAAAATTTAATTTTTTTATAATTCTAAAAGTGCGATTTGCTAGCATGCGACGGTATATTGGTCCGCGATGACGACAATGTTTGGACAACGAACAACGACCAGCACTCCCGGCAATAAATGTCTGTACACGATACGATAAAACAATGTTTACGTTTTAATTACATCATCATATTTAGCATAACGAAGATAATTTACGCAAAATTTACCGCAAAACAAACATTTCTTCGTTGCCGACTCTCGGAAGACGGGGGTGTCAATTCACCTAAGGCGTATAACTTGTTGCTTTATTAATTGTTAAATTAATAACTGAAATCACTTTTATAAAGTGATATAATTTACTACAACTGAAACGAGTGCAGATTAGCAGCTGTGTTTGCATTGTGTTTCGTTGTTGGGATAAGATTAGCGGTTACATTTCTAGCACAAAGGCATCCCATCTTAGTCCTTAGAGTTGGCCACGCATTTGGAGTCTTAGGATTGCAATCTTAAGGATGCAAATGTCTATAGGTCTCGGATCCCGTTTACCATTAGGTGGTGAGTGTGCTCGTTTGCCTTCTATTTGCCATTAACAAAAACTAGATTAAGTAATTAATCGTAATGCTTGGGCTCAATTCTACTAGGCAAAACGATATTGATTTTTACGTACTTCCGGTTTTTCAACGTTTTGATAACTCTTCTTTACTTGAAAGCAATGGCGGCCGAGTTAAAAACAATACCAAAACAAGCCAAAGGCAATATCGATTTAACCCAGTAGAATACCTAGTAGCCCTGTAATACATTTTAGGCACAGTAGTTCTTAGTTTAATTATGAATGAATCATCTACAAGTTGGCCTCAGCCGGGAAAATGAACAGCTTATGTCGTTAATCGGCGTCTTGTGGTAAATGCAGAGTTCATAATTAATGTCTACGGAGGCTATGTTACTCAGGAACTTTAGGCGTTCGAGGATAGTTAATGAGTTTATGTATCTTGTTACGACATAGTGTTAATTTGTTTCTTTGGTTTAATCATTTTGAAAGAATTATAAGTTGCTGTAATAATGTTTTTTTTTTAAAATATAATACGAAAATAAAATTAAAAAAAAGCATACAACATTATAAAATAACACATTGCATCAGCAACAGGCTTCGTCAAGTCGTTTTACATAAGAATGATCATCGGCAAGCCCATAATTAAATAAAAGTTTCTCAAAATAGATAGATAGTCTTTGGTAGAAAAGAATACGCTCGTCGTCGCGAGACGTTTATAGACTTTTCTACTTTTACTTTTCCCCTATTGTTTTCGTATAGTTATCATAATGATAACTCTTATTATTTTGTCGGTAAACGTGGCTGAGTCATAAACAATAGAGGTAAAACAGTGGTATAGAGGTCCTGACACGTCAAAGCCGTAGCACATCTCGTAGACCTTACTCATATCAAAACCAGCCCAGACTGTAAAAGTGGCCGTGCAGCCTACTTACTGAATAAACATATTTATCTATTTTATCTTAAATAAAAACACTCGTTTTAAAATCCTTTGAAAAAACTACGTAGCGATTAGACTAGCGTAATGGGACGTCTACGGCGTAGCACATCTCGTAGGCCTTTCCCATATAAAGTTCAAAAGTAGAAGGAGGTCGGGCTGTCTTAAGTTCAATTCCAATTCAATCAATTCTTACATATCGCATCTTGAGAACAACAACGACCTAATTCAAAATTTAATTTATTACTATAGAGACTTAACTCGAAATTTAAATTTGTACAATTAGGTCACTGTTGTTTTAAAGGTGCGATATTTGTTTCTTTCTGAATCTAGAATGTTTCCTATTTAAAAAAATATTATTTTTCTATAAAAAGTACGTACAGTACATTCTTCTTTATACTAGGTACAGGCCTAGAAATTTGTGCTGACATTTTGTTAATTTGGATTAGGCTAGTTATTTCTGAAATACGCTACCCTACTTAACTTTTAAGAGCAATAATAATTATGTTATCTGTAATAATAATAATATGTCGTTTAACAAAGTGTAAATTATTACAAGAACATTCATCATCGTATCTTTTATTTTATTTATTGCATTGAGAAGGCAAACGAGCACACAGGCCACCTGATGGTAAGTGGAAACTGTGACCCTTAGACATTCGCATTCACAAGACTGCAATCCTAAGACTGTAAATGCGTTGCCAACACTGAGAACTAAGATGGAATGCCTCTATGCTAGTTATTTTACCGGCTGTCTTATCCCCAAACCGGAACACAACAATACTTAGGTACTCGCGTTAGCCTTACCGCCATACGTTTTAATGCAGTAGAACATTATTTATCTCCAACATGTCTTTGTTTCTAGCTATTTATTCTTCATTGTTTCTACAAACGCTCGAGTACTGGCCATAATATCTCGCTGCTACCGAGACTCCGCAATTTCTCGGTGAACTCTGCAATTTCGGCGACCCGGAGTAAGTAGTCTCGGGAACTGGGGCGCTCCAGATACGCCCCGGCACTCGGCAGACACGTCGTTACTGCAACAACTGTTGAATAAACTTTACACTGTCACAACTCACAAAGCGAGGAAAAACCTAATCACCGAACTTGTTTGTTTCGGTTCGTTAAACACCTAACCAATTAGATGCACAATGGGCCAGTGTTAATAAGTTTGTAGGTGTTGTTGAAATGTATTATCTACACTATACTATCTATTCTATACTAAATATAAGTACTTTTAAGTACTGAATCTACGTTTTGTGACTTCTCCCGAACTACAGAACCTATCCGAAAAAATCTTTCACCATTTGAAAGGTACATTATTCCGGATAGACAGAGGTTAGTTTTTATTTGTTTAAATCGGAGCGACGCGACGGTCGTCGCCAGTAATAGATAAAATAATGAAATAAGCGTAGAAGGTAAAAGGTAAAACATTCAGTGAAACGTCTAGCACAGGAGGCGCTCCACCTTGAGGACTAAAATATTGAGATTGTAAAAGCCCAATATAACCAGGTGACTTGAGTCCACTTTTAATTTCTGAATTCCCCAACTGACCAATTTAGATTGCTCAACCAGCATAATTGTAGGCCCGAATCGCTGCCTGCAGCCCGCGGTCCAGGAAAGGTCACGGATTGAGTTTAACGGGTTGCACTACACCGATGGCAGGTATTAATGCCAGTGGGCACTACTCGAGACATACATATGTGCTTATACCACAACGTTTGGCAGCTATCAGTGCCAGCGGCCATTTCTCGGAATTGTGACATACAAACATAAACACGGGGCCGAGAAATATCATGTAACCAAATGATTTTCGGGAACTCTAATCTCGAAAATAAAGTAGGGAAGTAAAGGAATATGTTCAACTTCCATCTATTTCCTTGACAAAAAAAAACTTTTTTAAAATTATGAAAAAATTGTCACCCCACAACACAACAAGCTCTTTGATATGCCATACGGTCAAACCTACTTAACTAAACGTTTGTTTTTAATTTTCTAATTTACCCCCAAAAATTGATACTTAATTTTAAAGGTTATACCTTCATACGTATACCAACTTACGATCGGTTTGTGATCCAGTAGATTCAGCGCAAATTGGCTGTTACAGACAGACGGACAGACCCAGTTTCCAAGATATCTTTACATAATAGTTCAAATCGTTTAAATTATTAATATGGCCGCATTTGACCGCAGTCCGTATTCGGGCACCGACTAGTGTAATCAGTTATTTCGTAGTAAATATCGAATCCGGTTAAACCGAATGCGACCACACCAATACCTAACGCAAACATACAACAAAATATGATTATATTTTGATTGAAAATTAAACGATAGCAAATTTGATTGTCTTTTGTATAAATAGTTGGGGTTGTCGTCGCGAATCTCTCTGAGCTGACGAGAAATTCAATTGTCCAATTTTAATGGCGCTCTCCGAGGGCCTGATTTATAACCGAGAATTCAATCAAACTCTAATTTAGGCAAATTGATTACACATTCAGAATTATAAGCTTCTAAACTTTGTTTAATGTTCGCCCACGCTTTACTCCGGTTTAATCAAATGAAAAAAAAATATGGCCTATGTCCATCTGGCATAATGTATCTTTCAAATTGTGAAAGCCTTTCTCTTGTTTCCATGGTTTCGGTGAATACCTGTCGTATAGATACGTACAAACACAAATTCACACCATCTCCTTATATTATTAGCATACATAGATTTGTATATTAGTGATTAGTTACTTTATTAGTATACATATAATATAGATAAATAGCAGTGTTTTCAACATCACACCACATCATTTTTTGCAAAATTGTGTCAATATACGTTAAGTTATTAATGTAACGCGTGAAAGTGGATTGAAAACTCATTTTTATTATTATAGTCCTTGTTAAGGCTTGTTTTAAATATGTCTTTCTTTGTAGTGAAGGAAAATAAAGATAAAACAGTAATTTATTTAAAATACCGATCGGTTACAAAAATTAACCATTACTTATACAAGTTAATTCCAAGCTTGACCTATAGACGAAGCTTAAATAATTAAATAAACTTGGACTTAGCGGAAGTAACCGCCTCTTCAATATTCATGACTTTCAACAAATTTAAATAGACTAATTTTATTATTTTGCTTTTAAAAAGGGATTATTAGCGAAGCTCCTTAAAAATCCATAGCGTAAATTAAATTCATTCAATGGTCACTGAATAATAAGTCTTTGAATCAGAAGCAAATTAATCAACGAATTGCTTCGAACGCCGTTTGCTCCAGTGGTTTGGGTATCGAACTGATAATGAGACAGAGATATCGCCCGGGACTTTCATTAGGACGGAGACAAATTGAGAGTTATCTTGACTCGGCAAACGCGTGACGCCATTCATCTTCGTCCTGTGAGTTAACTCCCACGTGTACACGTCGTATTTAAGGATGGAGGTAAGTAATTTGAAAATGTTACCCAATGGCTGTGCTAATGAAGTCTACATTGCTACACAGCACATGTATACGAATTGAAAAACTTACACGATTCTATTTGTTAGAGTTTTCTTTGGATATTTTCATAACAAAGAAAAATCAAACGAGTACACCAGCCATCTGATGGTAAGTGGGATCTGGAATCCTTAGACATTTGCATCCTCAAGACTACAAGCCTGAGACTGCAAATGCGTTGCCACCCCTGAGAAATAAGATAGAACGCCTATATGCTAGTAATTTCACCGGTTGTCTTATCCCCACACCAAAACATAGCAATGCGAACACTGCTGCTTGGCGATAGTTAAAGTATAAGATTGTGGTAGCGATCCGGACGGTCCTAACATCACACTAAATTCTAATTCTCGTCAGTGGTGCTAGACAAGTTGCATTCGACACTCGCTAGCGATTATGTTTCGATTGAAAAATATATGGAATTAACGTAAGTGTCACGTTACTATCTCGGTGGCTTACGTCAATTCCATACATTAATCAATCGAAACATAATCGCTAACGATTGTCGAATGCAACTTGTCTAGCACCACAGGTGTGAACTCGTTATTTCGGTTACAGTCTACATACAGTGTGTGACATCCATAAGAACATTAATTGTAAATAACGATAGCTTTAGATGCTGTGAACGATTTTATCGAAAAAATATAACAATTACCTTTTCTAATGGAGAGTTATTATTTTTAAAAATTTCTTGAGCAGCAATGTAATGCAAAGAGGCAAACGAATTAGGTACGAGCAATCAAATGTTAGTGTCAGTTGTTAGCTTTGTTAACGAGAAGTTTATTAGCGTGTAGCTTTGTTAGCGTGGCGAATTAATAAGTGTGAAAAAAAAGTACACAATACACATCTTTTTATGTTCAATAGGATGCATATTAACTGTTTTCAAAATATATGTTCGTATGGATGATGTCACACACTGTATATCGGGGGGCAATACATATATACAAGAAGAAACTGACTAACTGACTGACATATTAGCGCACAGCCCACACCGCTTGGTCTAGAGATTTCAATTTTGGCATGTTGCCTGGTACCTTTGAGGTCTAGGGGTGCAATAAGAAACGATTTTTGGAAATTCATCCCCTAAAGGATTAAAATAGGAGGAGAAGAGGGAAACTAAATCTACGCGTATACGAAGTCGCGTGCGTCTTCTACTATGTAATAGACTTACATATTTAAATAATAACACTTTGAAACAACTTATTTGTTAAATAAAAGTCTCCGGTGTAAAGTATTGCCACAGAGACAAACACATACCTATTTATTTAATAATTACCTCCACCTTGGCCGGAAGACATAAAGGTCACCCTCTAGATATACCACTAGCGAGACCGACCGACCGATGTGTAACCACGGCACGTGTTTAATAAACGAGTACAAAGTGCCGAGGGCGAGCCTGTAAATCACATTAGTTAACTCAGGTGCTCTATTTCACCTTGTCTTAAAGCTTATCATTATCGTATTGTTTTAACTTTATGTAACTTCCTCAACAGTGTTCAACATCAAACTTGTTACTTAAAAACAAATCTTTATTCGACTGAGTACCGGAAACAAAGTTGACTTGGCTTTATTTACTTTAACTTTTCTGTAATTATATTATCTAAAATATCAAGAGTAAAAGTTGCTGAATAAGAAGGATTATTTTCGTTATACTTGTACCTACATTTAAATTGCACAAAGGAATTTTAATTCACGTAGAACTTGGATGAAGTCGATTAAAACTAAATATCGAGTTGCAACAACAGAACTTTTGGAACTTAACTATTAAGATTCAGCCATTTACTTGGAAATTGCGACGTCAAGTGCCGGTCGTGACGAGTTAGGTCGCTAGGGCAGACCCTCGAGTTAAATAGCTTTAAACCCTTTTGAACTGTAATTTGGTTATTAAAATAAAGTTGGAACAAGCTTGAAACAATTGTACTTAAAATGATGTGTTTCAGTAGAACAGTGCAGTATATACAGGGTGTTATTTTGGTCGACAACTTCCAAAACAGGAGAGATAGTACAATTAATGCTGAATCCGAATATCTTATTAAAAATTTCAAAAACCTAAGGAGGTCAGAGAAATAGCATTTTCAATTTTTCCCATTATTTTACTTAATTGTGGTTACCATGCGCCGTGTTTACCGAGACTTTAATGACGTAATCACCGTGCACAATGTTATGATTCAAAAACAAATCTTCGTCGGTCCACAAAATGTTTTGATTTAGATTCAGTAGAAACCATTCACAAAATGCTACACGAATAGCGTTATCCGAAAATGGAATGGGTGCATTCTTTCACCTCGTAACAAATTCCAAACTGTTGAGACCAAAACGTCGCCCTGCGTCGCGAGTACTCGCCCGTGGATGTTCTTCGAAGTAATCGAGAGAGCCTGCTTAACATCCACTGCAAGCTCACTTTGGCCTCTTCCTTGAGCATGGCATGGCGTTTCAAAAGTACCCCACTCGTAAAGGTTGCTAACGATAGACCTTACAGTGTAGCGCGTAATGGCCTGCCGATTAGGAAATCGTTCAGTCCAAATCCTAACGGTGTCAGCAATGTTTTGACCACTCACAAAGTAAATGTTCACAACATCAAACATTTCACGATTGTCCAGAAGTAAATTTTCTCGCCGAGCCATTTTTTAAATCAATTAAATGATGTAACACTTTACTTAACAAGCACTCGCTTCGAAACATACACGGAACTGACGTCGCTTGCGCATAGTTTTGTGAGGGTAGTATCAAACAATAACATCGTGACGATAAGCGGCCAACCCCCTTCGTAGCTACAGAAACAAGAAACCATGATTTATAAAATAGCGAGGACATTCTTTCGACTTATGACGAAAAAAAAATTTTTTTTTTCTGACCTCAGAAACATGAATAGGTATAGTAACCCCTATTGTGGAAGTTGTTGACCAAAAAAACACCCTGTATACTGTGCGAGCATTAAAATAATCATTGATAGTAAGTACGAAAACAAACACAATATTAAAAGTTTCTATCTAAATAAACCTGTATTTGATCTAGTTCAAATGCATTAAAAAAGACATGCATACATTTTGGCCCAGGTTCGGTAGGCTAACGAAAATCATAAGCACTTGCCATGTGAAATGCACATCAAGCAAGGCAATTGGCAAAAATGGCAATCACAATGACAAGGTTCTAGTACACAATACAACAATAATTTTAATTTTGCCTTCTCGAATACTTGTTACGAGTGAAGGCATATTTCTCTTTTCCTCGCTGCGCCATCAATGCAAAGCCGCTTAGGGCTACTCGTTCTCGGATTTTCTTTGTTCTCGTTTCTTTAATTTTCATTCCTTGTTTTTGCATTCAGTATAACCTGTGGTATAACTATTTGATGAATGTTTATATTGGTGATGAAGTTCTATCATCCCCACTGTCCATTTTATTTGATATTGATTACGTTGAGTATTATATAAAAAATATGTTTACCTCAATTCATTTGAAAGTAACCCGCCGTTTTCTCCTTATTGCTTTCGAGGAAATTAAGCTCGATTTATTGCAAAATAATCCAGAAATTCAATTTTCTGAATTGCTTTCAAACTGCGCATTTTATAACAGGCAGGTACCGTAACGAGATAATTTTATCATATTGAATGGACCGTCTTTTTTGACAAATATCTAGCAGAAAAAATATGTTTCAGTAAAATACATTTTGAGAATTCCTGTTTTATCTGCTCTTTAATGTTTTTGACGTTCGCAAATTTATTAGCATCCCACTGAGAGTGCAAATTTGAGTTACACACACACAAACCTATTTATTTTGGCAAGGTTCCAATTGACTTAAGAGAAAAGTTGGAGATAGCTGAGTACACTTTGTTAAGCGTTTTGGAATTTTCATTGTTAGAAGACTTGAGCACAGGTAATTCGAACTTATTATGTTGTTAGTGCAACACTTCGTTATATATTAACTTCCTCCTGTTGTCTCCTTACAATGTTGTAATATTACTATTAAGTAATATTAAAAAGAAAGTATAAAGTAGATATTAATCTACTTTATACTTATCCCAAGACTCAAGAGTTAAGACTTTTTACGAGTATATTGTGAAATTCATCCTGGAACGAGTCCTAAGGTTAATTAAGATGCCCTTATTAATTAGGGAAGTCTTTTGACATAGCAAAGTTGTAAGCCAAAGTTCACTGCTATGTAATTATAGTAATCCAATCAAAACTTCGACCATGCCTGTGATTTTCCCGGCATATTGTATTGATATAATGAAACAGGAAAATCTTGCACAAAAATATTCCAGTCCGTATTCACGAGGCGACGTATTTACTTTCGATGGGTTTTATCAATAGGTAAGTATTATCGCATTACGCTTCCATGCTATCTTTATCCGGATATTTGCAAACCGGTAATCCCCTAGTGGCTAACAGAAGCTAATCTGCAACCATACGATCGGGTAAAAAATTAGGGGCTTAATGAAAGTCCGGTACTTAATCCAGAAGCGCGTGCGGTGGAAAACCGGCAATAAGCGGATTTGATCAAGGACCCGGGTCCCCGCGGTACTCGGTATCGTCAATACGAATTGTAGATAATCCATCAAAGGCATGGCATACGTATGGCTTCTAGTGAATAAGCTGAATATTTACTAGAGATGGGACGAAATTTTTCGGCAAATATTCGGTATTCGGCATATTCGGCAAGTGTTTCAATGTTCGTATACGGCCGAATAATTCGGTTACATTGCCCGATATTTACCGAATAAACAAAGTAAATAACGAGCGTAGGTTGTTTCGTAATTCGTCGGATTGACATCCTATTTCAGCATTCGAAATTTGAGTTGAAAAAATTTGCAATCCAAAAAACCAAAACCAAAAGAAAAACCAGAGTTGTTTTAATTATGTAACTTTTATCCAAGCGGACCTGTGAAAACCAAATGTGAATTCGGCCAAATATTCGGTACGGTAAGAGCTGAACCAAATGTTCGTCCGAATATTCGTATTCGGCAAAGTTCGTATTCGGCCCATCTCTAGTATTTACTGTTGTTAAGCATCTACGCAGGTGTGAGAAGTTCACATATATATGCCGATTACGGACTTATATTTTACAGGCAGTTGGTATCAAGCTTAATTAAAATCTGGACCTTTGTTGATTGAATTAATTCTGCTCTGCAATGCAATAAAATTTAGTCATGAGTTTCTTATGCAGTGCGTGCCGAAATGGTCATTCCTACTTAATTAATTGCTGTTTTATGAGATGATTGAAAATATACAAACACCCTTTTCACGTAAATTACTTACACTTTTAGCCATAAAATTATGTATCCTTCAAAATTGTGCTTGCTTTCTGTTCTCGTGCTGATGCGGTAACAGGAAATGTACGGATGTGTTTAACCTTTTCGACGCCATGTCAAATACAAAACCAGAGCGAATGTCCACTTTGCCTCTTTGATACTTAGGTGTATTTTGCGCTGTCAACCATGACGGAAATATCCGTCAATGGCGTTGAAAAGGTTAAGACCGCTTTACTTTATATTGAAAGTAGTCTATTTACTAATTCGGGTGTAAAATCATCAATTACGTCAGTGTTTGACCGCGGTGGCGTTAGCGGCGTTTTGGCTTCCGTCAGCTGTCCGTAGTCTGTCGGGAAGTCGCTCACTTTCATCCGCTCAACGATTTCAAAGCAAACGCGGCCAGTGAGAGAGACAAGTTGAAGGCGCGACCGGTAACAGGTTCTGTGGTTCAGTCGAGTATCAAGATATTGGTTGGAAGGTTGGAATATTTTATACTCACTTAAAATTGGCGTCGATTGGAATTGTACGTATTTGTCGAAATAATATATTACTTGATAGGTCAATCAATGATTCTAGAGGTCTAGAGTTAAGTACATCTCTTCGTAGCTGTTATTTTTACATGAAATAAAAATATAAATTTCGCTGAAATATTGAATATTTAACATTTAATCAAAAACGCAGAAAGTAAGTAGATAAGTGCCGTCGATTTTAAATATATTGGAACATTATGATCGGATTATTAAAGGCATTAGAGCGTGTTCAAATATTTTTGTGCATCTTGTATGGTCTACTATAGTTGTGACATTAATGCATTGCGGATTTAATTAGTAAAGGCTAAATTGTACGGAATGGATCAACTCGAAATTTAAACAGATATAATCAAATAATGAATCTAACCATCACTACATAGTATAAAACAAAGTCGCTTTTTCTGTCCCTATATCCCTATGTATGCTTAAATCTTTAAAACTACGCAACGGATTTTGATGCGGAGAGTGATTGAAGAGGAAGGTTTATATGTATAATACTTTTATCCGGAGCGAAGCGAGGGCGGGTCGCTAGTTAGTAATAAAATAAAAGCTTAGCGTTCGATAATTCATTAAGGATAAAGCCATGCAATAAATAATTAAATTGGTTGCGCAAATCACCTAGCTCTTAGCTGTTTATTTGGAGAAGATTTATTTCGGATTAATGTTAGTTACGCCATTAACGCAGCGAGATAGATAAAATATAAATCCAATTAGCAAGTACAACCCTGAAAACATTCATTTAATCTATGAAACGTTTACATTTGTTGCGCTTCGATTTTCATGACCCGGCTATTGCACAACAAAGTTGTGTTTTTACCCCCGACAACAATTTCGCAACAAATTCTCTGTGTCTTGTTCTTATTGTATCTATGAAATATAACTTTGTATTGTTACGAATAAATGTCTCTTTATCTTTCATCTTTTTATCTTTCAATGAAAGAGTGTTATATGTTTCACGTGTGGCTATCTATGGCATCGTAGCTCCAAAACGGGTGGACTGAATTAGACGCGGTGTTTTTTAATAGGAAGCTAGTTTAAACTGGGTGGTTCTAAGCTAGATTTGACGTAAATCGATTCAGTTCGTTTCAGAGTTAACAGCTCTGAAACTAGGGGTCGCCATCATATCCTCGTGAGACCCGGTGTGCCATAGGAAGTACATAATCAAGGCAATTTAATTTGAACAGTATTTTAATGATCATAAAGTTTATTTTTATTAATTTCTTATTTTTTCCGTGTGGTTGCCGAGTTAGAATAGTGCCACTCCATGTCTTCCCGTGGATGTCGTAAGAGGCGACTAAGGGAATAAGGGCTTGTAGTACTGTTACGCGATGGGCTTGCAACCTGTCACTAATACACTGGTAAAAATCTTAGCCTGATTGTGCAAAATGTGGTTAAAGAATTATCAACAAGTTTTTTAGAGTTGGTAATTCTATAGCTCTGCCTACCCCACTCTGGGAATAAAGGCGTGACTTTATGTATGTATGTATGTGTCTTATTTTAAATAGGGATTTAAGAGTAAAGGTAACTGAACTTTATTTCCTTACTGCTAGATTCAAATTCCCACTTGCAAAATTAGTATGGTGGCTTTACGAGGATATATTGGGGTATTTTATCTATCTATCAGTTATTTTGTACGCTTACTCATATACAGAGTGCTCGGCTGCCGATCGGGGCTGGTATATTGTTCCCGGTCTGCCGCCGACACTCAAGTGCGATGCTGGCATCGCATATGCTCGTTGTTCATGGCGGGCTACGATTTAATCGCCCGGGTTAGTTTGTCGTGTTTACGACGCGACGTTAGTGCAGGTTTATACACACGCTCGGTGAGCTTTGATTGCCATTAATTTGCTGCTCGTGTGTGTGTTGTTAACATACATATATACAATGTAAGTCCACAAGTTTAGTTAAAATATTAATTCTACAAGGATTACTCATACAAAATGATGTAAAAAAATACAGGTCTTTTTCAAAACTTGCAGGTTTATTTTTGAATCTCATCCGGCAACTCATCAAAACGGCTGATTTTTTGTGATTTCTTAAGGTACTTTTTAATCTTATGACATAATCATTGACATTCTTACGGCTATGATATTAAATACGAGTGCTCGCACCCGTAATCATAATATCGTAATCGAAAGTACCACGTGACTTAATTTTCATTATCACAATTAGTAAGATTCTAAATCGACTCCCAGGAAAATGGCTGTATGATATTTGAGCTAAATAAATGTGCTCATGTAACTTTACATAATCTGTATAACACCGTGTTCATAACATGGACGTGTTACTCAAGAAGGTACTCAGTCGTACGAACGCAAGCTTTGACACTCCGTGAGAATTGGAACGCACGTGCGCATTTAAAAGGAGAAGGATTCATCCGTAATAAGCTTGTTTAGAGAAAGCGAAATACACTATTGATTTCGTTATAACTTAAGTACCACTGGATTCGGTATTTTACTTTTTTTAGTGATATTTTAATGTACATGGTTTCATCGTACCTTTTTTTGAGAGAAAAAGATAAGAAATAAAACATAAGAACGTATGAATTAAAGCTTACATTCCTAGGATTGTAAAAATATTGTACATTGAGCGCTTGGTCTGCAAACCCAAATATAAATCAACTCAACCAAAAGTAAACTTACTGCCTTGTTTAGTCATGTCGAATTACAAACTACGTGTATGTTTAAAATCCGTTTTCACTTCTCACGCTTTAAAATGACTTATAATAGCCATGTATAGGGGGACTAAAGTGATGCATTTAATCCCTAGAGACTAAAGAGACACTTTATACTCTAGGGACCAAAGTAATTTTTCTTTTTAATTTCCTTATAAGTAAAGCCCTTAAAATACCAGAAACAGCTAGACCATGTTACCGTTTGATGATGTTGCCATTGTTATTGGAGTACGCTGTGGAGCCGGTGGAGGGCAGGTAAACAACCTCCACGGCCTCAGTCTTCGTTTCGGAAATGTAGTCTGTAGACTATTTGTTATGTTTTAACCCCAAAAAGAACCTTGTTGTTGAGACTTTCTGCATTACAGTGACAGGTTAAAAGTAAAAATGGTAGCGCTATTAAGTTGTATTTTTTTACGATGTTTAAACTATTATATTTTTTCACGCAACCGAAGTGAAAAGTAGAGCTTTTAACTCATGACTAAAAATCCACACTGACAATCGAACCTTATCTCGGTTCATAATGGCTTACTTTGGTCCCTTGTTGAACAATCTACTATTTTCTCCACGTCGCTAATACGATCGTGGCACCAGTGAGCTCCCGGGCTCCTGGCGGCTACTACATTAACGTCATACTACATGATTGATGGGCTCTACTCTACACGTGTTTTATAAGTCTAGCCGTGAAGAACTGAAAAAGTGCAATAGATCTTGCTAGGTTATGTGGCAAACAATTCGGTAGATTCAGTTGTAAATTTACTGGAACTTATTCCGGGATATAAACTAACCACGCACCACTTGGGTGTGTTTTGATCACCTTAACTTGGCACCGTAATCTATATAGGGTGGCCCATTTAGATCTGTTCTTAGGAACCATGTCATCGATTTTAGTCACAAGAAACCGGGCAAGAGCATTTCGAACCATGCTCAGTGAAGGGTTCCGAAGACGTTAAGTACTACAAACATAAAACAACAAGAAGAATAACTAATTTTCTATTTAAAGTAATTTGGTGCCGTCTTAGGTGATTTAGTTACACTTTAATCACCTGTATCTCAAGAACTAATTATGTCTACTTAGTCTTAATAGTTTTTCTTTTAAATTCGTTATATGCCCTTTCATTTCAGATACATTTCCGATTTTAGTATGTGTAGTCTTAGTACTAGAAAGCTGTAATTTGGCATGAATATACATATTAGTCACTTCAACAAAGTACTAAAATAAAATCTTGAGAAAAAAAATATTTTTCGTGTTCTCGTCTACACGTAACGTGCGGATGTAATAATCTATAAAATTATCTAAATGACAAACTTTAAATATTTCGATAAATAAATACACAAAATAATGAATAAGAATACTAAGAATATATATAAATGCGTAAGTGTATCGTGTTCGTCTCTGAATGTCTGTCAGTTACGTCTTTATGACTAAATCGGTAACCTAATTTTGATGAATTCCTTACGGACATATTTGGAGCCCCGTGTACCTAAGGTTTAAGGTTAGGCTGGTAAGGGCAGGCAAAACCTTGCAGACATTTACTTTTAAAATAAAAATCTACTTATTATCAAATTCATTTCGTTTCTGTTCCGCATGTTGAATATTCATAGGAAATATCGGTAATCTCAAGTGAAGGAAGAAACTCTAGTTTAATTAGAAACGCGTGGGTCTCGGGACAAAGACCCTTCAATTAGTTTCAATTTATTACAAGCAATGGTTGGGGAGGTGCGTCAATTAATGTTTGAGTTTCATATATTTCAAACAGTATTTAGGTGTCTTTTTTAATTCAGTATTATTATAAACAGTTCATTAACTTGTATTGTGTGTTACGGATATAGTAAATGCTTGAATGAGTGTTAAAAAACTACTCGAACAAGTCAAACAACTTGTTCAATCACGCCGTGAACTGAAAAAAACCAATTCCCTTTGTAGCTATTAATATAACTTAGGAGTTCGATCAATAACCAATGCTTACCAAGCGAGAAGCAAGCTCGTTCACTTTTGAAAGCTTCTATATGTTGATTTAACTCATTATAAAATCGCTCGGAAATTTGTTTATTTATTTTTGTTCCGGCCTTTACGTAAAATGCATACAACTTTAGTTCAGTCGACATTGCACTTCTTTGGAGTGATTTTCGAATTTGATCGACTTGAAAGTAACGAATGTATCATGTCCTATGTACTACTTTTAGATATACTATACTCATCTTATCATGAAAATGAACCTCTAACCACAAATTATACCTCGCAAGAATAAAATAAGCCTTAAGGCTGCGTTTCCACCAAAGCTGTGCGCGGTGGCGAAGTGCGAGGATAAATTCCCCCAATAGTATTCCTAGCCTCGCTCAGCGCAGCTCTCCTATTGGTGGATTTTTTCCTCGCAAACTACTCCGCTACCTGCTTTTGGGAGCTTTTGCCTACCTACGATGCAGTTGCCTTCAGTCAAAGAGAAAAAAAATGCTTCAGCACGAAACGGTCTATTATCAGATTATATTTTTTATTTTCTAAATAAAAATAATAAAGATTAATCGATTATATCATGTCGATGAGACAAATTATAAACTCTATCTATCTCCTTACCAAATATTTATTGAGAAATTGTCAAGAAAATGAATAGCGAAGAACACGGTTTGCACCCGCTCGCTCCCTGTTGAGAGTCGACGGGGGAATATGAGTATGAGTAATGCCGGGTTCAGAACCCTTACCATTAGTTGCCATTACCTTACTCGCTAGCGACTCGAATGCTTTATCCCTCCCACTCTATAACAATACCGTGAGGGACAGAGCATTCGACTCGCTAGCGAGTATGGTAATTCCAACTCATGGTAAGGGTACTGAGCGGAGGCCCGGGCGGCCGGTCACTTTATCTTCCCGTTTCCTCTCAGCATAACAATACAATGCCAATACAGTTAGGTATTTGTAGGGACAGATGATCCCAACCTAGTATTTTTTCATGAAGTTTGAACAGGGATTGTTAAATTTCAATGCGCTAGGCAAAAAATGAGGATTAAAACAGTCGTTACATAGTGAAACAACTAAATAGATAAGGGTCTCAATGCCGAATAGAATAATATTTTTAGTTTTAATTTGTAATATTTATATTGTATTATAGATTATAAAGAAATTAATAGATAAGTACCATTACACATATGAACATCCAAAGCTCTTGTCCTAAACATAAAACTAGGATTCATAAGAATTAAAACATTGTAGGACATTTTCTTTTAATTTAATTTGATTAGTGTAGGTTATTGCCCCAAAAATATACAAAGCTATCAAGCTATCAAGTTACAAGCTTCTTCATTTACTACTAGTCGTAAGTTGTAACTGATTAATCAAGACAATATCCAAAGGATCATCTAGATAATGTAAAGGGTTCCTTTGTAGACTTTCGTTCGAGCAAGTTATAACACTTTAGGAAGTACTTAACTCCACCCATCCCCATTAGGTCCAATTACACTACAACTTCAACCTCAAGGCATTTTAAAATAACTTTAAGTCAGTGATAGTGTCAGGCGCATTACACAATACTAAAACTTGCCGTTTACCTTGACAGATTTTATTAGAATTTACCATTGTAGGAATCCTGTATTTTACTTAAGTCTTGCACTTTGATATTGAAATCATTGTTCTACTAACTCAGTATATAATGACAACCTTGGGCAGGGGTCATCGAGATCACTTCCACCATCGTACCCTTTAACCTGCCGCCAAGTACTGTATTACAGTAATATGTTTGTGTATTTTCCTTATTTTCTTTAATCACTCAAAGGTTAGTTGGAAGATATCCATTAAATAGATAAGTTCGCCTTGGTACATAAAGATAAAGATTAAGAAACATTTGTTCGAAGGTAGGTACAGTTCGCATTTTTCGATCCGGTGCTGTAGAGGTAAGAAAACAGGGAGATACCATTTTGGTCCTTAGGGTTGGCAATGTATTTGCAGTCTTGAGATTGCAATTCTAATAATCCATCCTATCCTAACTATCCTACTAATATTATAAATATTAGGTAAAGTTTGGATGGATGGATGGATGTTTGTTACTCAATCACGCCAGAACGGCTGAACGGATCTTGATGAAATTTGGTATGGATATAGTTTGAGTCCTGAGAAAGGATATACGGTAGTTTTTATCACATTTTTTCTATTTTTCCTGAGGGAATAGTGATAAATGACTTCTACGCAAATGGAGTCGCGGGGAACATCCAGTTATCTATATTTGTATAGCCTCAGAGCCCACTTACCTTCAGGCGACCTGTACCATTGTTTGTATTCCCCACATCGTAAAAAACTAAGTCGCAATTCCTCAAATCCGTTGAATGACATGAACTCGGAAGGTCGGTGCGCGCCTGATGGATGCGCCCCATGCGGGTCACACGAGCAACGTCACTTAGCAACATCATTACTATAATGGATGACAGCCCCGCTGTTCTAATGAATATCCTACATTATTTTTATTGCTGCTATACTTCATTTTGATGTTCTGCCAAAAACAGCGAGGAAACATTACAAGTTACAAATGAGTAACTCTTTAGATGTTTTAGATGCCTCAGTAGGACGAAGAAAGGGTAAATTCATGTTTTCTCTGAATTATAAATAAAACGACTGATGTTACCGACAGAAAATATTACATCGTTAAAATAAAAGTTGTTAAGAAGGTTCAAATGTTATAACTATAAATGTTATAACTCTATTATTATTATTTTGCATGATTTACACGCTACGGTATACCGTAGCGTGTAAATCAATATGTAAATCAATCATACTATATAAGTTATAATATAACGTATACGTTATATTATAAAACGGATACCGCATCATGCAAAAACAAATATTGGTCAAAGCTTTTGTGGTTAAAATACTTTTTTATAGCGCTTAATATATATTTGTGCCATCTTCCAATAATTGCGTTACTATTCCGTAGTAAAGGTTTTCAAAAATGTTATGAATTATACTTCAATAACTTAAAATAGGTGTAAAGTCGAACATGCATCATAGTCAATATTTTGCTTTGCCTGATATCGTGCGGTGTGATTTCAATCTAGTAATATTTTTTCAACAACTGTCTAAACATAATACAAATACAAAGTGGTAAGGTGTTTTAAAAGCAACGCTGACTGACCTGTTGCATGGTTACATAATGATAAAAAACATTATTAACACATTTGTAGCTCACAAAATTACTTAAGTACTTTGTTGCCATTAGCGGAATCATTTATATTTATTGAGCAAACAGTATTTGGCAATATTTAAATATGTACGCGCTCGGTCGCATAATAAACAAAACCGAAACACGAACGGATCACGTGTCAAGGGTCTGATCGATCGCTGCCTAGAAGCTATACATAGGCGTTGGTAGGGACAGAACCTAACTTTCAGTCTTGTCACTTTCCCACATCCTGCTGACAAACTTTACAAGCAGCTTACCCTAGCCTTAAGGACCGTTTACATTAGACACCTTACAATGATGTGGTTTGTTTGGTTTGCACGAAGTTCCAGACGTTCCATTGTTCGTGATAAACATTTGCATGAGCTTGAAAGCAAGACATTATTACTACTCTATTATTTCACTTGTAGTCTGAACTTACTAGACTGGAAGTCAGACCAAGTTATAAACTCACTCGTTGGAATAATAGCATATAAGTATGTAGTAGAACTATACATTTTAAGACTCTATGGCTATGTCGGCGTAACTCGCTAAGAAATATTTTACCTTACGCTTGTTGGTTCGCCAAAGCGCTATGATCCTCATTGTCATCATAATCAGCGATTGGCTTCTCTACTAGTTGGCATAGTTTTCAACTAATACACTACTTGACACTACTTGAAATTGCTAAAGTTTTAAGCGAATATAGAGTTGAGGATGGGAGATTTTTAGATTGCTCCAATTATCTCACATCAAAATGAGTTTCGGTCAGAAAATGGTACACTATTTTTTTTTTTTTTAATTAAGGAACGAAATAATCCTCCGCATCCACCACATTATTATCTGGCGACGTCATACGCACTACATTACCATGGCCGGGATTTTCTCCAACTCATTTGACGCCATATTTGTCAAAATGCCAACTTGAATGATATACTTAACTTTAAGCAGGTTGTCTTTCGCTCATGAACAAAAACAACATCCGAAATTTTGGCGAGATTATCAATCCCCACCATCAAATTAACACATCAAAAATGTCTAAAGATCTATAATATCCCTACACTACTGTGATATTTTACAATTGCGATAAGTTAGTTACAATTCTATTTCCGATTTCATCTATATCTTGGTACTGTTAGTTGAGTAACTACGGTTCAAAAAACTTACCCATACATAATATGCACAGAATACACAATACATCCTATGATTGAAAGATGTGTTCAAGTGTTTGCACGAAACGGGCTCCTTAGACCCTTGTCTGAAGGATCCTTAACATGCAAATTGTACTGCGAGCGAAGTGAGCGTTAGTCGACTGGAAAAGATAAAGCGAAACCACTTTCTCAAGAGTGTGATAGGGACAAATGTATAACGATAAATCGATAAGATTGGTTGAAACTTAATAAAACGGGAAATTAGTAGAGAAGTTTAAGTAACGGTATATCTGAACTTATTTTTAACTGTTATCCTGTTATCAAATAAATATCCAAACAATGACGAACGCATTTATACGACCCTAACTAACCTTCTTACTCGATAAGTACGTCCACTACAACTTAATAGAGACAAGGAAAAATAACGAAGCAAGCCCCTTAAGCACATGTGATAATATAAGTGCCAAAGTATCATTTTTGGTCAATTTATCAAAAGGACGTAGGTACTCTACGCGTATTTGATATAGGGTTGTAGCACAGAATAAGTAATAGGTTGTGTTCCAACATATACACCTAAGAGCATAGAAAATGGGTCACGGTGTAGGTAAATGAGTACGTAAAGTGACTCATTTGTATTGTTGAATGTAACTAGGTATCTAGGTACACATTAAAGCACTTCGTAATGGTATGATGAGGGTATGGTTTAGTGTGACAGCTCGGAACCGCTGGTCGCACATAAATGGGAATGGGATGGTGTATAGAAACCGCAAATTCCTGCAGAGGTTAAATGGGTCGTTCTACTTTTTTACCGACAATACATCGTCATTTTTCTATATTTTGCGTTTTTCAACTATTGATAATTATGATTTTAATTTTTGATTTTAAAATACGTTGCGTGAATTTTTATTTGGACTAATTAATGATTATTCGGTGGCGATAATGTTTTTTTCTTAATGGTGGTTTTTCAGAATATACTGTGACAGAGTGGCCTTTTTCAGAGGAGACAAAATTTTGTATTACCGCGCGCGATTCTATGAAAAACAAACTTATAAAAAAAACACTGGATAGAGAAAGTGAAAGATTATTTATTACTAATAGATGAATAATTGTTTGGACGTAGATTCAAACACTAAAACATTAATAATCAATACTCTAACTGATAACGTATGGTAAAATGAGGCCAGGCAATTGTCGGTAAAAAAGAAGAATGACCCAAATATTCATTACGATTCTATTGCTCAAAACAAATAATGGCTTAAATACATCATTATCTAGAATTTACATAATAGTGTAGCTTATCGGTTTCTACATTGCTATGTTTACATATTCGTGCTTTCATGCTTATCCTTAAAAAAAGTGAAAAAACATTTTAAAAATACCCGATGAATTGGGAACCTTCTCCTTTTTTGAAGTCAGTTAAAAAGCCGGACAAGAGCATGTTAAACCATGCTCAGTGTAGGGTTCCGTCGCCGTTACTTTAAACATAAAAACCGGACAAGAGCATGTCGGACCATGCTCAGTGTAGAGTTCCGAAGCCGTTAAGTACTACAAACTAAAAAACAACAAGTAATAACCAATTTTCTATTTAAAGTCATTTGGTGCCGTCTTAGATGATTTTAGTAGGTATAAACACTTTAATCGCCTGTATCTCAAGAACCAATCATGTCTACTTAGTCGTGATAGTTTTCCTTTAAAATTCGTTATATGCGCTTTCATTCAAATTTTTTTTCAGTTTTTTAGTATTTGTAGTTTTGGCTGTAGGGAGGGGACACTTAAGTCTAACAAAAATTAGCGCTTTAAAGCTTATTTTTTCCTAAACGGATTCTTAAATCGAATAATTATTTTACAAACCCGTAATATTTTTGAAAGACCTATCCTACGACACCCCACACTATGGGGAAGACGAGAAAAAAAAATTACATCCCCACGTTACGTGTAGGGGAGGTGTAGTATTTTTTTTATGTAAAATATTTTCTACCATTTTGTTGCCGTGACTAATATTTTCTAGTACTAAAAATCTCTGAGCTAGGCTGCAAACGGACGGATGGACGGACATGGCGAAACTATAAGGGTTCCTAGTTAGACTACGGAACCCTAAAAAACTATGTAGAAAAACAACAAGTGTTAACAAGTTTTCTACTTAAAGTTTTTGTTTGTTTTTATTCTGAACTGACCAGTGATTGACGAAGCGCTTTGTGCCAACAAATGATATTTCGACAGCATAAGCAAAGACAGAGTAGTCTTTGATGATTTTTAGTAGGTTTACACCTGGGACTGGAACCGGTTTCCGTTAAATACGCTTTTGATCGGGTTATTCGATAGGGTTGATTTTAAAAACCCCATCAGTGCGGCAAGCGTATCGTTGGCTAGCCGCAATTAAAGGGTTATCCATTGATACGATGGATTTGGCTTTCCGCTGGCAGTCTTACCGGTATCAAAAACCCTTAATACGCTTGCCGCTTTTAAAGGGGTTTTGATAGATGTCAAGATATTTCAATCTCTGCGTCCAATTCCTACAACTTATTGTTGCACAACCTAACAATAGAACGGTAAGCGGTCGGTAGGCGCACGTGGCGACATTTAGATGCAAGCGGGCCTAAGAGACAGCAATCAATAGGATTAACCCAACCCGATTGATACGCTGTTTCTTCCAGCTGCAAACACCCTATCGGACAACAAGCGCAATGGAAACGGTAACCTTATTCGAAAAGGTAGCCATATCGATACGGCAACACAATCGATAGGGCTATCCGTTGTACGGGTAGCCCAGTGATAGGCTTATGAATCGAAAGCGCTTAACGAATAAAGCGGTTTTCCGGTCCTTGGTTTACACTAAAGTCGCCTGTATCTCAAGAACCAATCAAGTCTACTTAATCATGATAGTTTTCCTTTTAAATTCGTTATAAATATGTGCTTTACTGCTTTCATTCTAGATATTTTTGGCGTTTATTAGTAGCTATTTGTAGTTATGGCGAGGGCGAATGGGGCACGTAACTAGCGAAAATAGCACTTTTAGATTTCCATAAATCCTAAACGGTCACCCAAATCAATAAATTGATTATGAGATACACATAATGGTTTTTTTATTAGCTATCCAACAATATTTTACAATATATTGTAAAGCAAAAAAATATTTTTACCTTCTCTTTCCATGTCACGGAGGTACGCTATTCTTATTTCACTTTATTATTATATTAGCGAGTGAAATAATTATCTATGAGCGCAAAACTTTAACTTTGTAGGACGGACGGAAAGACGGACAGACAGACGGACAGATATTGATTTAAAAAACGGTTAAGTGCATGTCGAACTTGCGCATCGAGGGTTCCATATTTAAGTCCGTATTTAATATGGTTCGCATAATTATTTCCCAATTTTCATCCCATATCCAAAATGAGAACCTACTGCTTGCGCCATCTGTCGTCAAATAGCTTAAGTACATTAATTAAAAAAAAAATCCAATCATGTTTTTTGATTGATATGGAAATTCTGTCATTTAAAGTAGAATGCAATTGAACTTTAATTTGAATATTCGATGGCGCTAGCTGCACTCGTTCCCGTAAACAAAAATGTAAGGCCATAATATGGACTTCAGTTATTTTCCATATGTATTATGGAAAATGAGTACAGCTTGCGCTATCTGTTGTCAAATAGCTATAACTAGCTAATTTTGATAATTTCTCAAAGACTCAAAGAGACCGTCATTTGTTGTACGGTTATGGTCATGATTCCGAAACTAGATGATTAAAAAAAAATATTGTATATACAAGTAAAAATCTTTCATATAATAATATAATATCCCTTTTGCTGTAATAGTATTACTATTTTTAAAACCTCTCTTTTAGGCCTCATTTCCAATCATTATAAAGCTTTTTATTTGCTTATTTTTTTACGTTGAAATAGATGTGGTCGAGCACCTTTAATTTCAATTTCAACTTGATGAATTTAGTACGGAAACCTAAAAATACCGAGCTTTGACAATGTCACTTCATCAATGTCGAATACTCAATTTATATTTCAGAATAGAAGTATAATTAATCTTAAATAAGTATCTAATTATAAGTTGTATTTTTTAATTAAATCTGCAATATCATCATCCTAAAAAACAAGAATATTAAACCCTACCCCATCTTCTCCATAGAAATGGGAGGATCTGTGATAAAATACAAATGTCTGGCTGCAGTTTATACAAATTACGTATGAAATTGTTGCAATGCAAATTGTATCCAATCACTAAATGACGCGCCGTGACGCCATACTCGTAATATATGTATAGCGCGCTCCGAGTCGTAATTATACCATTTATAACAAACACTGGTGTTATTATTCATATTTGATCTTTTTAGTTTCTGAAGCAGCAAAAGCAAGGACCAGCCGCCATAACTCACCTTTCATGCAGAAGGATAACTTTCGCTGGTTTTCCCGCGCCTGCATCGAATCAACAGACATTGACATGTCATTGTATTGATTTTAACGCGGCCGCCTTTACTGTCTAGTAAATAAGAGCTATCGCAACGTTGAAAATACGACATCACGTCAAAAGCAATATAGATTTAAGCAATAGAATAGAGGCCCACATAATATGCAACTAAAAGGCAGCGCACGCAGGCTTCTACCATATTGACAAAGTCCAGCAAAGGTATTGTTATGTACGTGGGGGTAGGTAACTGATATAAATGCAAAAATAAACCGATAATTAAAAGCCATAGGCTATATTAACGCACTCACTTAACCATGAACACGATAAACAGTTCGTAGTCGCTTCGGACAACTTCGGATGCATCGGTTTGATCTTGGTTGTTCGCTCTTTTTCGCACTGTTCGATGTCCAAGTAATTTTGCCTTTTATAGTCCACTCCAACATTATTCCTGAATGTCCTCTGGAATGGTCGATGTACTTTCTCAGTATTTTTGTCTCTTTTTAATGATGCTATATCTTTTACTCTTACTACGAAATTCTCCATATACTGAAATGTACTTCAAAGACCCATAAGGGGTACTGAAAACGCCTGAAAATTTGTTTTCAGGTTATAGTGTAAGCTGATAGAGTGCGATATCTGAACAGATTGAAAGCATGTTTCAAGCTCATGAAAACAACGGCAAGTTAGTCAAAAGATAACCTGGTATGTAACAGAGCTTCCTCTGAAAGGGACTAAAACGATATTTCAGCCTACTGCAAACGCTCCCAATGCACCGAAATCACTAGAAAATTAGACGCCTCAAAACGGCGTGACGCTGTATAAGCAACACAATATGATTTGATTTAAGACAAAGCGGAATAAAAGCCTTATGGAGTGTTTTTAACCCCCGATGCAAAGAGAAGGGTTCTATAAATTGTGTACCTAGGTCATCGTAACTCCCAAACAGATGGACAGTGGACTAGTTTAGTTAGAGTGGTTTTTAGCTAGCATTGATGAAAGTCGGTTGGGCCATTATGACATTATAGAGTTATCATATCATGGTATTCGATTTTTGAAACTCACCGACGACAAATGAGTAACTTTAATCAAATCAATCTATGTGGCGATTTTGTGTACCCATCAGTGAAATTCAAAAATCGAACGCCCTGATCTGAAAGCAGTCCCTTTATTTCAAGGTTTTTATAATTATCGACGTCATCGTGCAAATTAAATACATAATGGTAGATTTCTCTCTCTGACGATTCTTAATAAGCTTAGAATGACAGAGATTAAGTTACAATTGCTGTTAAGCTGAGCGATAAATGAGCGAATAAGAATTAGGTACACTCCAAGGGCCAAGTAGAACCAGATTAGAGCCTTTAGATCGCACTTGCCTTTGCTTCTTTAGAGAATAACTGCCTACAACGGTAACAGTTTAATCTGCGCTACGGTGTAAGCCAATTTCTACGTTTCACGGCAGCGACCAGTGGTTACAAATGCAATTTATTTATTTATTCTGTCACGCTGTGTTAAATTATGCAAAACCCCGTTTTGCATTGTAGTTCGTCGAGCAAAAGTTTATCTATTTGTGGTTTGTGGAATAATGTAAGTTTGTTTACTCTTCTAGTGTATGTTTGACTAAAATATTGTACATGCTTAACCCTTAAAGTAATAAACACCACACGATTGCATGTTTCCATTCGCGCCTAAATGGCTTCTACTAATACTTACCACCGCTCAATCAATACCCTCTTTACCATAAAAAGGGCACACAGGGCTCCCATACTCACGAGGGCGCCAAAAGGCCGATGTAATGAAGATTAAATACTAGCAGAAAAAAACTTGTTATTCACTTTATTTATTTACTATCGAACGGGGGGGAGGACAAAGAATTTGCCCGAGATAGCCTAATACTGCCCACAACCTGGCCATGAAATGGTAATTGAGAACCCCTTTATGTCCGTTCCCAATGTTGAACCCGCGGAATGGACAGATTTTGTATGGCAAATGTCAAATTGCATTTGGAAGTAATCCAATCTATCAGTGATTTGAATATTAAGAATTGCCATAAGTAAATGCTATCACAGGCTGTGGCGAATAAATCTTACTTTTATTAACAGGGATATTAAACATGGTTTAACTTACGCACGTATGACGTATTACTTAAATACTACTCACTCCCTTCGTCCCTTTCGTTAAATACTTGAGTACAACTAAGGTAACGTTCGACTTCGAGGTTAATTAAACCAATAGTACGAGAGCGACATCGACACAGGTAACACGTGAACTTGTATTTACCCGTAACTTCCAGAAGGTTAGCTAAATCAGGGTTTCACAAAGTGGGGTACGCGAACTCCTAGGGGAACTAGTGATAGGGATCACAACAAAACAAAATGTAAAAACAGAGTTAACGCTGAATCAGAAAAAATATTCAAATTGACTAAATTTGCTCCGAAAAGCGACTCTTCTAGCGACAAGATACAAGTCAACCAGTCACGTACTGCTTTTATACATATATATTTTTTTATTGAAATATAAAAGAACCTTAAATTTTTTAATACCTATAAAAGTGGTCTTAATAAAATAATATTTAACTTTTATAAGATGAAGGCTATTTTAAAGACGGTCATTGTTATACGTTCTTTGGTGTTTTTTTATCTACGCATATTCACTCGGACACTTTAAACTTTATTATGAACGTTACCATTTTCGTAACACACGAACAAACTAAGTACTGCTTAACTGAATACAATAACATTTGGCAAACATAGATACTTACTCGTAATTTAGACTTGACATGACACATATACCCATTTCATAAAAAAACAAACTGCTTCAAAGGATATAATAGTAACATTTCAGTCGACATTTTTTCCGTAGGCAAATCGAACCCTTCTTTCCTCTTCCCGCACTTCCCCTCAAGTCAAGTGTGGTGGCAACGTGACAAGTAAAGGCGCGGAAAGGAACAAACAGAACCTTTAATTTGATTTAGGGTTGTTCTATTTTCCGCGTTCCCCTACTTCCATCCGCGAATAAGTGTTTTGTACAATTAAATTAATGAGAGTTTTATTTAACAGCAATTGTAAGAACAAATATAAAAAAAAAACATTGTTTATGTATGTTATGATAAAGCACCTTGTAATTTACAAATAGGTACAAATGGACGTGAACCGTCGTCGAGCGTTATTTCGGTAGGAAGCCTTTATTTACGTTTAATATACTATGATATAGTAGGTACACTTGTTTGTTACATGACACTGAAAACCAAAATAAATTGAAGAAAAGTTTACTGAGCCTGTTCCCACATTTAAGACCCCCGGTGCAAGAAGATGGTATTATAAATCGCGTATGTATCTGCGTGCCGTCGTACATGTGTCTGTCTGTGTCAATTTAGCTTCTAAACGGATGAACTGATTTGGATGCGGTTTATTTTAAATTAAACAAAGCTATTTTAATCGTAATTATTATAAGCTAAGTTTCATGAAAATCGGTCGCGCCATTTAAGAGAAAAGAAAGAAGTGACCGTCATTGTACCCGGGGTTTTTATGTTATTTTCATTGAATTATTACATACAGTGTATGGTCTAATACATTTGTTTCCTAAAAAAGAACACAGTGCTCTTGTTATTGAGAAATACTTTTTTTTTATTTACTTAATTCTGCCGTTTACGGAAATGAACGTACAAAATAACGATCGTTCTGGTCGTTATTCCAAGGATCATTGCGAGCCAAAAGCGTCAAAGCCTTTGCCTATTGAATTCAAGAATTGACTGAAGTCCTTTCACTTTCGAATTCAAGTAAGTAAACTTGGTGGGAGACGACGCGGTTTACTATTTAAATGAAACCAACGACGGTGTGAGACTGAAAATGCTTTATTTTATGCCGCGAAGGAGATCCGTAAAAGATCCGCGATAAGTAGCGGTTTTTAAACAATGAAAAGTATGTACCCATATTATAACTGTCCCCTATAACACAAAACTTGGCTTTCTAAGGATTACGATAGTGGAGAATATTGAGTTGTTAGTAAGTGGATAGGGGACGTATTTTGATTTGAGTATGAATTAAGATGATCTTTGTGGAAGTTACAAGTACACATCAAAAATGTCCAAGGATCAAAAATATCCCAAATTGATATTCTGCACTGCACATGCAACTTGCGCATTTACGGTAGGTAGGGGAGAGCGGGGCTGAAAGTGCCGATTTTCATAAAACACAAAATTGAGCTATGAAATAGTGTATATGTTGTGTGGCTTACACACACATTTAAAGAATGGTTATTGGAGTTTCTGAATAGTGATATTGTTTTGTGCATCGTTAAACAGTTTTCAAATAAAATCATTTTTTATGAGATCGAACTAACCCCACTATGGGGCTGGTTGTTCCATCCTTTTGAAATACAAACTTATCCTTAAACAAATAAATCTCAGTTCTCACACGCTAAAGGAGTATTTTGTAGTTCGTCTAAATATGTGTTTATTTTGTGTGCACTATCAACTCAGTTAACAAAAAATCAAAGACAAAAGGTATTATTTTGTGGGGTTCGTTGTTCCGTTGATTTAGTTTTTTTTTCCATAACTACTATTATACCATAATGGAAGCAACTTAAACGACTCCTGCAACGGCATAATTTCATAATGTTTCGCGTCAAACATCATACAGATTGCTCCGTTTTTTACTTACATTTCTATTATCATCGGAACAACTTACCCCGGCACTTTCAACCCCGCTCTCCCCTACATTGCAAAATATTTTCAATCAAAACTTTAGTCCCATTTATGAATTAAAGAGTGCAAAGCACAGCTTCAGCAGTCTACTTACTCTACCTATAAGCACAAATGTGTTAAACGCATGGTTGTTTAGTTGTATACAATACGTTTACTTACTTAATAAGTGTTGAGTACTGGTTTTTTTTTATCATAACAGAATAATTGACTTTAAAGTAGAGAAATGCAATACGTGCAATATTGCAGAGTAGAAGGATTCTTATAAGTGGAAAACCAATACAATTTATTGCAGGCAACGGACTTATTTTTATAATAAACGTGTACGTTTGTATCTTGAAAGCACACTGCGACACGGATTGAAAGAAAGTTTATTGCTCAATATGAAAGCTACTTTATCTAGTCGCTCGCTTTAGATAAGATGTATAGCTCGCTATAGATGTATATTGCGAGTAGCAGCTGCTTATAACTATAAACCTAATTTGCGTTAAATTATGTATTTTTTTTGCTATATCATTATGTTTTGCTATATCTAGTTAATATTGACGCTAATTTAGGTCCCACACCTGCGTATGTTCTAAAACCTTCGAAATGTTATTATTATTTCTTAACGTTTCAACCGTACCTTATATTATAATATTTGGACAAGTATCCAAAATAGACAAAACTCGTTCATACCATTTCTCCCCGGCCGAATAGATGATATCAACTATGGACACATGCATGATTAAGTTTATACTCGTACGGATTCCTCAGGGTTCTAACCAATACACTATGCCAATACCTACTACATACCAAGCAAGGAATAAGCGTATGAATTATATAAATTCCTTACATTCGTATATTCATTAGCAGGCAAAACCCATTGCTGACTTATACGAGCAGGCGCTATGTAATTGCCTCACACATACTGAGCACTTTCACCCAGCACCAACCTCCTAGCGGTCGTTAATCTAATGAAAACAGATAACCCAACTCATGGACTATTTATGTCCACTCAACACTATAGAGCTACAGAGCCGCAATTCTCGGAACAATAGAGTCGGTTACATTTCGAACCAAGTTTCAATGTAAGCTGCCTCCGCCTCCCTCAATTCTGGTGCCATTAGCTCCATTCGGAAAACAATGTTAGATCGTTATTTTTTTATGTTCCTTGTTAGTCACAATAACCATCATCGCTCAAGAATTGGAAGACTGGATGGTTCAAGAACTTTAAGATGATATGTTATTCATTGTATCTGGAATTAGGTCCTTATTAATTTTTAGTCTCGAGTGGCTTTATCTCTGTCCCTCGGAGAATTGGGGCCAGATTTCAAACGGTCTCTTTTATTTCACCGAGGAGGAACTTTATTCCCACACATTATAGGATAGGAATAAAAGGCAGAAATAAATATAAACTACTTTGGATCTGAGCCAACCAAAGCTATAATGACTTGTTGTATTTGCTACAATGACTAAGCGGTGGCAGTGATGTTGAAAGCAGTAAAAGTCCTGTGATAGAGGTCAAGCATGAAGAGAACAAAGTCAGGTCAAGAACGGATAGGACGTAATTTTTAACAGAATCGCACTTGGCACGTTCCACACTTTCGGAGACTATGTCCTGGCGCCGGTTTGTCTTCCGGATGCCTGCAGTGTGGTAACAGTCTGCGCTAGTTAGCTAGTTTAATGAATTACCAACAAAAAAGTGTGGCTATATTGCCTCTCAGGTCTGTGGCCCTAGACAAAATGCATTGCGAAAACTTTATCGTTATCGAGAATATGTACCCATACTCGTATAAGATTGCAATAGGCTGCCGGACGGCGTCGAGCGCTTATGACAATTCATTCAAAAAATCTGTCAGTTTTCGAAAATCGTTTACGTTTGCGTTTAGTATCTTGTCTGGGTTTAAGAAACGAATTTCAAAATGTAATCTGTCAAGACTATCCGGTAATTCCCGGGACTTTTTACACGGGAAACCCTTTTTATCTCGGGTTTAGGTAAACCTACATCAACTGTTCAATTTAAAACTCGCCATTTTTAGGGTTCCGTCGTTTGACATTTACCATATAGATCCGAGGGGCTATTGTCTAACGCACTCGCAATCGCAACCGGCTTCAAAGTGGAGCAATTGTTTTCATATTGTATGCAGACGAGCGTTCGATTTTCAAAATGAAAACGATCGTGATTGCGAGTGCGTTAGACAATAAGCCCTCTGTTCTTTAAGGATACAAATTATAAATAGCAAGTCTAATGAATACATTTAAGTGGTTCAAACTTCTAGATGATAAATAAGCGGACCGCTTTATTGCTATCTGTATAACCGACACACCAATAAAAACTTTGGTGGGTAGGTAGATATGATATAGAGAATTTATAAATCCAATTTTATAAACCGTTTTCCGCTTAACGGCGACATAAATGTAAAATGAGAAACAATCGTTCTCGGGACACGCAATTACCTACATCTACTCAACTCTTAATAGTACTTACTCAACCGTGGAATAAGTATGACGTACGCATTTTCTTACACAATAAGTGAATAAGTACTAAATATGATATATACACATGTACGTCTAACATTGTTTAAACGATGTATGTAGTAATATGTTAATATCGGATTGCTTTAGCTCTTTCTTCCCTTTAGATTCTTGACAAAACACTGTGATACAAAAATCGTTCGGTTACAAAATGACTTTAATTACTTAGACCAGCTTTTCTCCAAATGTATGCTGCGAAGCCCTGGGTTAGACCTTTGTATGGTCTCCGCCGAAAAAAAAAAGATAAGTATCTGCCTAGGTACGTTTGTTTACTAATTTTTGATTTTAATTCAATATATCTAAAACTTTTGCTAACTTTCGAGTTTCAAAAAATTGGTATTTAGTGTTTGCATATTTCAAAAGGGTTCCCAAAAAGTTTGAGAACAATTGAATTAAACATGACATATTGTAGTTCTATATTTATATCGCAGGGTTGAACTCAACAGAAGTATGTAGAATATAAACTCAATTAATGATCGTCTACCTACGTGTAGACTGTAGAGCCATTAGTCTGCTAAAAGGCACCTCCGGTATCCCGATTGAGTTATGCTCCTAAAGCACGTTACGAAGTTGTTTAGTGTTAAGCTAGTATGTATAGGTGCCTCACTGCGTAAGCGTAGTTACAGTTAATTTAAAATATTAAAGAGTAGTGTGGGGCGGTTTTCAAAAAAATGTTTCGTTAAGGACAAAAATTAACAAAACTTTAACTTTTCCATTTCGTCACGAAAATTAAAGTATCTAAATGTATGGCTAACTTTCGTGACGAAATGGTAAAGTTAAATTTTCTTAATTTTTGTCCTTGACGATGTACGCTTTTTTTCAAAAACGCCCGACGGAAGTCAATTCAGTAGTTGATCCGGGCTGGGATTCTACAAGGTAATAACGATATCGTTTATGACATGGGCCTCTATTCAGGTGCGTTAAAACGATATCGTTTTTGACCTGTTTCCGTATTGTCAACGTTTTGATAACTCTTATGTCATTTACAATAATGGCGACTGTGACATAAACGATTCTTAAACGTGTCAAATACGATATCGTTTTAACGCACCTGAATAGAGGCCCTGTTTCCGTATTGTCAACGTTTTGATAACTCTTATGTCATTTACAACAATGGCGACTGTGACATAAACGATTCTTAAACGTGTCAAGACAAAAACGATATCGTTTTAACGCACCTGAATAGAGGCCACGGTCAATCTGACAAAAGCTACATATTTTAGTCCTTTTTCACTTTAACGTCAAGTTCGACCTGGTGCACATTCTGTCAAAGGCGTTAAAGCGACGAGGTACAAAAGTGTGCAGCTTACATAGGTACAGTCAACCAATTTGATTCCTAGGCCACTTTATACTATGGAAACGGGACTTAGTAAACCAAATTAAATTAACTTTCTTACGTTTTGGTTGAAAACGTCCAAGTGGCCAAGGAATCAAATTGGTTAACTGTACATAATTTACATAAGGCAGACTCTAGGTATCTTCTATCAATGTTATGTTTAATCGAAATGTAAATTTTTATAAGTTTGTTGTTAGGTATCAGAATCAGAATCAGAATAATCTTTATTCAAGTAGGTTTACAAATAATAAACTCTTTTGAAACGTCATAGTAGCGACTTAGCCTAAATTGACTGCAGGTTCAAATCGCGACCGATCAGAGAAGAACCTGTAAGAAACTCTGTCGGATGTTTTTTTTTTCCGACGTTCGCAACCTTTTGTCGTAAGGACTAAACATTTTATTACAAGCAATTCAGTCCCAAGCATTGTTATCATTAATATAGTCTTTAATACTATAATATGCTTTAGAAATTAGTCTACGCTTAACGTAACTCTTAAATTTATTTACTGATAGTTCAGTAACATTACTTGGGAGCTTATTATAGAACCTAATACAATTACCCATAAAAGAGTTTTTTATTTTATGGAGCCGCGTGAAGGGCACTCCGAGCTTATATTTATTTCTGGTATTAACATTATGTATGTCACAGTTCTTTCTAAATTTAGCGATGTTTTTATGAACATACATAATGTTTTCATAAATGTATTGACTGTGCATGGTCAATATGTTAATTTCTTTAAACTTATCTCTAAGCGAGTCTCTCTGGCCCATCTTGTAGACAGCACGAATAGCCCTCTTCTGCAGAACAAAGATGCTATTTACATCAGCAGCACTACCCCACAGTAAAATACCATATGACATAATACTATGGAAGTAACTAAAATAAACTAATCGAGCGGTATCTAAGTCTATTAATTGCGGAATCTTATTAACTGCAAAAACTGCAGAACTGAGTCTACCCGCCAATCCAGCAAGATGAGGACCCCATTGGAGCTTGGAGTCTAACGTTATACCAAGAAACACTGTATCATTAACTAGGTCTAGTTTGTCATTTTTAATAGTTACAGTAGTTTGACTATTTTTCACATTAGTAGTCATGAACTTTATACATTTCGTCTTTTTCTTATTCAGTAATAAATTATTAACACTAAACCAATCGACTACTTTTGATATAGCATTGTTTACATCGACATTAAACTGCTGTTGTCGTTTAACTTTGAACACAAGTGACGTATCATCAGCAAACAATACTATATCATGGTTGTCCTTTATAAGGTAAGGTAAGTCATTTATGTAGATGAGGAATAAAAATGGACCCAATATTGAGCCCTGTGGTACGCCCATTGAGACCAATGACCCAGGTGATCGTACTCCATTCACGTCTACCCTTTGTATTCTCCCGTATAAGTACGTTTTTATTAAGTTTAGCGCAGTACCTCTAACTCCATAGTGGTGTAGTTTCCTGATCAATGTGTCATGGTTAACGCAATCGAAGGCCTTGGACAAATCACAGAAAATACCTAAAGCATCCTGTGACCCTTCCCAGGCATTAAAAATGTTTTTAATCAACTCAACACCAGCTTCGGTTGTCGAGCGACCCCGAGTAAAACCAAATTGTTTATTGTGTAATAAATTATTATACCAAAAATGTTCCGCTAACTGTGACAAAATCAATTTCTCAAATATTTTACTGAAAGTGGGTAGTATGGATATTGGTCTAAAATTTGTGGGGTCAAAAGTACTACCCGTTTTGAATAATGGAATTATCTTACTATGTTTCATAAGATCAGGAAACTCACCACAATCAACACAGTGATTAAATACGACCATTAAGTCAGATGCTATGACTTCAATTAAGGATTTGAGTACATGGACCGACACTCCCCAAAGGTCACTGGTTTTCTTTATATTGATTGAGTTGAATGCCTTAATTACATCCAAGGCAGTAACGCGCTTGAATTCAAAATATATACTGCATTCAGGCACGTTATCTTCTAAAAGTACAATGGCAGACGCAGGCGAAGAGTTCAAGCACTTAGTCGTGGACACTGGTATATCGGTAAAAAACTTTTCAAATTCAATTGCGATATCTGGATTGGAATCTATTATTTTACCATCTACTTTTAAACGATAGTCGTTAATGTTCTTTTTTCGGCGACCTGTTTCTTCATTAATTATTTTCCAGGTCGTTTTAATAACATCAGAACTATTCAAGATTTTGTTACTTAAAAAATTTCGCTTAGTTATACGGCAGTCTATCTTGAATTGCTTAGAATACTGTTTGACATGTTCCTTAAACTCCTCACTCGCGTTATACCTCCGTTCCTCATATAGTTGATACAGTATTCTTCTACGCTTATGTAAGTCCGCAGTAGCCCAGTCACTGAAAACCTTTGCACCACCAACCACAACCGATTTGGATGTAAATACTGCGTTAAATTGTTTTATGTATTTGCGTACAATTCTTAATGTAAGTACTTAAAGTGTCATTCTATGGAACTTGCTATGTAAACAAGCCGCCATACTAAAATTGACATTAGATGTCAATTTCAATATATTGTTTGTTTACATAGTTAGCAAGTTCCATAGAATTACAGTATACGAGTATATATCGTGCAATAAGAATTGTAAGTACCCTCTCCGGTACTTTACATAATGTTAGGGTTGTGCTACGTGCGGCGGGAGGTGCATACCATTCTTATCGGAACATCGTGTGCATCGTGCATCTTATCTTGGTTTAATGTCAGACGTCATCTTCAGCCGTTTAGCATTAAAACATTTTCTAACATTTACTTCGTGTTCCTAGAAAACTATTTTAAAATAAATATTTTCGTGCGATTTTTTTTCCGAGATTTTAAATATATTGATTTGTACCTCTGATTATGCGGCGCAAGCAACTGAACAGCCTCTTAATATATATAAATATATGTCAATTAAGAAATATATTACCGCTATATTTTTGAAGTGATCTATTCATCAATCAATTGGCCAGAACCCTAAACCCATAAATAACTTTAAAGCACTTTAGGCAGCTTTATACGACACTGAACTCGACTCTCCTGCCTGCTGCCTAATTGAGAAGGCACGCGCTAAGTAAAATGTGTTTTGTACTCTCCAACGGGACTTCTTGGATAAAACTTCATCTTTGAGATCGACGCAGCGCTGTGTTGAGAGAATCACCCGCAAGCTGGCTTTTCTCTAGTCATTTAATCGGTCCACTATGACAGGGTTCGATGGTACCTAGCTCAAAAAAAGGGTGGTATCCAAAATTCAAGTTACACTTCTGTGTAACTTGAAATTCACAGAAATAGAAGCGTAGCGAAACATGGTTATCGGATAGGAACGTGGGTGGTTCTCGACTGAAGTGTTGAACGTCTATAAATCCTTTATAGGTATTCAAACTGCGACGAGGGTACGACATTGTGTTTGTACGTTACTGTCGCCACTGTGATTGGGCACATTGTAAACAAGAAAATGGACTCCTGGGTCTCGGGCACCAACTCAAAGTAACAAACAATATTTATTAACCACACCAACAAATTTAGGAGGATAACTATGTATAATATATAGTTAGTACTTAACCTAAAACCGATTTTTTCTAAAGATGACTTGAAAGGTCGTGAAACACGTACGTACCTAAGTTTCATTACGACCGTTAAAGCGTTTTTGAGAATATGATTAGGTACCAAGAAATATTATAAATGTTGCTCGTAAAAAAGTGTAGGATTTTATTTATTTAACCTTCTTTCTCTTTTCGTGTACTTGCGAAACATAATAAAAGAAGAAAGAAAATCGTTTATTTAGTGTCCATAATAATTACAAAACAAAGTACAAACAACTTATAAGTATAGCTGTTTAAATAAATAAATGAATATCACGGGACAATACAATACAAACAAATTTGCTGTAGGTAATAAAATAAATAAAAAATCCCTCTTTTATGCAGACGCCGTATTGAAATTTTATATACTTATGTACTTATATCAAACCGCGATTAGAATGCACGCCAGAAATGCTATGAAATTCCTCGTAATGAAGTAGTTGTCAACATACCTAGGTTGGTACAGCAATAAACTATTTTTATGCTGTTAGATGTGAACGTGCATATTTAACACTATTTGGCACACTAATTACTTATTTATATTTTATTTTCTCTGTACCAGCTGAAGACGATGGTGTTATGGATTAATATTTTTTGATGGTGTTCCTAAATATTGTTATTATTCATTATTTGTACTTTTTTTTAAGTAGGTAATATAATTTATGTGTTTTTCCCAAGCTTTACAACTTCTTCGTACAGATATAAGTATTTTCATTTATCACAGAGGAGTGAAAGAGATGGCAGCTGAAGTTCCGAACTTAAACCAGTCTACCTGTTTCCCAATAATATGTAAATAACGAATGGACAAATTACGATCGTGATTTGTATTATATTAGATTAGAACAAAGGGCGATCGAAGTTATTTCTACAAATACCTGAGTACATTATCCGTCCGGTCCATTATCCGGATGGTTAGTGTAGGTACCGATCTATAGGCAGCAACCTATGCTGTTATTAAAAGTTTAGTCGCAATAACCTTGGTTTTTTTCGTACTGCACTTTTTCCTCCATCTACCTATTTAGATCAATTGTACTGAACATTTGTATTGAAATAGGGCCAAATACAATCTTGTCAGGCTAGTATTTAGCATGTTCACTCGGATACGTATGTTAAGGTAGCAGCCGCAAACAGCTATTCTGAATCTTGTGTTGATGTCACAAATCGAAAGCATAATGACTTGTTTGATAAGAAACAGTATAAACAAATCGTTACTTTGAAGTACGTCCTCAAACAAACGGAATTCCAGCATTCAATTCAAAACATCGGCCGAATAGCGTGCGTTCACAAGTCTCAGTACAGGCTCTCGAAAAAATACGTGGAAGATTAAAGCAAACGTCAGAAACGTCAAATACGTAACAATAAAGTTCATAATGGGTTATCACTACTGATAATTAACTCCAGTTTCTGCGTTGAATATTGTGAATTTAGTTCATTTATTATAGTCAATTGAATTGATATTTTATAACCATGAATAGAAAATTACTACAAACGTGCTTTAATGACACGACACGAAAACTCAAAGGTTTCTCCTTGCAAGGAGCGAAGAATTCAACAATGGCGTTGCAAGCCAAAGTCAACTTTCAAGTAAGTATAATGATTGCGACCCCAAGGTACCGGCGTTAAATTAACGTCCAATGTAATGTTGTTATTTCATTGAACGTCCTCTACATTCATATTTGCACGTTGTTTGTCTGTTCCTAGGTTAGGTTTTGTTTTATAATGTAAGTGTTGTCCGTTTATTTGTCGTTCGTGGTTACGCACATATCTAAACAACATCGGAAATATTTGTAACGAGACTGACGAAACAGATAATCAACTTTTGTTTGTGATTGCGTTATCTTGGTATCAATTTGAGTTGAGGTCAACATATTAGTTTAGAGTTCAGTGTCCATTGCGAAGCCGAATCGTTAAGACGTTGCCAGACTTGGAAACTTGACTTGTATTATTTCAGAAAACTTTTCCATTAAGACAAATTACCACTGTAACAAACATGGATAAGAAACTTTTAAATGGAAATCTTTGGGACACTGATCCTGAGCTTTTTGAAATAATTGTAAAAGAGAAGAAACGCCAGGAAGCTGGCTTAGAGATGATTGCATCGGAGAACTTTACATCAATCCCAGTTCTGCAGTGCCTGAGCTCATGTCTGCACAACAAGTACTCTGAGGGCATGCCACACCAAAGGTATGCAAAAAGTTATTAACCTTTCACATATCAGATAAAAAATCAGTCTTAATACTTACCTTTTAAAACTTAAAAATAACAAATGGTATGAAAAGCTTGTCGGGGCCTGTAAGGGACATTATAATTATGAAGGCATTTTAATAACTAAGTGCCAATTGCAAGTTTGAATTGCTTGTAATAAAATGTTTAGTCCTTATGACTAAAGGTTGCGAACGTCGAAAAAAAAAAAACATCCGACAGAGTTTCTTACAGGTTCTTCTATGATCGGTCGCGATTTGAACCTGCAGTCAATTTAGGCTAAGTTGCTACTATGATGTTTCAAAAGAGTTTATTATTTGTAAACCTACTTGAATAAAGATTATTCTGATTCTGATTCTGATTCCAAAACTCAATTTAGCTGTTACTGAACTATAATTTACTATTATCTAATTATCAAAATATTTTATTTTAGATATTATGGGGGGAATGAGTACATTGATGAAATTGAGCTACTAGCTCAAAAGCGCTCCTTAGAAGCATACCGGCTAAAAGCAGAAGAATGGGGAGTCAATGTTCAACCTTACTCAGGTATGTTTAAATGCTATTTCTGTTAAAACTTATGAGTTTTAATAATGCAAATCAGACAATAAAAATAATTTTAGTAACTTTGCCTATTCAGATTATTTTTTAGTGTATTTCTTAAATGTGTTAATTCAATATTAACTATATTGAATTTCTTTTAATATTTCTACCATTACACATACCGTACGCCTATGCCTATGACGTATTATATGTTTTTTGCTAATTATAGGTAAGTATTCATATAATATCTTAACTCTTATACTAAAATTAAAGGTATCCTAATAAATTGAATTCCTTAGTAATGCTTTTTTAGAAAAGCAGCATTTTGTCTAAATTTTTAAAAAATACTGGCAAAAACACTACTCCTAAAAAGTTTTGAAATATACCAAAACATACACTTGACCAACAACTTGTAACTGCAGGATCGCCAGCCAACTTTGCAGTGTACACGGGGGTGGTGGAGCCACACGGCCGCATCATGGGCCTGGACTTGCCTGATGGAGGACATCTTACCCATGGCTTCTTCACTCCAACCAAGAAGATTTCCGCTACTTCAATCTTCTTTGAAAGCATGCCATACAAGGTAACAGCTCTTTAATTTTGGATTGTACAGCAATCAGTTTTGGACTATATGCAGATTTGTTAAGTGTTGTTTTGGCATGGAGAGTTTTTCCTTCTTCAAGAACAGCTCCTTGTAGTTTTCCTGTTCTTAAGTTTGTAGCACCAGTTCTTCCTTGAGGCAGTTAAGATGGGTCCGTTGTGTCAGTTGAGAAACTAGTCCATTAGGATACCTTAGCAGTCCCTCTTGGACTACCAAGAGGGACTTTTAAAACACCATTACCAACTATGGTGATGGTGTTTTTGATGGTTTCTTTGACAGAGTCCATCAAGATGTACGCATGTATTTCATAATGACTTTATTTATCGGGCAGTTGGGGCAAAGGATAAATACAATACAATAGGTACCCTTTATTGTGCACCACAAAGAGTTTAAATGTGAAAGAAGTGATAAATTGAATTGAACTTGGTTAAGAACAGGTGGCCTTTTCGCTGAATAGCGATCTCTTCCAGAGAAACTTAATAATAGAGATGATAAGAATTGTAAATTACCTTTTTTTTATTTCACTTAGATAATTTACGATAGGTAATTAAAACTAGGGCCTCCATTACGAGTACACTTTGTTTTACCCCGTGTTGGTTTCACATCGTAGGTTGACTTTATAGTAAAAGCTACTGCGAAGTCAACAGTATGATTACGACGGTACCGATCATTTTATCTAATTTCACTTCGTCGATTGTATCATTTCATCGAACGCGATTTTCTGCTGAGACCATAATGTTTTCAGGATATCTTAAACATTCACTACGTGCCTAGGTTAGGTTAAGTTAGATTTGTGACTACCAAAAAATATACTCGTGCGGCCAAAAATGCCTTTCGATGAAATGAACATTCTGAGTAATAAGTATCGTAATCGTAACGTTCGTTGAAAGCTGTTTCTATAAAATAGTAGGTACTTACCCGATTAAGGCGTTAGATGAGATAGAGATGTTAGAGCAGCATGAATAAAAACAAAATTCAAACAAATCTTGTACAAACTTCTTCTGTCGAAAATGTTATTAAGAAAAAAAATCTTTCTTTTTATGCCGTTATAGGTATGAAATAAATACCTAAGTGCCGTGTGCTTGTGATCACAGAGTTTACACGCCCACGAACAGTGTCCCTCAATCTGATGAAACGTATCTTTATCTTACAGCCTATATTTATAAGCGCAAACTATGACCTGGCATTGAGATAAAACACACAAGGTTAGATAACCGCTTTATCATAATTACAATAAAAGTGAAAGCTATTTTTAACACACTTTATGAAGATATATTTTTGCATAGGCTAAGTTTCAATAAGTATGTTTAAAATAAATAACATCAGAACACCTGCCGTAATACCGAAGAAGGCGGCTAACTGTATAGAAATGGTATAAAGTAACATATTTTTTTTATGTGGTTACTAATCTTTATACTTAATATTATAAACGTATGAAATAATGTTAATCTTTCACGCTGAAATGGCTGGACGGATTTCGATGAAATTTGGAGTGAAGATAGCTTGATCACACATAGGCTAATTAACACATAGGTTAAATTATCCCGGAAAATTTAATAGTTTCCCAGGGATTAACGATAAATGAAAGTCGCGGGAAGAAGCGAGTAGAGTATATGTTTCTACTACTACATTGCTGTTAGCCACATTCTTTAGTATTACGGCAGAGTTAAGTGCATATACGATACAAGCCTAACCGCGAACCAAGGCTTACCGGTGGTTTAGTACAGCCGCAGAGAATAAAACCTGGTACGAGTAACACACTTATAACGATGGTATGCACTTAATTCAATATGTAACTCTAACTACGTCCACCTGGGATCCACCATCACAAATACTGGAAGTTGTGAAGAAGAAATTAAAAGACGGTGCGCCATAACACGATCAGCCGTGGAAAAACTCGCGAAAATATGGAAAGACCGCCGCATAACTAAGAATACCAAGGTTCGATTAATGAGATGCTTAGTATTCCCAATTTTCCTATATGGAGCTGAAACATGGACGATCAATCAAAAACATCGTAAAAGATTGATGCCCTTGAGATGTGGTGCTGGCGGCGTTTGCTGAGGATAAAATGGACAGCTCACCGCACTAACGTTTCCATCCTGAGGGAGCTTCGCATCAAATAAAGGCTTTCGTCGATTGTGCAAATACCTACGAATCCTCAAGATGTTTGGACACATCACACGCAACGAAACTTCTTTGGAACGTTTAGTGGTACAGGGAAGAGTGGAAGGCCAACGTTCTCGCGGCCGATCACCCACAAGATGGACGGACCTAATTAAGTCATCTACGAAATGTTCCCTCACTGAATGTACACGCAGCGCTACGAATAGAGAGAGATGGAGAAGCATCGCAAAAGCCGCAACCAGTCTAGTAGACGATCCATGACCACGACCACTCCGCCAGGAGTGTACGACTAAGAAGAGATCTCTAACTAAGCACCTATGGGTCAAATAATATGAAGTAGCTTTGCACCCGACTGCCGAAAACAGAGGGTAATGTTTTTGATCTGTATGTGTGTATGTACGGATGGGCCGAATTCAAGTGAGTTTTCGTAAAGCTGGGTACGAATCTGAGCGGCTCAGCCTGAAACATGCTCGCCCCGCACGGCGAGCTGCTAGCGAGCAAATTGTTGCACATAAACATGCGTAGGTGAGGTGGCGTGCTCGCCGCGAGCCGACATTTAAAATGGCGTCGGAAACGATGACAGCCGCGGCCGCGTTTATCATACTTTACCGAATTATAACAAAAAGAAGAAGAAATTGCCTCGGTGGTGAAACGGCTCAGCAACTTTATCAAATTTGTACGCGCCTCGCCCACAGACAAGTTAGAACTGGTCGTTCTGCCCGCGGCACGCTCGGATACACGTCCCAATTACGCGAGGCATGCACACTGACTCACACAGCTCGCACACAGCGTGTGAGCGCATACGAATTTGAGCAAAATAGGTGAGCCGTGCGTGCCTCAACCCGAGGCTGCTCTAATTCGTACCCACCTTTAGATTTGTCTTAATGTCGCGAATCTATCTGAGTACTGAATAAAAACAAAGTAATGAAGAAAAAAATTGTAGATAGCTAACATATATAGACGACGTAGTTAAAAATTGCTTTATGTTAGTTTTGTTTTCTATGTCGATGTGGGATGATCTCTGGGAACACTCTTATATCTTCTCATTTATTTTCTATATCTTAACTTTGATTACATTACATAGTATAAAACAAAGTCTCTTTCCGTGTCTGTGTGTCTTTCCGTCTACCTGTATATGAGCTAACTCCAAAACAACGCCACGGATTTTGATGCGGTTTTCATCATCAGATATTTTTTCACGAAAGGTATTATATACTCAATTTTGACTTATGTACGGGTGTTACAGAAACCTCACATAAACCGAAGCGAAAAAGAGCGGGTCGCTAGTCAATATAATTATAACACTTGTTTGACTTGATTCTACTACATATCTTGATGTAAATCTTGTGATGAGTTTAGTAATTATTTAAATCTCTCAATCACCCCATTCTATATCTCACTTGCGCGTGTGATAGTGGAAACTGTCTTAAATTCTGCCCTGCTAACACAAATGGCAGTATCTCAAACAAAACTCCTGTAGCAAATTCAACCTTATTACCAATACGATAGGATTGAATCTGCTTTGGCCATTGAATTTCAGATACTGCTTATTGGCTTAGGAGGGCAGAATTACCAATTTTAATACTACGACTTCATTTAAAGTCGAGTCCGGAATTAGGCGAACTAACTTGACAGTTCATTGTACACTAATGTTGCCACAGTTTGGCTAGTGCTGTAATATCGATATTTAAAAAGTCTAGTTTATCATTATTATTGTGTTTGGAATCTAACTAATAATTTTACTAAGCAAAATAATAATAATAAAAATTGGTTGGATTTAAAAATACATCGAACATCGTTTTAGACATCTTTAACGACGCAGTCCGCCATTTTGTTTTGTTGACATTATATCGTAATTTGTTGATATTATATCGTAAAAATTGCTGTAGTTTTTCCCTATTTGGCAAGTATGTATGAGTGTGAAAGTTTCGACGACAATTACTTGATAAAATATAAATATAATCAGATTTATAGAAGGCACAAGGTTATATCGACATATTTGTGTCGACATAAACCAATCACTATTTATTTTTTCCAACTTGCAACATTTTCGGCTGTCAAGTTAGTTCGCCTAATTCCGGACTCGACTTTAGATGTTGTATTTTTTGTGGCTCCCTTGTAAAATAACTTACCCTCGTGTACTCATTTCGTGGCGTGCCGGTGACGTGAGCTCTCTCCTTACGGCTGAGGCTCTCCTTACCTTGAGGTTTTACCTCTTGAAGTAAAACCTCATTCTGCACTGTGGGGCATACGGCCTCTCTCTTGCGCAAATCAGTCCAGTCCTGGGGTTACCTCTTCCAGCTCTATCCCGATACCCTCACCAGGTCATCAGCATTAGGCAGGTGGTCTGCCGTTACGCTTGTGATCGACCATCTTCTACCTAGCGTCGCTTCGTCCATTTCATGCGTATTTGTTTTAAGGTGGACGTTAAAACCGGTCTGATCGACTACGACAAGCTCGCGGAGACGGCGCGCCTGTTCAATCCGCGCCTCATCATCGCCGGCATCAGCTGCTACTCGCGCTGCCTGGACTACCGGCGCTTCCGGCAGATAGCCGACGAGAACGGCGCCTACCTCATGGCGGACATGTCTCACGTCTCAGGACTCGTAGCCGCAGGTAAACAGTTTGTTCTAGTTAAACCACAGAATCTCTAGAATAGTACGAGTATAAAGAACGTTGTAGGGCGTTTTCGAAAAAAAGTACCTATAGTTAAGGACTAAAATTAACAACGGTAACTTTTTCATTACGTCACGAAAATTAACTATTACTGCTTTAAGAGAAATAGTGGCATCTCAGACAAAACTCCTGTTGCAAGTTCAACATCTGCTATGGTTATTTAATTTGAAATTCCGCCTATTGGCTTATGAGGGCAGTATCGTAGTAATTTTCGTGACTTAATGAAAAAATTACCTCACGAATTTTGTTAAATTTTGTCCTTAACTATAGGTACATTTTTGGAAAACACCCAACCTAACATAACAGCATTAAAGTAAGTCGATCAACGTACCTAAGTACTTTTTGTTACCGTCTCTACCACATTGCTATTCATTGGGGCGGGGTCCGCCGATGAACTTATAAGTTCAAGTTACTACCTAGTGCCCTGCTCTAACATTTTTGATGTGTAGTTTGATATCGGCTTCTATGAATAATTTGAACTTATAACCGTGAGGTGCTTCTGTTAAAAAAGAAAGATTACAATTTGTAGTACAGTTATGCAACTTACATACTACTAAATAGAGCCTTTTATAATGTGTCTGATCAATCTGATCATTAATCGTCAGTTTCATTAAAATAATATTAGTAAAAGTAATTTATCTACCGAGATACTGCTTAAATTAAAATTCCCTTTATGTACTTAAATATCGTTTAGTTTACAAAACACGGCCTTACAGAAATGTAGACAAGTTTTACAACAAAAATTACACTAAAAATTTACGGCTACATGTTTCACGCTATTAATTTTTATTTCACAACAGTTGTAGCTCGCGACCTTGTCCGCGTAGAAGTCGTTTATTACTTTTCACTCGGGACTATCCAATTATCTAGGGTCAAAGCCATTCCCATACCAAAAACTATTAATAATATAAAGTCGGTACAGTCGGCTGACGTAGCGTAAAAACAGAGTTACTTTCGCATTTATAATATTAATATGGATCTGCACGGCTAGCACATGCCGGCGCGCGAGTTATGTCGCCCGTGAGATAGACTATCTGTCTTTTTCTGACCGCTCTAATTAGACAATGATGAGTAGTCTTTCTCAGGCGTCGTCATGTGCTAGCTGTGTTGGATGGAAATATTTGCTGCGCCTGGGCATTATAATCACCTGGCCACCCCGATTTCCAGGGGTAATCCCAAGTCCGTTCGAGCACTGCGACATCGTGACCACGACCACCCACAAGACGCTGCGCGGGCCGCGCGCCGGCGTCATCTTCTTCCGCAAGGGCGTGCGCTCGGTCAAGCCCAACGGGGACAAGCTGCTGTACGAGCTCGAGGCGCGCATCAACCAGGCCGTGTTCCCCGGCCTGCAGGGCGGCCCGCACAACCACGCCATCGCGGCCATCGCCACCGCCATGAAGCAGGCGCAGACGCCGGAGTTCGTGCACTATCAGACTCAGGTACGCTTTGGAATCATCCTGGTCTACAACAGGGAAATGTACCCTAAAGAGCAGGCCATATTCCGTATTCGAAATTACTTTACGGCGGCGTCAGCAGCGAGGCAAACAGTAATATCAGATGCACAGATGTATGAAGCTCGTCAAGCCGAGTGTAACGACGAGGCGATGTCGACTCGTCATTGTCGGTCGGATGGCTGTCGACAGTGTCGACTTTATTATGCCTTCGTCCTTAGACAAAAAAATGCTCATGTGTTCGGCGAACGTTTTCGCTATCGAAAATGTTTAAGATAAGTAAGCTGTCCAACGCTCACGTCGAGCGCTTACGTCAGTTCCATACAATTTGTCAGTTTTTTAATAATCGTTTACGTCAGCATTGTGCACGTTGTATAGGGTCTCTATTCTAATCTGTAAACCCTATAACCCTTCCATGTTATTGTATTGTTTGTAATGATGGCAATATGATAACATGTCAAAAGAAATATTTTTTACATAGTAGAATGAGCCCTAGTCATGTGTGGCTAGCCCATCTCTTGCTCATTATCGAGCGAGAAACAAGTCGCAGGTAAGCTATGTACTAGTATAGTGACAGTACGGTCGGGGTGCAGGTGATAAAGAACGCGCAGCGGCTGTGCGCGGGGCTGGCGGCGCGCGGGTACGCGATCGCGACGGGCGGCACGGACGTGCACCTGGCGCTCGTGGACATGCGCGGCGCGGGGCTCAGCGGCGCGCGCGCCGAGCGCGTGCTGGAGCTCTGCAGCGTGGCCTGCAACAAGAACACCGTGCCCGGCGACAAGAGCGCGCTCAACCCCAGCGGGATCAGGCTCGGTCAGTTTACACGCTACACCCTCACACCCTACACTCACTAAACTTACTATTCCACGATCTGCACTCAATAACCTTCTTGGACTTGGGATTGCAGTCTTGACAATGCAAATGTTTATTGGTGTAAAATATATATCAGGTCCTGGGTGCTCGTTTGCCATCATGATACGAAAAAAAAAACCCTGGATACCTACTTAAAAAGTTTTTTTTTTGCATGTTTTTATTTTATTTATTTATTTATTTTCAAATTTATTTCAGAACAAGTTCCATATGTTCAAATTTTGATTCAAATTTTAAAACCCAATGTTATCTCCACCGTAAGTAGGTATATAAAGCCCTTTTGATTTTGTTCGATAGTCGCACTATCATCAATTAAAATTTCGAATTAAGATGACGAGAAACTTTTTTTACTTATAGTTGCATCTAACTGTACAACTTCCATTTTTAAACATATTAACAATAGAATTTAAATTCAGAGACCAGAGAACCCTGTCATTTGATGAATACGGTAACACTATCATTGGAATACCCAATCAATGTGGTGACCCTGTGATTGTGTTACCATAACGTTAGGGGAACCCTTTTGAACTTGCTAGCCGCAAAACTTATCCAGCTCATTAGGGGTTCAGTTTAATATTAAGCACTTACCATTACATGTGTTCGAGCATTTCTGTCTAGCCACTACCCATTTAATTATTAGGTAGTGCAAGTCGAAACACTTGCAAATACAGATTAAAATAGCTTGAAACTGAACTGTTCGACTTAGTTTAAAAAGGGTAACAGATGATAGATTATTGGGATTGGATTAGCGCTAAGCCGAATTAACTGTATCGTTAAACTTTCATTGGACTAAGTCGACGATAGGCTTAGCGCATGCTTGGAGTTTGTAAAACAAGTATAACGAATACCCTATCGAAAACCCCTTTAATGCTAATCGATTCTGATCCCTGAATTCAATGCATCACGTATGTACTTCAATCTGATTTCAATAGAGAATATCGCGCGGATAAGTGGACGCAGTGGCGTAAGACCCATAGCGAAACTTAGCGAACGCCTATGGTGATAGTAATGATTATGTTTATATTTTTTTCCTTTTTTAGGTACTCCTGCTTTAACCACCAGAGGGTTCAAGGAAACAGACATGGACCGAGTAGTAGATTATATCGATAAGGCTCTCAAAATCGCGCAAGAAGTCACCAAGATCTCGGGACCCAAACTCGTGGACTTTAACAAAGTCATCGAAGAAAACAGCGAGGTCAAATCCAAAATCAACAAACTCAAGGAAGAGATAGAAAACTTCAGCAAGTCTTTCCCACTACCTGGATTCGAAACGTACTAATTTTAACATACGTAATTAAAGCCATTCCATCGAAATTCCTTATTGTTAAAATTATGAATATCATAATTATTTTAACTAGTTGTAAGATTAAAGTGCCTTTACGTAAATTTACACTTCGTATTAACTGTGTTTTACAGAATCTCTGTAATTAAGTAATTATCGAATACAAAACTAGTTTGACAAAAATAAAAACATTAAAATATATGCTAGTATACTTTTTTTTCACCTTTACTAATCTCCAACCTTGTCTATTTTCCTGAGGATGCATGGCAATCCATCCTTGTACTTAAAAAAACTGAACCTAAAAGTTAAGTCATCTCAATATCTTTCATCCGATTTCTTTTCAGGTGCCGCATCTTTTGTTTTTTACAAAGCCTACCATGTTAACTAATTTTCAAATTGCCATTTTTTTTAAGTGACTCGAACGATCCTAATGACACTGCTAGTCGTAATCGGGTCATCCGGTCAACCACACGAGGGAAAAAAGACCCATACATACATAGCGGTCAAAAACATTATCCGCCTTCGGTTGTCCAGTAAAACCTCCAAATTAAATACAATAAGATACTTGATCTTTGTTAAATAATGATTTAAATTGATTATAGCCTTTGATATAAGTTTCCTTCTTGGAACACACTTACAAGTCTACACTTAAGGGGCTAGAGACATTTTTGAATAGACGATGGGGCCAAAGAGTTATGTAATGGCTACCAAAGCGAAGGCACTTGGGCATGTCCTTTTTTATAAGTTAGATGAATGATGGTGAAAGTTGCGGCGTGCGACGAATGCGGTGCCTCTAAATCATGTCCAGCAGCGGACGACTTAGATAAAGGGTTCTACAGACTAACAGTTTCCCGGCTTTTGTCAATTCATTGTAATGATATTTAATTAGAACCATAATAAAATTATTACTGCCTCTTGAGGTTTCACTCATATATGTATACAGTCAAGGGCATTAATATCTATACAACCATCGCGTGAAGTATTCATATATACTTATTTCTAGTGGCATAAATGTGTATTGATATTTTTGAAGTCTTGGGAACTTATATATATTTATTCCGTCATAGATTATTTTGAATTTTGCTCTCGATGCGTAACTTTGCAAAAAAGTGACGGGGCAAAGTTCTAATCACAGATTAGAAGGGTGTGTTTAAAGTTCTAATCACGGATTTCAAAGTAGAGCCGCAGAACCACGGAATAGTTTTTTTTTTTTTTTTTTCTTATTGGCTCTATCGGCGTAGCCATTTAGCCAGTGTCATCGGAATAGTTTTTTATGCCGTGCGCAGAACCATCCAGACTGTTATTACTCTTCTTTTTTTTTTTTTTTCTTTTTTTTTATTCTATGGCGGTCCACACAGTGAAATGTCAAGTAAATAGAGTAAATCAGTAAACAGAATAAATCAAAAGTAAAAGCCGGGCATTTTTCAATCGGCCATCTTCCCTCCCCGAAGGTTACCGGAAGACCAAATTATTACACTATTTATTAAATTTTAGACATACCCTTCTAATCTGTGTTATTATCTGTGATGCAGACTAAAAAATAGAAACTTAAGACAAGGTCATGGCATAGTGATGTACAACACCGGAATAAGCGTAATGTTACCGATTTTACAGAATACTTTGTTAATGCGAGATGCGGACAATGGAACATTATTATAAATTATATTAATCTTAAAGTGGCACATCTTTAAATTAATAGGTACAACATGCAGATTATTCTTATTATACACAATCATAATATTGTTATTTTAGTACATACTTTGGTTTTCGTTTTCGTACGTTATCTGTGGAAAAGTCCAATTTCCTATCCTACCATTCGTTTCGTTCATCATATTTTCTTGTAAATTGGATTGTTTTTGTGTCGCTAATCTCAATTAAACATAAGTGGAACGGCAATCATGTTGCAGACTAGCTACAGTTATTAAATCCTTTGAAACGAACTGTACATTGTCATGTGAAAACATAAACTTTAATAAGACACGACCTTGTGTACATGAACGTATGTATTTTGGTTGGTATGTGAAACAAAAAGTGAATTCTTGTGTTTTTGGGAGCCCGGAGAGCTTGACGTTTTCGTGTTTTTGAAGTAGACCTTGATGGGTTCGGCGAAGGACTAAGTTTGGACGGTATTATGTATACATTTGCGTGTGGTAACGACCACCTGGAGTTCAGGCGAGTGAGGTCAGAAGTATGTTCACCACCACAGGGATGGTAGCAGCGCCGCAGCAGGCTAGTAGCCAGGTTGCTCAGAACGGGAGCATCACGCTGCCCCGCTCACATCACCAGAGAACAGGTATTAATACAATTCTATTTTATAAACATTATTTTGTAGGCATGCCTACAAACTAATGTTGACAAAATAGACTGGGTAGGTGACCAACCAATTTATTATAATATTTTTTCTAGGTGACTTCCTTTTTTAAATGAAATATTAGTGAAATGATATTCTTGGCCTTTTTGGTCAGTATAATCCACACATTGTTTAAAGTAAACAATTTACTTCACAATTGAGGCCGCTTCCTGACTTGTCGGTATGCTTGCCGTAAAACACGGAATCGGCAAGGGTTTTTAGGCAACCAGTGGCTCTACTGATCAATGCGCAGCGTTTATGCTACCTGTACGTTTTACTGTAAGCATACTGACAAGTCAGGAAGCGCCCTACAAATGCAACGTGTATTAACCCTCTGCGACTGACGTGACGTCTATCAGACACCGCCAAAAAAAAATCGCTTTATAGTGTGAAATAGGTCTGTATCGCTCAGAAACCTCTCCTAAAGACTCTGGGCATTATAAACTAACCTATGTTAAAAACTCCAGATTTTTATACCTTGTTCAAGTTAATGCCATTTTTTTTATTTAGAAGCCCATATACATGCTTATTATAAATTCCACATGAAAATTAAATAATCATGCTATACACTTAATAAACAATACTTATCATTGACCCATTAGTATTTTTTCTGTTTTATTAAAAATTACGTCTGACAGACTCCACCTCAGTAGAATGTTTCTAAAAAAGTCACCTCAGTTGCAGAGGATTAAGATAAAATTTATATACTTATTTACCAGAGCCATCTAAAACCTAATTTGATGCACTTTTATAAATTCTGTTTTCATGACCTGACAACAAATCTGCCTATGAAAGCAAAAAGGCTGTTGTGATTGGAATAGGTAGTGCAATTTCGCGAGACTTGGTGCGTAAATTTAGTATGGATATAGCTTGTAACCCCGGAATTACATTTGCAAAGTGTTGTTTGTGTTTAATTCAGAAATGTTATTAAAATATGATTTTAACGAATATTTTGCTAGCATAGAATATCGCATTGACGAAATATGTAGACACTTGCAATGACAAAAAGTAAAAAAGTACAATAACATTATTTTTTTAGATTTTTCGCATGTTCCCATTTAATTTCCATTAAGGTCATGTCAAGAAAATATTCTGTGAAATAATACGAGTCCCGGAATCTGGGATCTTATCCATATTAAGTATAATGTTTAAGGTCATTCACCTGAAATTGCACTACCTATTCTGATCAAATTAATAATAGTAATATTAATAATATAGTTTAATAAATAAATAAATAAAGGATTTTATAAACATCATGTATGTTTTTACAATGTAAGAAAGCGAATAAAGTAGAATATTTATTTACATACATCTAAAAAGAGGACAAAATACAAATTCAACAGATGATGCAAAATGGTTACATGTTACTGGTTGTGAGGCCAGAGCTGCTCGTTCAATATGAAATTACTACATGTAACTACTAAACATTTTTAAGAAATTTGGTTAGGGAAATGTATAATAAATGCCAAATCTTTTGTTTATATTATTAAATATCATTTTTAAATAGGCCGGCCTCCAGCTGCCCCCAAGTCATACGACTATCTTCTCAAAGTTCTACTGGTGGGAGATTCAGATGTGGGCAAACAGGAAATACTACAGGACCTTGAAGATGGATCTGCAGATTCCCCATTTTGTAGTGGAAGTGGTAAGGAAATAGATTTGTTTTATTAATTTTACAAATTATTTGTTCTTATAGAGATTTAAATAGATACTTCTTGTTCTTTTCAATTTCAAGTAATTGACCCTTATAATTGTAAAGCAAGGGCCAAGTATATCATACTGCAATCCAAGATCTACTTCCAGATCAACACAGGCTATACAGTATAATTATTATTTATGCTAATCAACCTGTGCACAGTTAGGACCGGCCCACTATAATCTCTAACCTTAAATAAGTTGACAAAAACAAGGGATAAATCCATGCCATGTCACAAAGTGAAACTCTTTTTTTACCAAGCTATAAATGTCACTAACTAATCCACGCCAAAATAACCTAGAGAATTAAGGGAGTTGTATTAAAGTTTATGCAATAATTGGGCACAAATTCGAATGACACATCATTTTAGCAACAGGAAGGACTAATTTGCGGGTTTCCTTTTATCATTTTATGCTTCATTTGCTGTAATAGAATGTCATAATGTTTTGCATTATATACCTTTATAATGCAAAAACAAGGTCACTATCAAAGAATGACAGACATGTAATGCTAGCAATCATAGTTAAATAACATACAATGTGAAGTAGTTAACTTTTGTAGAAATTATATTAGTTTCTTCTCTGCAAAGCAAACATAGGTACTGCCTCAAAAACTGTTCAAAGTTCTTCCCTATTGTTTTACGACAATGGCATGTAGCTACTTTGTTTTTTTTTTAAGATTTACCTGGTTTACCCTCTGAACAGAAACTCTTATGCCAACCAATTAGTTTTTAGGGTTCCATAGTCAAACTAGGAACTCCGTAGTTTCGCCATGTCCGTCCGTCCGTCCGCAGCCTAGTGCAGAGACTCTTAGTACTAGAAAACTGTAATTTGGCATAAATATGCATATTAGTCACACCAACAAAGTGGTATTATAAAATGATTTTTTTTTTTTAGGGTAGTTACTTCTATATGTAACGTGGGGATGTATTTCTTTTTCCCGTCTACCCTATAGTGTGGGGTGTCGTTGGATATCTAGGTCTTTCGAAAATATTACGGTTTTGTAAAAACAGTTTTTTGATTAAGTAATCCGTTTATGAAATATTAAGATTTAAAGTGCTAATTTTTGTAAGACTCAAGTCTCCCCCACTACTGCCAAAACTACATATACTAAAATTCTGAAAAAAAAACTTAAACGAAAGCGCATATAACGAATTTTAAAGGAAGACCTTGACGACTAAGTAGAGATCATTGATTCTTGAGATACAGGCGATTAAACTGTTTATACCTACTAAAATCATCTTGTTGATTTTTATGTTTGTAGTACTTAACACTGAGAATGGTCCGACATGCTCTTGCCATGGTTTTTTTTTATATAAAATCGCTAATATATGCAGTTTATTTAAACCGCAAATTATTAAGTATGTTTGTTACAAATGATCAATTCTCTATGCAGCATTAACTGGCACAAAGCAATCAATTAATTATTATTACTCCTTTTTTCGATCATGAACTGTGGTGCATGATTGAATAAATAACTAGCATAAAGAGGCAAGAGCGTTGAGATTAATCTCTACGGCAGTCAAGGTTTATAATTTTAAAGTTTATGAACAAGTCAACTTGCAATTGAAATGTCGAATCATTTTCGAGTTGTTTATCCAAAGTTATTTTTATACAACAGTCCTGATTTTTACCTATACCTGTCAATGTGTTAGTCCTATTTAAAATCTTCATACGTGATTAAACTTATTTTCAATTTTTCTATAATAGTTCTGAATTGCTTTAATCTATATTGACCTTTAAATTTGAATTAAATAAGTCATTTTGTATCTGCCTAAGGGAAATTTATGATAGAATGCTTATGGCCTTTTTGCAAATAATATTCTCTAGAATATTCTCTGTGGGTGCTACTGTCAATTACCCTGCTACTTATACAATTTGCCTACCCACTTAAAATATCACAAAAGTGGTTGTTTTTTGTTAGTTTTATTTTTGACTTAGCAGTCGTCGTGACGTGCATAAAGTGCCGACCGAAAATGACAGATTATTGTTTAGAATTTGAATCAAAGGAATAGGAATATTTGTCTTTTATTATATTAACATCGGAATAAAGATTTTAAAAAGACAATCTTCTGCAATGTAATCTGCACGTAATATGTAAGAGTAAATAAAACCTTACAATGACTCACTCTATGCATTGTGTGTGTAACAGTTATCTTCTGTCATTGTGTTGTAACAATCCTTTATTTCATTATCATTGCAGCATACAAAACGACAACGATCCTTCTTGACGGCAAGAGAGTGAAGCTGCAACTATGGGACACGTCGGGCCAGGGCCGGTTCTGCACGATCATCCGGTCATACTCTAGGGGAGCTCAAGGAATCCTGCTTGTCTATGACATCACAAACAAATGGTCCTTCGACAGCATAGACAGGTGGCTTGAGGAAGTCGAGAGGGTAAATATTATTAGAATAAGCATTTAATTGTTTCTGATATCCCCATTGTAGATACAAAAAAAAGATGAATGTAGATAGTGCCAATACATACGAAAATGATCCGCATCGCTTACCGAGTGACCAAACATATTGTGTTTCTGTTTAGTTTTTACTCTGTTTGTACAATAAAGATTTTACACACATACATTTTATTTTAAAAGTGCTTTGGTGAATGTAATAAGAGTGAAACTTTGTAAGGGCGTGTGTGTGTGTAATGTTCGTCTTTTATTTGAGTAAAATTCGGCACACATAGGCCCAAATCCAGGATGAACGCATTTGGCACTTTGTCACATGGATTTTGGATAAAATAAAATTTATTCCCATTATATGTTTGGTTGTCGGTTACGCTGTCACTGGTGAACGGCGCGACCAATCAATAATAAACCAACAAACCAATGAAATATGGTAAAGAGATAGTTTGTAGCCCAAACATGGAAACTGGGCATGTTTTATCCCGGAAAAAACGTACAGTTTCTGGGAGGGTAGAAATTACCGATTTTTACGCGAACGGAATTGCAGGCAAAGCTAGTCGTGTACTTATACTAAAAAAAAACTCTTCTTTCATAACCAAATGTAATTAATAAGGCTTGTAAAATGTATGCAATCTTATATTAAGCTAAATCTAGTTAATAAAGTCTTGTTAATCTTTCGTAAAAAACTAAGTTTACATGTGTTAGTTTTTATCTATTTACAAATCGCCGACCTCGTTAAGACAGCAAAACATAGGAATAAGCGACAGACTCATTAACGGTTACAGTCCAGTATTCATTACGCAGTTAACGGAGGCGTTGAGCTTTTCATTGGACAGTGTACAACAACGTAAACATTTTACCAAAAATCTCCCAACGCTCTTGAGCTTTTGCTGATTCGACACTAAATTGTTGCAGACGATAAAAAGCAAAGACTGCAGTAGGGGGTAGCCAAAGTATAAACGCTACTATCGTTTCGGTTTTCTAACGACTCTAAATGTATTTAGTTGGCATAAGCGGTTGACGCGATCTGTCATCCACCACCTTACGTCAATCCTGTACATTTCGTCGATTTTCAAAAATCGCTTACTTGCGAAATTCTTCCGTAAGTTTGACGGCGTAAAATGTAAGGATCCAATTCTTGTTTCCAACACATGAGTGGCACCCTTCGTGTTGCTAATGTCCAACGTGCGTAACCATTTTCCATTAAATGGCTGCTTGTTTTTCTTTTTAATCTATATGGATATAACAGTGCGTTTGTCCGCAGCACGCGCCGGGAGTGCCAAAGGTGCTGGTCGGGAACCGGCTGCACCTGGCGTTCAAGCGGCAGGTGCAAGAGCGAGACGCAGAGATGTACGCCGCCAAGAACCACATGGCGTTCTTCGAAGTGAGTCCCCTGTGCGACTTCAACATACGGGAGAGCTTCTGCGAGCTGTCGAGGATGGCGCTGCATAGGAACGGCATGGAGCGGCTATGGAGAAGCAATAAAGGTAAGGAAATGGTATCCTTTAGCAAAATAAGTTTGGACAAAATCATGGCTATGTTTGGGGTGAAATTGGCAACATGATCCAAGTTTTACTCCAGTAATGTTGCTTATGTTGTGACTTTAATTTAAGAACATTTTTGTTCCACCAGTCAACACATTGCTCTTTTTGCCAAACTAAAAGATGTATGAGGTTTTGTTGTAACCTAAATAGACTGATCATTTGATTATTAGATGGTATAATAGTCATTCAAATGATGTTCAATTATTTTTTTATGAAGCTACACATGGCTTTGAATTATTATAATCTCTATTAGTGACTGGTTTGTTGTTAAGTGGACCGTATAATATGGTCAACGCTCATGTCCTTTTTTAAGTCATATAACCTTGTGACACGGCCCGTTTAATTAGAGGGTCCATTCACGTGCCTAGATCCAGAGTTCCCTAACTGTGCGTAGTGTTTTTTTACCAGGGTTTCTTTTACAAGAGAGCCACAAAAAAATAACATGCCGCTATTAAAGATTAGGGCTTATTGCATATAAAATATTAGCTTATATTATAAGCGGGAATCTTTTTGCAACTGTATGTATTAAAAAGAGAGTTCCAGTTGTATTATAAGTTACAAGCTTTTATTAAACGGGTTCCTGGGCTTGAGTCTTCGGGCACCGCGCTGGGGGTCCTGGTCGAGCGTGCAGTATGCGGTAGAGTGGTGGTAGGACCCTGTGTAGGATCCGTCCGGATCGCTACCACCATCTTATCCATTAACCACCCGCCAAGCAACAGTGATCGCATTGTTGTGTTCCCGTGTGTGGATAAGACAATCGGTGAAATTACTAACATAGAGGCATTCAATCGTAGTCCTCAGGGTTGTCATTTTGAGGTCTTAGGATTATAGTCTTGAGAATTCAAATGTGTATGGGTCTCAGATCCCACTTACCACCAGGTGGCCTGAGTGCTCGTGGGCCTCCTTATGATAAAATGAATATGTGACCGCGGCGTGTGGTTGCAGTGCTGAGCCTGCAGGAGCTGTGCTGCCGCGCGATCGTGGCGCGCACGTCGGTGTACGGGCTGGAGCGGCTGCCGCTGCCGGCGGCGCTGAAGTCGCACCTGAAGTCGTACGCCATCTCCGCCGCGCCGCCCCGCGCGCGCGCGCGCGCCAAGCACCCGCCCCACGCGCGCCTCAACTGCTCCGGCCGGAACTCCTGCGCCATCGCCTAACCCAAGGCTCTTCTCCACCGCTCGCTCTAGCCGAACAATCCTCTGCCTCCGCCTGATCTCCCCTCCTAAGCCGAAAAGCGGTAATCTAAATTCAATTTCCGAAGCAGATCAACTCTCCTGCGGCGTTAACATGGCCGACTTACTTACTTGAACAAGCTCCTAAAGAACTCTATCCTCTAACTAATTTATCATCACTTACCGTCAGGTGAGATACTAGTTGATCTATAGTCAGTCTTACAAAAATCACATAAGAAAGAGACTCACTGAAAGCTATTTCAACTTTTGCTAGTCATGTTAGGGCCGCTTAATGTTGAGGTTGCACTTGCTAGGAGTTCTGTCTGAGATACCTATTTGGTTTAGAAAGACAGTGTTAATAAAACGACGCGATTCCACCGAGTGTAAGTTCTCTAAAGTTGTAATTCGACACCATCGAATATGATGTATGACGTCTGGGTGGCTCTTTGATGATCAGTTATTTACGTAAATATCATAAAAATAAGTCTTAGGTAGATATCGTGAAATAACGGTGACTTTTGCGTGAAAGGTGGATCGAATAGTCGCGCGCAGCTCGACTCATGATAGTCTGGACGAGGAAGGTTCTGTTTTTAGGCAGCTGTGCTGTTATCAGAGGAGGAAAGAATTTTATAGAAAAGTATTTAACTTGTCTAAATTATCATATTTTTAAAATACATTTTCCTAACTGCCAACAATTTACACTTAAACGTATTATTAAGCAATATTTTAGATATTTCGGCTCTCGGTTAAGCGCCCACCACTTCATGTCCTATACTAAATTGTTCTAACAGTAAAGAGTGTAAGAAGTGTGGCGTAGCTTCAGGACTTCACTACTTACCGCACGCGCTGTCTCGAACGTTACATGCCCTCGCTGTAGATAACGTTGAGTGCCATGAGCGGCTATCACATCTTGTATTTCCTATCTTGAACATTAGTGCATCTCTAGTGTTATCTATCCACGACGTCCCGACCCACCATTTAATTTTTGATACATAGTCACAGCCGTGCAACGGCAATTTGACTGGCGGGGCGTGCAGTCATGGATTGAAAGTACTACATCTTGCAAACTAGACAGAAAGGGATATCAGAGCTAAAACAAGTCGCGCCATGTACTCATACCTTATTTGTACGGGTACTTAACTAAATGTAAAAAAAAACACTTGATATACTTCCAGCCAATAGAAGCAGTTTTGCATGAAACTGGTTAAGTTTGATGTTTTTCAGAGCCACTGCTTTGTTAACATTTAGTTCGGTGCCATTACAAATGGAGTATACCCGTCGTGTACGTGTCTGCGGGACTCAATTTGAACTGCGGTACCCGAAATAAGATCTGGAAAAAGAACGATTAGATTATCTTTCAACGCGCCGTATAGTAGATAAAACAATTGAATGATCCTAACACATAAATACAGGCTGTTACTGACAACGGATTTGTGACTAGTTATAAAAGAGCTTAGATTAAGGTATTGTTACTTAAATGGTCATAATGTGAATATAGGAGTTACGTAATTATTGATGTATATATGATTAAATGTAGTATGGCAATTGTCTTTATATCTCCCACTGAATTGTGTTATAGATATTCAATGAATGTAAGAAAATATAACTACTGCACTCTGGCATAGTTTACGTGTAGCTGAAGCAGTTCTAGTGACTTTTTGTTACAGTTACTATGTACACACCCAAAGGTAACTTCCGGTCATGCTTGGCAATGATTGGTCTCATGTCTTTGTGTGTTGGTACAGTTTAACTAGTTTTTTGGTAGTCACAACTGCACTGGTTAGTAGACATTGCCTCGTGTCTTGTTTCATCCACACCCATTATACTTCAACACCTGATTAATGCCACTTTAGTATTAAAATATTTTTCTTAATTCGAGACAAGTACAATATTTCATAAATTAATGGATATCTAGCCTTTAAATTAAACAAGTCATTTATTGTCCATTATTATTAAGTAGAGTAAGGTCACACGTATGTTACACTTGTAAATAGCTAAGTATCCCGAGGAATTAATCATATACCAAAAGATCACTCTAAATTTCATCTTGAAGTAACACAATATATCGGCTATTTTCTGAAAAACTTATTTACCGTGTTAGGTATTATTATTTAGGTGGTAAATTAATTAACGTCACATAATTATATCAATGTTTTTCGGTTTATTGTACATTATCTAAAATATGGTTGTGTATTATTTAGCATGTGACAATATTATGTAGTTATTTTTTGCATTTAACATAACATGGTTCATATCGAGTTGTATCAACGTAATTGGATAGTCACAAAACAATAAGCGATTGGCAGCGTGTCAATCAATACCGACGAGTTTGTGTCCTTCCGTCCCTAAAAGGTATTAGACCTTGCATGACGTTCAACCTACATGTAGGTTAGTGATGTAACGAATATTCGCATTCGCATTCGCGGATATTCGCATATTTTTTCATATTCGCATTCGCAAAATTACTGCGAATGTTTTGCGAATATAAAAATAATAATTAGTCTAATTGTTGTTTAGTAAAACAAAACCCATTCATTTCTTGTTTTTTTAATGTTAGAAAAAGTTACTTAATCTCGTAATCACATTATCAGTCTTATCTTTATCATTTGGTATCATTTATTTATTTAACTTTGGGCAATGGAGCTTAACAATTAAACGGAACGCACTTCGTTCGAACTGGACTGCTACCAAGGTCACCTAGCAATAGACAAAATTAAATTTTAACAATAACTGAATATTCACATTCGCGAATGTTGGCAGCAGATATCCGCATTCGCATTCGCATCCGCGAATGTCCGAAATATGACATTCTTTACATCACTAATGTAGGTAATTATCTACCTGTTATTTTGACAACAATCTAATTGATATTTTAAATTATTTGTACTATATTGCATGTATTGTACCGTTTGGGTATTTGCCCGCTCCTACGTGCACTAAAGATTTGTTGAATTGTTACTTTACTAAATTATAGTTTGTGACGAGAATAACGGACTTTTGTATATATTTCGTTAATATTACCAGTTATTTTCATTTTTCACTTGTGATTGATTTAGTAGATAAACAAAATCCAAATAAACTAATGCCAGCTAAAAGTTGTGGTTAGATTGATGCAGTCATTATCACTACTATTTATTGTAAGTTGTGAAATAAAATTAATTTATAATAATTACCTCTAGTGTTCTCTTTACGCCTGCATGAAATCACTCCCGTAAAATTACCAGTACTAACTTCATATTATAATGAAAATTGACGTTTCTTTTGGGGTAGAAGGAGGAGTAGGTAACGGATATAGAGCCGCGTAAAGACTAGTTGTAGTGCAAAACGGTGAAATTCTACAAGCGTAGACCCTTTTTTCGGGTTCTGTAGTCAAACTAGGAACCCTAATAGTTTCTCTGTACCGTCGGTCTGTACGTCAAACTTACTGTTTCTCAAAAGTATCACAAAGCAATTTTTTACACATCTATTTATACAGCGCTTTTACACCAATAATAAAAAGTAAAAAGAACTGCGTACACTGGGTGCAAGGAAAGTGTGAATTTATGTGAATGTTATTTTTTAAGTTGTTACTTACCAATTTTTAGGGATTTAGGAAATAATTAAATAATTCTAAAAGTGGCATTTTTGCTAGTGTCACGTATTGTCTCCGCAACCTACAGCCAAATCTAAAAAAAGCATTTGTCAGACACAGACAGACGGGCAAAAAAGTGTTCCAATAAGGGTTCCGTTATTTTCTTTGGAGGTACGAAACCCAAACCTATCATCCTTCCACTCCAGGGCCTCTATTCTACGGAGTAACACAATATAGCTTTTGACAAAAAGTCTACGCGGACGGAGCCGCGGGGACCTGTTGATAGTTAACTTAAGGCCCATTTAGATGGTACGACTTTCTCGCCCATTTTGGGGTGAGAAATCGTATGACATTATCGTATGCAATAATCGCCGGGCGAGAATCGTATAAAAATGGTTACATTAAGCGAGAAATAAAAACTCGTTTACGATGATGTCATTCGATACTCGTACGGAGATTATCGCCAGGCTACATAGTTTACACGAGGCGCTGCATTCTACGGAGATATTTGCTGACGATGTCTCGACTCATCTAAACTGGTTCTCGTATGACATTTTTTCACGTACATGCGAGTATCGCACGAATCGGTCAGAACCGATTTTCATACGAATTTTACCCGTCAATTAACGTGATTCGCTGCTAATTAATCGACACTTGTTACACAATATTCGTAAAATGTAATTATCTAATTATATTTTTTGATTGCCATATTTTTCAAGATAATGTAACTAATTAATTGCTCCTGGCTGAATGACACGTACCATTGCCTGAAATCAAAATGGCGGATACAACAGTAAATAAAAATTTAAAAAAGAACTGTTTTGTGCGGTTTGGCGATAGCAACAATTAAAAATATCCAGAAAGACAACTAAATTTGATAATTATCACATTAACTCGAAATATGATTCTCGCATTGCATTTATGTTTACACGGAGACCAACCATATAAGGCGAGGCGATTTTCGCCCCTTGCCATACGATATCGTACGTGTAGTTTATATGATGACATATTTTTTCTCGTGCTACGATAATCGTACACTCGAAGAGAGAAACTCGTACCATCTAAATGGGCCTTTATTGTATCGTTTTTATCTGGGCCACCATTGCTGTCAAGTAAATAAGAGCTATCGAATAACGTTGACAATACGATAACACGTCAAAGCAATAATATGGTTTTACTCAGTAGAATTCTACCCACTGCTTATATATATATATATATATATATATATATATATATATATATATATTATGAACTAGCAGTTCCCCGCGGCTCCGTCCGCGTAGATATCGTTTATCGCTATTCCCTCGGGAACTGACCAATTTTCAGGGATAAAAAGTATACTATATTCCTCGTTATCTCAATACCAAATTGCAAAATCGGTTCAGCGGTCGACAGCGTAAAAAACAGACAAATAGACAGAGTTACTTAAAATATTATTATTTGTTGACAGTTTACTGCATTATTGGTTTATATTTCGCCTTGCCTGGTTTGTCCGTTGTGTTTATTATTTGTTTTAGACGTATAAGTAGTAGTTGAGTCAGGTAAATATAGGATTTAGACCATCTAACAGCAAAAGCTCGCGAAAGTTTGACAAATAGTAATACCTACGCAGTCGATCGCATCAAGCTTACTCCTAAGATGGCGTGCGAATCAAAGCTTAACTCGTCTGGCCGAATGAGCAAGATTAATTGCTCTACCCGTCGCCAAATGGTGCTTTGAAAGCGTTTTCAACCATCATTGCCGTTATTATCGTTTCGGTCCGTTTCAGAGGTAGCTCCATTACACATCAGGTTATTAAAATTCAGATTATTCAGGCGCCTGTAAACAACGCCAATGTTGATAATCTACTGGTAGGATAAACTACGGACTGAAACGATATTTTTCAGACTGCTGAAAATGCTTCCATAGCACCATAAGTCGCGATTGAAACTTAAACTAAGAACGTAAGAATACTATCGTCCCAATGTAATTTTTTCTCGCCTATGGAAACATCTAATCATCGACGTTGCCTTCAAAAACTACATGAGACTTGCGTGAATACGCACTCGCGAAAAATAATCAATAGAACACAACATGCGCCCTGCGGCGCAGAGCTCGCAGCTGTCAGTAGTGGAGTAGTCAAACAAAGTTAATAATTTAGTGGATATGCTCTAGTCATATAAAAAATACAAATGTTTGATAGAACCAAGCAATGTAAACTGTCGCACAAAATGATGATTCGCCTAAATAATTTTTTGTATGTTTTTAATTTGCGTCAAGGCACAATTCTCATTGCCGTCCATCAAATCGTAAGTGTAAAAACAGGAACATTTTCTTAACGCTAAAATAAAATTCGCAAAAATGTAATTACACTTTTTTTTCAGGCGCTATCTTCTTTTGTGTTAATAATTTTATTAGTTGGTATCTCGCACGTCGGGGATATGCTTTCTATGCTTCACAACGATATGGAGGATGACGCTGAGAGACGAGGGTTCTACGAGGTCAATTACGGTGAACAGCTTTCATTCCACGAGGGGGATGTCGTCAGCACGAACAACCAACGTAGATTCGCCAAAGCACAGCATCTTGCATCAGGTAACTGATTTCGCTAGGACTTTACTACCGGCAACGCATTAAAGCGTTTTGCTGACTTCAACCAGAGCCTTGAATGCGTTTGTTGATTTGAACAGCATGCGCTCTTTACATAAAACAAAAGATGCGGTTGACAACTAATTGTACCAATTTCTCCATACGATGTTAACCACTTTACAGACGATTAGGGCGTTGACAGTTGTCAAAATGGGTTAGTGTGAACTAACTGTCGATTAAAATTGATAAAATTTAACATCGTATGCTGAAACTGGTACTTTGTAAATCTTTTTGGGACAGCCAATCATTGCCGGAAACATTATTTGTACCACCTAGTACATCCTAAAGGCTTCCTATATTCCATCTCACAAAATTCATGAACTTAGGGTGTTGGGTAGGTATGTCAAGTCTATGCATTTTGAAACTTTGCTCAAATCGTTAATGTTAGCGTAATCTAGTATAGCCCCTGATCCGACAAAATACAATGTCGTTTGATTGCTCACTACATCTGTAGGTACCTACTTAACACCTAAGCTGTGCCTAAGCTCATTTAATTTGTAATAAAAAACTAAACACATCTTTCATTCCTCGTGCAGTGACTGTGATATTCCTGTACACGAGCACGGTGCTGACGGCGATCTACCTCATGTGCTGCATCTCGCTGCTGCACGGCGCGGTGCACTACAAGCGCGAGTACGTACTGCCGTGGATCATCGCGGCGTGCGCCGGCGTCGTGCTGCTGGCCGTCGCCATCGTCGTCGGCGACGGGTACCCGTGCGTCGTCAACCTGTTCGGCGGGCACAACCTCTACCGTGAGTAACGGATATAATGTAAATGTATACCAATAAAGCATTAAACTGCTTTCAATTTACAAAGTCCCGCCTGACTATACTTAATTTTACCCTTCTACGTTGGCGCAACCATGCAACGTCAATTTAAGTGGCGGCGCCTCATTTTGTAGTTTAAAACCACTTTCATATTTGTTCTGCGTCATCTGTTCTAATGCAGCATTTTTTAAATTTTTGTGTGTTGACTATTAGTGAATGTACTGTAGGTAACTACTGTAATTTGAAGCGCCTAGTTTGCATGTAATCTGGCGGATGTAATACCGTCTTGAATTTTAATTGCTAAGCAATCAGGGAACCTTGACGCTTTAAGTTGATAGATTTTTATCTGACAACCTACCTTCTTCGCTTGATTATGTTTTTTTATGCCATTATATTAATACACGGTTCATTTAACTCAACTATTAAAATCCTTACCATGATAAAATTATCTTCTTTTTTATTATATTTTAAATCTTTTTCAGATATCAGCTGCGCCGTGTTCGTGCTCACGTTCATCTACGCCATCTGCGCCGTGAGCAGCTTCGCGCTGGAGACGGGCGCGCGCTGCGTCGGCGCCGACGAGCGCGGCGAGCGGCTCCTGCTGCTCGACCACGCCGCGCACTGCTCGCTGCTCTCTGCCGCGCAGCTCAACAAGCTCACGCACGGCACGCGCACGCACTTCGTCTAAACTCAACTACGGACTGGCAAAATAGAGCTTGGAAAAATGAGGGAGCTCGGAATGAAATTGGCAACATGATCCAATTTTTACATTCACTTGTGGTTGTTCCCGCTTGAGAATATTGTAATACCATTTGTCACCACGACGAACTCGTTTTTGCAACGGTATACAGGCGCCGACCGCCGCAGCCGATTCTTACGTACCCCAGACACATTCAATGTTAATTTCAACAGAGATCAAATTAATGTAATTAACATTTACGTAGAACGGCGGTTTGTTCGTGACCGCTCACCTACAGGTTCACGCATTTAATGATCGTATTATCGTACGAACGTGACGAAAAGTCACATGCGTAACCGTAAAGTTCAAATTCAAACAGCCATACAATTGCCGTTTAGAGATTTCAAATATAGGTTAGAATGCATTTTTGAAACAAGAAACTAATATGTTATCTAGCCTTAAACAGTGCGCTATTTTAAAGCTTGAATTATTTCATGGTAGCTTCAGTAGTTTACTAACAGCTGATGAAAGTAAATTTAACTTTACTAGCCTAATCTCGTCTGGTTCTAATGTTATCTTTGGCAGATACCTCTTTATACAATTTACAATAGAAAACTTATTCAACTCATAGGGAAAACAGGTTGCATCAGAAATTAAGTTTATTTACGTTGCTCGCACGTTCAGCTTGCAAATTCTGTGGAAAGTTAGTTTTAAGGTGCAGTGCATATTGGCTTCTTAAAGACAGGGCTACATCATATAATGCAATGCATTTTTGGGCCATATCTTGTTTTACGTCCAGATATTAATATATTAAGTAGTTCATGCTTAGAGATTATTATGTGTAGATGATAATTAATTATGATTACTTATTGATTGTGATATTAAAAAATTAACAACAAAAGATATTATGTATATCTATAACTGGAACTGTACAAAGAAATATTGATGTTGATTAAAAGTCAGAAATGTGTTTAAATTATAAATTAAATTACATTCTAATTTTACTAAAAGATTGTTTATATTCCAGAATATATTAATGAATGATGTTACTAAGCTTACAATATATGTAAAGTTAATGAAATACACTGATTTGCAAAATCATAAATTAAAGCTTGAAATATTATGCAACTTTAATTAAAAACTTTCTTTTTATTCCTCTTTTTATTATCCTTAAATAATTTTAATAACTTACTTTATGTTTATAACATCATCTAAATTTATTGTTTAAGAACAATGAGTATACATTGATGTCATTATTAACCTTTTGAACGCCTTGCGTCAAATACAAATGCGTCACTCACACGCCATACATGTATTAAAAGTTATGCAAAATTTAACCTAATCTATACGAAATAACGTCTCTTTTAAACTATACCTGTGACCTATATAATGGTTGTTGGCGTTCAAAGGGTTAAATAAACAATTATGCTATGACAATGGAAGACAGTTAGCTGCAGTAAAATCAGGTAATCGTTATCCCCAGCGCCCATCTTTCAATGGTGTCTGGATACCTCTGAACCCTCTAGCAAGAATAAATTTTTCAGATGACTCAGATCTGCTTGCCAGAGGTTTCAAAATTTTAATGCTCTTGTAAAATCTTTCTAGATCCATCTCTAATATGGGCACTTCTTTACCATCCCATACTTTAAATAACAAGTTGCCATCTTTTCTTGTGACTAGTGCTGCAAATCTTATTGCCATGTAGCAGAGTCCTAATATTCTGTCCTTATCTAGTTCCTTGATGCCGGAAGCACTGGGTGCCATGTCCGATAGTACTAAATCGACTTTCCTGTCTCCTAATGCCTTTATTACTTTATCATGTGCTTCAATTGTAGAGAAATCCATGTTGTTCAATATTGTTGCTCCCTAAAAACACAATTTGATATTATACTTATATGTGAAAAGGTAAAGAGGACCAAGTTCCAATTATGATTTTGACACATTTGCTGCCTACAAACAAAGAATTGACTAGCGGGTTGCTGGTGTTGAATGTCCAGAACACAAAATTGTACAGTAAAAATACAAGATTCATGGGAATTTAGTATGATTAGATCATTGCTAAAGCAAACGAGAAATTAAGCCTCATTAGGGACATACCTCAATAGGAAATATTTGAAGCTTGTCAATGGCCAACACAGACCCCTTTGGTTTCTTAGGGTCAGCACCATCTGCATTTGTTTTCTGGACCGCTACTTGAGTCCATGACCCAGGCGATGCTCCAAGATCGATGACGGTGAGCCCCGGCGAAAGGATGTTTGTTTTTTCGTTCATTTCCAATAGTTTGAATGCACTCCGACATCTGAAATTTCAATAACAAATAAAATATTGATCAATGTTACCATTGGTGTAATTAAGAGCGTTTTTATGTTGAGATCCAATCGTAACTATTTACCTGTAGTTACACATCTTCGCCTTTTCAACATAAGGGTCTGTTTTTTGACGAATTAACCACTGCTGAGAACTTTTTAATCTTTTGAGGCAATTGACCAAGAAACACATTTTAGTATAGCTCAAGGTAGTTTGCGCAATTGAGCGCGATGTCCACATTATAAATAAATACGTTTCCGTTTAAATTACTATTAAATGTGAGTAAGAAAAACAAATATAATCTGGCTCTAACCTCAACAAAGAAATGTCAACAATATTGCTATCCACAGATTAGAAGGTATTTGCTATCGACCAATGATTCTATGCTTATGCTATCGACCGACCGTCATGTCAACCGTCAAGTATATTTTTTATAGAGCAGTCTAAAGAACCATTGACCGTACCGTCTAGGTAAAAATGAGTCATGCTATTGATTATAATTAACAATTCAATTATTAAAAAGAAAGGGCTCTCCCGTGAAAGAATAGTATGGATCCCTTTTGGTGTTCGAGCTCATCTCGCACTTGACCATTTTTTTCTACTTGGGATGGGTGTGTGCGACTCAACATTTAAATCAACCTTTTAGCAAATTCCACCCGCCAAACTGCATGAACGGTTGTTCCGCATATTATATACTTCCACATTGCCACTTTTGAAAAATGGGTACATCATGGCTGTATAATATTGTAATTCTAGTGTTAGTCAAGATTCTGAATCCACCGACTGTCACTGTCAAAAAAGTCAACAAACAGGCAATGAAACAAATACGCGCGGAACGTAGCATATTGATTCTTCATTTTATTTACATTACTTCTTTTTCAGAGTAGTTGATAAATTTGTGGGATACAGAAATACTATTAAAGTAGATTGTTCCTGTTAAAGTGCCTTATTATGAAGTAATAATTCAAGTATGAAAATTTTACTCAGGAGCGGGAATAACCTTAAGCGGCGATTTATTGGCTTGTGTACAAACACTCAATGCTCACTTTTACTTTCCACTTCTGCAATAGAAAGAATGAAATTTTTAAACGTAGCTGAAAAGAACGATGCAGCTAAAAACATCGCTTTGCACCTATCTCGAGGAACTTCTAGAAGGGTAAATAATTTAATTTGATCAGGACTGAATTAAAGTAGTTATATGCTTGTTTTATAGAAAGTGATTGTTTTTTTACTATAATACTGATTTCAGCGTGAAGGATTGTCACAGTACAACAAAATCTATGAATTTGAAGCCGAAGTAAATCGCCAGAAGGCTGAAATGGTGATGACATCTGTATCTGGTCATCTCTTAGCACTAGAGTTTGTGGGTTCATACAAGCATTGGCAGTCTTGCAACCCATTGGCTCTATTTGATGCACCAGTTTTTAAATATTGTCCCGATAATTATGAAAAAATAAAGGTAAGCAATATTTTTTATAAATCAGAAAACAGCTACATGTTTTTATGTCTTATTTTTTACACATCAGTTTTGACCTTTACACAAGCTCAATGTGTAAATATATATGGTCATTAATCACAGGGGCATTATTTAATATATTTTATATGCCCATGTTTTTTGGTTTTAGAAAACTCTAGAAAGAGAGGTTCGTAACTGCCAGGGGCTTATTATATGGACAGATTGTGACAGAGAAGGTGAAAATATAGGCTTTGAGATAATTCAAGTGTGCACAGCCATCAAAAATAATCTCCAAATATTCAGGGCTAAGTTCTCAGAGATTACTTCAGTATCCGTAAAGAGAGCTTTGCAGAACTTGGAGCAGCCCAATAAGAACATTAGTGATGCCGTAGATGTGAGGCAAGAGCTGGATTTAAGAATAGGTTTGTCAAGCCTTTATTGTAGAAAGTTATTAATGCACATGTGCAATTTGTGCATATGTATTTTATGTTTATTTTATAAAGAACTACCTTTTACTAGAAATTATTGCATCTTTACTTTAATAATGGTATTGTCAGAAGCGCTTTTAGATATATCCAATATTGCCTATGTATGTAACAGCTAATTTATAGAATACATTAGTTCATTTCATTTTCTGAGTTACTTACTATTTTTGAGGGAAGTTTTAAATTTTCATTATGTCTGTACAGTATTTGGATGTTTTTATTGCAAGTGGTTAAAATAGATTTTTCTTGAATAATTTCAGGTGCTGCTTTCACAAGATTTCAAACATTGCGGTTGCAGAAAGTATTTCCAAGCAAGCTGGCAGATAGCCTAGTCAGCTATGGCTCCTGTCAATTTCCTACCCTCGGGTTTGTGGTGGAGAGATATAGGGCTGTTGAGAATTTTGTTGCAGAACCATTTTGGAAAATCAAAGGTGTACAAAATTATTTATTATTGTATATCGCAGTATTTGTATTATTTATTAAGGTAGTGTAATTCCTAGTATTAATATTCAAATTAATTATGACATCTGTAACATACATACAAATAAATAAATAAAATATAATATGCGTCGCGCCTGACACACGTTTATCCTTATCCTCATATGTTTTATTAATTATCAATTTGAAATGAAATTATCTTAGTAGCATGACTCTTGCTTTCAATTATTAAAATAAAATTTAGTATGCACAAATTTTAGTGAACCATACAATGAACAACCTGAGTGTGGACTTCAACTGGGATCGCGTGCGTTTGTTCGACCAGGAGGTGTGCCAGGTGCTGCAAGATATATGCCTGGAGAGCCCGGAGGCCAAGGTTTGCGAGGTCAAGACAAAGCCCAAGTCCAAATGGAGACCTCTGCCCTTAGACACAGTTGTAAGTCACACAATGAGCAGTCAATGTACACAGATGAATAAACTAGATGTCATTTATTTCACCCTTTTTTTATAATTAAATTCTTCCGTAACGCGCACCTCAGACCAACTTACTATGATTAGTCCATATATCAAATGTGTTCTAGGAACTAGAAAAAGCAGCATCAAGGAAACTAAGAATAAATGCCAAGGAAACTATGCGGCTAGCTGAGAAACTGTACACCCAAGGATTTATCAGTTATCCCAGAACTGAGACTAATGAGTACCCCAAAGAGATGAATTTGGGTCAACTTGTGGGGCTGCAAACTGAGGATCCAAATTGGGGTTCATTCGCGCAGGGGATCATGGACAGTGGGGGCCCAACGCCAAGACAGGGCAACAAAAGTGACAAAGCTCATCCTCCAATACACCCTACAAAGTACTCAAATAGTAAGTCCATTACGGTTTCGTATTTCTGCGTATCCTTAGACTGCGTGCTCCAAATCCCTCGAACATCGGCGCGTGCGGCAACCGCTACGCGGCCTTATATTCATATGCAACAAACTCCAAGCTTAGCTTGAGTAATCTATCCACCTATAGGCACTCTCGTTAGCGCTTTTCAAATTTCAAGTGCACGCTTCTTTTGAAACCTTGCTACGAAATTAAGGGTGTTTATATATCGCCGTTGTCGAACAGGTTTGTCTGGCAACGAGCAACGTCTATACGAGTTCATAGTGCGCTCGTTTCTCGCGTGTTGCTCCAAGGACGCCCAGGGCCAGGAGACCACCGTGGTCATCGACGTGGCGAGCGAGAAGTTCAGCGCCAACGGGCTCATGATCACCGCGAGGAACTACCTAGAAGTCTACCCCTACGATAAGTGGTCGTCAAAGGAAATTCATGTCTATGAAGTACGTGTTAATTAAGGTTTAAAGTCGAATAGATACTTAAAACTCATGGATGTAGTGCCTGGCCTGTTCCACGGTTTTTTATAATGAGCAGCTTTGTCTTTTAGATGGGCCAAACGTTTAATCCAACGAGTATAGACATGGTAGAAGGCAGTACGCAACCACCGCAGTTGTTAACGGAAGCAGATCTTATAGCGCTCATGGAGAAACATGGAATAGGTACGTAAATGCTGTTACAGATTACAAGTGGGCTTATTCAAGGTGCTCTGTAATATTATTAGCCTGCTTGACTATCCCAATTTTTAATCAGTTTATTATTTTAAAACTTATGTAGTGCAACGTAAGACTTTATCATAACTAATGGACATGCGTTTATTTAAACGCGTTTCTTTATTTGTCGAACGTGATTGCCTGCTATGCAAAAGCCAATTTCAAGATGTCAATGAAATATGGACGAAAAGTTACAAAAACACCATTTACAAATTATAGTAATTTATGGTAACCAAGAACGCAATGTCATCTGCCCGTAGGCACTGATGCTACTCACGCGGAGCACATAGAGACAATAAAGAACCGGTCGTACGTGGCGCTCGCGGACGCGATACACTTCGTGCCGGGCCTGCTGGGCATGGGGCTGGTGGAGGGGTACGACGCCATGGGGCTCACGATATCCAAGCCGCATCTCCGCGCTCAGCTCGAGGCCGATCTCAAGGCTATCAGCGAAGGCAGGAAGCAGCCACATGTTGTGTTAGCAGAACAGGTAATTGGGATATGTAAATTTTAAGCGCCCTATAAGGTGCGATGACTGGTAATCCATTGGACACGGGTGGCACAAGATCGATAATAGTTCTGCCCTCCTATGCCAATAAGCAGTAGTAGTAGTTCTCAAATTCAATAGACAAAGCAGATTCAAAGGGTTGCATTTGCTACAGGAGTTTTGTCTGAGTTACTGCCATATTTGTATTAGTAGGGCGATCATGTCTAGTGGTGAACGTCTTTCATATTATGATGATGATCAACAATGAGGTAACCAAATTCAGAACGATGAAGTGCATTAGTGCTCACCTTTCGAACTCGTTTATCGCTATCCCATTGGGAACTGTTCAATTATCCGGATAAAAGTACGTTCCATGTCCGTCTCGGAGATTTAAGCTATCTTTATACCTATTAAAATGAGTTCAGCACGGTATCTCTGTGAAAGTGTAACAAACAGAGTTACTTTCGCATTTATCATATTAGTAGGTATGGATACATTTTCAGTGTTTTCAACTCTAAGGCATTGTCAAGGACGCCCCAAAATTTGCGCAAGATTTACCATACTAATACTATGGTCAATCAGATATAATGTTTTTAACCCACAACCATTTATTTTTGAACATAGTTCAAAGTGTTCAGCCCCCAATGCGTGTCGTTTTTGCTAGGTAGCCAGGTATAAAGAGGTGTATGTGACGGTGGCGGAGGAGGCGAGCAAGATCGACGCGGCGCTCGCCGAGCGGTTCTGCGAGCAGCCCGCGCGGTACGTGCCCCCCGCCGGCACCGCCATCGACATGCCTTCAGGTAACTACAGACATTCAAATAAGACCACAAAATAACTGTGCGTTTATAATCAACAGCAGTGGCATCGCTGGCTTTCATTGTCTGGATTTTCGCAAGATTTAAAAACTGTTTGTACTAAAAATGTGCAATAGTCTTTAGTCAATAGTTTCGTGTTCGTACGTATACTTTTAATTAATAGTTATTTCACCTTCAGTTAGTAGTTTCGTTCACCTCTAGTTAGTTTTGTTCACGTTTAGTTTGCCTTCATCTTAATTCGTTATGTTTGCAATTTGTTCCAGCGTTGAAATGTCCAAAATGCGGTTCTGACATGGCGGTGCGTCAGAAGAAAAACAACGCCGACGAGTTCTACATCGGCTGCCTGTCGTACCCAAACTGCAAAAACGCCGTTTGGTTCCCCACCATCGTCAAGGCGATACAAGTCTTGAACGAAACCTGCTCTATTGTAAGTGCAAATATTTGTTCTTCGTTAGTATTAGTTTAGTTTACCTTTAGTTAGTAGATTTGTTCATTTTAATTAATCTTTAGTTACCTAGTAGTTTTGTTAATGTTTAGTTGGTAGTATTTTGACAATTCGTTAGTAGTTTTTTACATTTAGTACTCGTAAGTATCTAGTTTTTCACCAATTAAAAAACTTCTTGATACCTGTGGTGATAGGGTAAAAAGTAATTTTGTATGAACTGACAGTATTCACACCAAGTAATTTTTTCAGTGCGGACCTAACTACAAAAAACTCAAATTCGAATGGCGAAACAATTCCATAAGCCATTTGTACCCGCCTCCATACACCTGTTGCATCGGAGGATGCGATGCAACATTCCTAGAACTCATGAAGATTAACATTTCTAGCGTTAAAGCAATGCCCGATAACAGAACACAAGGTTCAGTTAACAGTAATTCATCAAGATCCAATAGCAGTACATCCACGTCCACATCCACGTCTAATTGGACCAATAACAACTCAGCAAGGCCAAATAACAGCAGTATACCTAGAACAAACAGTGTAGAAGTGTTGCCAGTACGACAGAATTGGACTAATACGAACCAACCTCAAAGTCAAATACGGAATGCTAACCAAAATCAGCCAAGGCAATTTCAACCGCCGGCTGCTGCGAATAGAAGTCAGAATAGGCCGAGTGCCGGTGCCTTGCCCACGCCGAGAACAAGTGATGGCGACGACAATAATGTCTTTTGCGCATGTAACCAGCCAGCTATCATGCTAACTGTAAGAAAACAGAATGCAAATTTTGGTAAGTTCCCTTTAGTAATTCAACTGTCAGATAATCAAAACTCTTAAGATACGAGTAGCGAATTTAGTACACCACAGGGCTTAGCCAAGCAAAATTACTGATATAGGTAATGACCTAATGAATTAATGACCGTAGCCATGGTAGTAACGATGCTATAATTGTTATCACCGTGGCAACCCACTCTATTCTACAGCGTTATAACGATATCGCATTTGACGAGTTTTAGAATTGTTTATATCACAGTCGCCATTATTGTAAATGACATAAGAGTTATCAAAACGTTGACAGTACGGAAACACGTCAAAGACGATATCGTTATTACCGTGTAGAATCCCAGCCCTGTTATGTTATCACCATGAAAATGCTTTGGTTACACAGACACTATGTGTGGCATTCTGATACAGTTTACGATATAAACGGGGGTTTACTTACGCAGGTAAAATAAAACTGGTTGTCTCTTGGTAAACCATATTCAGTAGCCATGATTGGTAGATTCTCAAGGGCGGTTCCGACTTGTCTCATATGCTCAATTTTCGAAATGCTGTGCTTTAAATGAAGATAATCAATTTAGATACATTTAAACTACTTATAATATTGGTTACACTGGTTATCCTTATATCAAACAACAGTAAATCAAATGGTAAGTATCATAATATTGTATAAAAACGGCTTATAACGTATACACGTATTCCAGGTAAGCAGTTCTACAAATGCCCAGTCGGTAAAGAAAATGGTGGTTGCGACTTTTTCCTCTGGGCACCCGAGTCGCAATCTTCGCAACCCGCAGCCAACTTCGACACCCCACCGGCGACTAACTCTTGGGGCAACGATGCAGCCCCCTCTTCTAACACCACTAATACTACTAGGGGGTGGGGGATAACCCCTAGTTTTTCTAGAGACAGCTTTCCAGGGAATGACGAGAATGTCATGTGTAATTGTGGATTGCCATGTAAAAAGTATGTGTAAACAAGAGTAATAATTAACTTCCAAATGGAATTATAACGACTTGAAATATTATTTTAAACTGAGACGTATTTTTTTAGGATAACCGTGCACAAGGAAGGTCCGAATAAAGGTCGACCGTTCTACGGCTGCCCAAAGGATTTCAACTCGCGCTGCAACTTCTTTCAATGGGCCGATGCTCCGGGCGGGGGCGGCGGAGGCGGAGGTGGCGGAGGTAGCGGGGGCGGCGGTATGTCTTATGTTCCTTAATGGAATACTGAGATATGACCATTTATTTCAAGGCTTCCAGACGCGTGTTCCCAGCGAGAAATAATTTCCTCATCCTAATAGGGTTACACTGATACATTCGGAAGTCACTTAAAGTTACCGTTTACTCAATTCCGATGTCAAATATTTTATGTCATCCTAGGCCGCATTTACCTGCGCGAGCAGATAATACTTGGCCAGGTGACAACGTAAAATTGTGTACACACCACGGGCGGTAATAAAGAAAGCCCCAGATCGCAGACTTACCATCCTTTTTATTCGACGACACGCTAGCCTAGTTGGTAGTGACCCTGCCTTCGAAGCTAGGGGTCCTGGGTTCAAATCCCGGTAAGGGCAGATATTTGTGTGATAAGCACGAGTATTTGTTTCTGAGGCTTGGATGTTTTCTATGTATTTAAGTATATATTTCTCTATAGATATAAGTAAGTCTATCGTTGTCTAGTACCCATAGTACAGTAAGCCTAGAGCTTAGTTTGGAACTAGGTGTGACATTGTCCTGTGATGTTTATCTATGTAGGAGACTGGGGCTCGTCGACGTCGACGGGGGGCCGCGGGCGGGGGCGCGCGCGGGGCGCGGCGGCGGGCGCGCGGCGCTGCGGCGTGTGTCGCCAGGAGGGCCACACCAGGGCGCGCTGCCCGAACAATAACAACAACTGACCTGGTCTACGTCTTTAAAACCTCGCGAGGTTAACACCTAATGAATTGATGTCACTTCTTATGCCCGAAGGGCAAACGATACTGGGATAGGAGCCCCGCAGACGAATTTATGATTGAGAAATTATAGGAGCAATTAGGTGTAGGTAAATGCTTCATACAACAACAGGAGCCGGGGGGGGGGTGCAAATTTCTGATGGTATTGCCATATAAAATGTAGATCAACATCGAGTTAGGCACAGATGCGGCAATTATTTCACTAAAATCGTTGCCATTTCAAGATGCGAGTAAGAAGTTCGCTGGGTAGAATAGTATTTTTCACCGACTTCAAAGAATGTAGGTTTAAAACCTGTGTTCTAAAGAATCGAATAGCACTTTTTGTACTAAACGATCGTAATATTTCGTAGCCAATTTATTCCATAATTACAATAAAAACTGTATTTTAATAAGAGAACTGTTACTTAAGTAAATATTTATACTGGTTAATATGACTTTCATTTATTGAGACCTTGTGCGCCCACTCAGGTGGAACTAAAACTAATTTATTTATTATCTTGCCGAGTACGTCGATTAAGCTTTTCCGTTGGAAGCGGTAATTAACAGGTGAAAACTAGCTTGTTATTGCAATGCTGAATCATAGGAATTGGATTGCCCTCTGTCTTACCTCGTATGTCTTGATACTCGTATGTATCTACCGCCGCAATATACTTCCTTTGACTAATGATTGCTGCCAGAGTTGGTTATGTTTGTTGTTCATTAGGATAAAACTTTATATAACCTATACTATAAAATAAAAAAATGAAGCCAACAGGAACTCAATATATTTTTTTTCCTTTCCAGCGGTGTTAAAAATAGCTTCTGAATAACTCTGAAATAAAACGTTATTAAAACGATTTAATCTTAATTTAATAACACAACTACAGATTATCTGGACGCTGTTTCGCAATAATGTGTCAACCCACAAGTATTTAGCAAAGAAACGTCAACCTACAATGATCGCACCGAGGGTTGACACTTTATTGCTAAATACTTGTAGGTTGACACATTATTGCGAAACAGCGTCCATCTGGTATGTAAACATAATATTGTTTACAAACATTATTTTTAATACTTCACAGTCTAAAGTCTAACCGACATTACCAAAACCCAAATGACTTAAGCTATTGCACTGATCCTTGTATGATTTTATTAATTATTAGATTATTTGTAGGTAATACATATTTATACAACTAAGGCCACTCCACTAAGGTCATACCTGCCAGCTCCCCATCACAAAACTTTACAAGTGTACAATTTGCCGCTAAGCTTGCCACTACCAGTGTGGCTTTAGTCAGATGGTTAAGTACCACCTGCACTACCACCTCTGCTTCTTGCCCTTCATCTTAAGCGAGCCGAGGCTCTGAGCGCGCTGGACCTCCTGCTGCTCGGCTTCCACAGTCTTGTCCGTCATCATGTCCAGTAGGATCTCGAACTTGAGCCGCAGCATGTTGTTCTCCTCCTCTAGCTGTTCTAACTCGTTCTTTAGACGGATTATCTCTTTGTGGGCTGCGCCTGCTTTTCCGGATGCTGAAATAATTGGTAGTAAATAGTTTATTAACTGCTACGGGGATCGGAGATCAGATCAGCAACTCCTTGTGCCTGCTAACTAGCTGATGTCAATAACCATCCAGACTCGCCTAAAAGCCTCCAGGGCCCTTGGTTTTAAGACGTTACACTTCTGTCGTTTTTATTAGCTTTTAAAAAGGGGTTCTCTTAATTAAACTGTAGGTTTTATTTTTGTTCGTTTGTTACGTGATTATACTCCGCCAATTGTGGACCGATTTCGAAAATTCGTTTAATTTACTCTCGAGGTGGTCCCATTGTATCCAAGTTTCTGATAAGGGTATCTGTAAGGAATTGGGGAACTCTTCAAATATTTTAGGCATACACCACGATTTTGGTATTAACTGACTCCAGGATTTGAATTCAGAAAGTATCATTTTCTGAAGTGGAACTGATGATGAAGACCACAGTTATGGACACCGGAACTTCTCAATCGTACCTCTTTCAAGGGTGGCGATAAGATAACTCTATTAAGATAACTGAGCAGCTACTATGACTAAGCACATTTAAATGGTTTAATTATTTTTAATAAAAAGTATAAAAGAAAGATTTTCTGTTCTAAAAAAACAAAAAACTGCGGCGTTTTTTTTGCGTTAATGTAATGCATATAATTATTAAAATGTACTTGCCTAAATACGTGCTGCTAGATGAGTTCTGCTTTAACAGAAGCGTGGAGGCATTTGAAACGACACAGAAGTTACTTTAGGACCGCGAACGAGAACGAATCAGAACTAGGTAGAAACAGTGAGCATCGAAAATAGCTAGACAAAAGTATACCTACCTATACTATACTTAGTACCTTGTCGCATAAAAACATTTGAACTGCCGGACTAATTTGTTTCTAGGTGTAAAACCAACACAGGATACTATGCTTTAACAATATCCATACTCTCACATACGAAGAGGTTGCTAGTTTGAATACGGACCGACCTATTAGAATTACAACGTGGAAAAGCGGTAATAACTTCGCAAATGTTTCCCATCAGTAAGTTAAGTTTACTTATATTTATCTTAATATTACCTGGTATCCACTGCCCATCGTCGTAATTGAGTTCGAAGTCGCCAAGCTTCAGTGTCGGTGGAGTCACGTCTAAAGAAAGTTCCCTCGCTGCGTATTCACTCCCGAATTCTTTTTTTAATACTGATGTATCCACTCTTCGCACAGGTATGCTTTTAGGGGTGAACTTGCTACTAAATAATGGCATTTTGTAATACTTTTTTAGTGCACGGATGCACACGGGTGAATGACTTTTGACAGATTAGAAGGGTAGGTTTGAGACTTCGCGTCATAACAAACGGTTGCCATGACAACGGACATTACCGTTCATAACGTCCGTTTGTGATGCAACAATGATTGGTTCTTTCGCGCAAGATTGAAAGTAGTCCGTAATGAGATTGACATTCATTATGTGTTTATGTGCTATTTAAAAATTGTTTATTTCAACTGAGCGGAAAAGTGAATAATAAATGTGATTTTATATTTTTGTGATTATTGAGAAGGTTTGCGTAATTCAGGGTTTGTAAATATAAATGAGTTAGTTACCTAAATATAGCGATGAACGATGTTGACGCGAACGAAGTCGCGAGCAACAGTAGTTTATATATATGTTTTGCTGTCGGTCTCTATTCTGTTCCAGGGATTAGCGATACTTGATTGTTTCTCAACACTGCTTGGAAGTATAAACATTTTTGGTCTGGTTTGGGGTCAGAACTCAGAACACGGGGTGGTTATAGAACGCTCAAAAATAATCTACAACCTAAAGAGAAATAAAAGTTTGAAATCAAGAATAAGATATTTAATACTGTTATTCGAGATACATCTTCAAGTTATGTTTTACAAAGGTACATAATGCTTAAATATGAAAAAAAAACTCAAGAAAATGTTGTATAAGTAATAAATAATGGAATTACAAAACCTAATGCTTAAATTATTGCTTTAGAGTGGCAGTGTAAAGTCTGCGGAATTATGTTTTCAGTCTAAACAACATCACAGCTGGGATGACCAGTAATATTGACCCGATAGTGTACGTCACGGCCGCTCCCGAACACCAATACGCTGAAACACAAGAAATAGTTATGATACCAAAACACTACGAGTATTAAGCTTATGACTCCTATCCTCCTAAGGTCCTACCCATAGTACTTACTAACTTTGTCATATGTCCGTGGTACGCTATGATTACACAAGCACAATAACTTAAAAAAAAGTTTTTTAAGTACTACTTGGGTTCGAATGAGTATAAAACAATAGTACTACTGGTAGGACTAAGGGCCGTAGTGACTACATGCTGATTTTTCGTTGTGCCTTAGGAGGATGAGTCATATTACACTGATAAAATTCAAGCAAGCCTACCGCTTGCATTACCGGGAAACATTCGAATTTGTTAATTTTTCTTTAAGAATTAAATCAATTATGATATGGGCCCATTTTACCCCAATTTGAAGTATAAAATTTAATTTTCTCTTTTATTTTTTAAACTATAAATGAGACTCAGAGCGATTTACCAACAATCTGCCACTCGGCGAGTACAGATAATTCAAAACTAAATAAATGCGAAAGTAACGCTTTCACGGCTAAACCGCTGAACTGATTTCGATGAAATTTTGTTATGGAGAATAGCTTGAGTCCCGGGAAAACTACATAACATACAATACCGGAAATTTGATTTGAACAGTCCCTAAATTAATTGCGATGACCGACTTCTACGGGAACGGAGTCGCGGGCAACAGCTAGTCTACACATAAATGTAACGGAAGATGACTTATAAATTGTCTAAGGCCCGTATTAATAACTCATCTAGGCAAAGATGGCCATCACAAGATATATCAAAGTAACTGTCATTTATGACACATCTTGAGACGAGCATTATAGTCGAGATCAGTTTATTAATACGGCCCTGAAACTTGAAACTGCAACAAAATATATTGCGTAGGTTTAAGAACTGATTTGAATATTAGCTTATTTCTTTATCTACTTTACAAGCTCAATACCTATTTTGGGTCTGTATTTTTTACGGCCATGAACATCTTACAAGATGTTTATTATGTCTAGAGACGAAGGGCTGCGCTAAGCGGCGAGACCATTTGTGTGACAAATATTTTATCAAAATATTTTATCTTTTACTTACTACTAACGATGGCGTTATCTTCAGACAACTCTGACAACTCTCGAATAAAATTGATTACGTTGTATTTGAAGGTTATAAAATAAATGTTATAACGGTTACGAGAGAAACAGTAACGTGCGATCCATTTCGTCAATATGCCGCGCAATTCTCTCCGATTTCCTTCAAGTCACTGACTTTAATTGTTTAGCCAAAAAATAAGATTGTCACAGACACTTGGCACTGACAATTATTGGTTCTATGCGTTCTTTGTGACTTGACGTGACGTCATTATGACAGGGTTCTATTACGACTAAACATGTCTGTGATGGTCTGATGGTACCTATAACTTGGCAAAAAAAGATTTTTGATGTGTTGAGCTGCCCCCTATTTCACCATCCTGACAATTACAGTTGACAGGTGACTATTCAGTGTACATACATGGCGCAACTAAATATTAATCCTACTGATGTCAAAGTTTGTTAACTTTGCAATGTATAGCGAATTGTAACCTGTCATTGTAAATATGGTGAAATAGAGGGCTGGTGACAGGAGGAACACATTAGATAAGCATCAGATAAAATTAGGTAAAATCTGATCATGTTCGAGGCAACCCATGCCTTTAAACGTGAATTGCCAGGCTCCCCAAGATAGAGGCTTCTATAGGGAATCGGCTCTTTATGAGATCGTTGGCGCTGGACCCACCTGTCGAGGCCAGCAGCGGGCCGGCGGCGCGCGCCAGCGCCCCGAGCGAGCGCAGCGCGCCCAGCACCGCGCCGCGCGCCGCGCCCGGCGCCTGGTTCGCCGCCAGGGACGTCATGCACGACACCGCGAACGCGGTCGCTGCGAACAAACTTCCATGCAGGGCCGGATCTAACTTTCCTTTTCTATCACCTCTAAACCCTCAGGGTCGGCCTCGATTTTTTTTATTCAGGGTTAGCCTAGGTCAAATGCGAATGAAGAAGAAGAGGCATGACTTTGGATCCGCCTATGCTTCCAAAACGAAATGTCAACCAAGTTCCAGGCAGAAAGTGTGGAGTATACATATGACTCTCGCTGTCTAATTCCTTCGGCTAAATCTCGAACAGTTATTTAATATCTAAGACGGCCCAAGATATATTTTATATCTACGAGCGTACAAATAGCAGCAAATTACCTATGTACTATGATAGAACAAAAGCAACCCATTTGGCAGCTTGACGCAGTACCTACGAAATTTAACCACAAACATGCCTCAAACATATTTTGTACTGATCACAGCTGTCAAATCAGGCCTCAGAACGGTGCGAATATACATCCATATAATAAAAATGAATCGCTGAATGTGTTGCTAAGCGCAAATCTCGAGAGCAGCTGAACCGATTTCGCTAATTCTTATTTTATAGTGTTTGTTACTGTCAGGAAAAGGTTCCTATGAAAGAAAAAATCTGAAAAATCCGCTGGAATAAAATAAATGAAACATAGTGTTAACTTTTTAAATATTGAAACGTGACTTACAGAGCGCGAATAAAATGAGCCCTAGCCACAGCCAGTGGAGAGGCTGCACGAGCGGCGGCTTGGGCGCGGCGGCGAGCGCCACGCACAGGAAGGACAGCGGCGTCAGCGCCAGCGCGGCCCGCGCCGCGCGCTCCGCCCCGCGCGCGCCCAGCCGCCGCGCCGCGCCGCCTTGCAGCGCCGCCATTACCAACCCTGCCAGCACAGCTCATTACATCCCTCATGCGTCATCTATCGACAGACACCTATACTTGCTCTGAAAGGGTCATACGAGGGTGACACTGAAAGTTTTTAGAACTGGGCACTTGTAAACAAAATAACTAAAAAAATAAGTTTAAATTTTGAAAATGGAACTCTGCCAATATTATTGAGTATGAGTTTTATTCATTGGTCATTTGTTTTACGATTTAACGGCAAATTGTCTGTGTCACGTAAGTATGAATTTAACGCGAGAAAATTTTCGTGCAATGATTTTTTATGACTTTATATCATTTAAGTCAACAAGAAAGTTATGATAGACTACGATTGGCCCTTTCCCGATGAAGCCCCATCTCGTGCCACTGTTTACAACTGGTTTAATGAGTTTAAACGTGGTCGCACTAATCTCACCGATGATCTGCGTAAGGGACGGCCTTCCCAAAAATAAAATAAGTTTTTATTTATTCCCAAAAATAAAATAAAAACTTCGAGGAAAACGTTTTGTGGACGCCAAGGAAGCTGTGGCTGCGTTTTAAAATGCCGTCAAGGAGCCCCTAAGGACGAGTGGGCAAAGTGCTTTTCTCGGTGGTTCCATCGGATGCAGCGATATATTGACATGAATGGACACTATTTTGAAAATATATAATAAAACGAATAACTTGCTAGTTTACTCAGTTTTTGATTTTCTAAGAACTTTCAGTTTGACCCTCGTACACCTATTGTAAACAAACCAAATCACGTGGCTAAATATACTTATAGCCTATAGAGACAGACCACAAGTACAAAAAGCCTTAATTGGTATGTTCAATAAATTTCGTAACTGTCGGCATCATCGCATTTACTCACGCTTGATCGCATTGCTTAACTGATTAGCATACTGAGTATCATGTAATTTATTTATTTATTTTAGTTTTTACCTTCTCAGTAATTAAGTAATAGTTAACTTCAGCGACGTATACGCAGATATATTTAGTAGCGTGACAATCCATCTTATGTAATTGAAAGTAAATGCAACTTGATATGAGTTAACGAAGCTAGGTTTTTCAATTGTTATGCAACGTTAATTATAGCGAAAAATGCAACATACAGAAGCGCCTAACTACGCTGCGGTACTCTAGCTAGCAAATTTCCCTTCCGTTGCTACAAAGGGGTCTTCTTGCAACAGGGAACATGCATATTTTTTTTCTTACGCTCTCTGGAAAGTGCAATGAAAGAGAGGAATAACTGTATACGCGAAATAATTGTCGTGTAATTTTTTCATAAGATATGAAACTTTAAAAAGTCATAGTTTAGACCCCTGCAAAAACACTATACAAAATCGACGACAGGAATGACGACACGTCACAGCTGTTGTTGTATGTTTAAAATATAAGGATCTTATAAAGAAATTTGCATTTATTTCGTAAATATGTTTAAGCCAATATCTTTAAATTTAAATATTACCTAATTACCTAAGTACCTAATTAAATGAGGATGCCGAAAAAAACACACTCTAAACATTAAAAGAAGTTTTAAAATTTTAACAAGTTTTGATTCCAAGTATATGCAAAACTTAGTGAATTGCGTTTTATATGCTTTTTTTTACATTTTCTCCCAAATCTTATCAATGAAACTCAATTCTGATATTCATGAATGTTCTCTATTGGTAGACTGCTTTTTGAAAAAGTTGACTATAGATTAATAAATCCCACAATTTAATCTACCTTTACTGTGACACTAATAAACACGTTCGCAGCTTGAATAAATTTACGAGTTTTCTGTTACCCGTTTATTGTGATTATTAGTGTCAAGTCATGAGTAATAACCGCGATAGTTTAAAAAGTGTTATTTAATCTATAGTTTACGGGAGCATATTTTTCTTGATAATAATTTTATTATCAACCCACATTATTCAGAATCAGAAGGCCATTAATCATAAAGAGACTAACAGACCGTGAGAATAATTTGAGACAGTGACTAAGAAAAACCATAAGCTTTGTTATTGTTTGACGTCGTTGTGTGTACCGAGATTTGTGTGAACTGTAATTGCACTAAGGCACAAGAGGTATTAATAAGATATTGTCGTCTACTTATATGCAAAAAAAATATCCCCATCATTACTTTGAATAAAATATTTTAGCGTCATATCTATGTTAAAATCAGTTAAGCCGTTAGGCCGACGCAGTCGGGTAAAAAGAAGAATGATTTTAGGGTTGTTTGCAGTATCGTTTCCACTCAAATGAATCGAAAACGGCCTATGAAATTGTTTTAAATGCGTGTGATGTTCAATCTGGTTGGTCATTTTCGCCCGCTGAAGTGGAAACGCACCTTATTTCAATCTACGCCACTCTCATTAAAGTTTCCCAGTTACTTTAATGTTTTTTTTTCATCGTTGCAAGGGGAAGACAATTGGACATACAGACAGGCCACATGTCAGGTAAGCACGAACAACTAACTAAGAGGGTAGCTTCATGATGAAAATGCCCTTTGCGCTTTCAAATTCAATTATCACGTGCATGAGAGCATAATAGATTGGATTTGTTTACAAATAAATTGATAAAATTTAGTAGTTAGGTACAGTTTGCAGCAGAAGTAGCTATAATGAACAAGGGATCAAAATTATCAACAAAAAATCTTACACTCTAGTGTTTTAAGGACAATTTTTACAGCCTCGTCCGCTATTAGCTTGCAGAATATTAGTTAAAACAACTTACCAATAACTAAGAACATTTTCCCTTGTTGCATGGCAGTATAGTTAAAAGTGTGATGCGTGAGGAAAGTGATAGTGAACTCCAGGCCCGAGTATACGAACAGATACAAGAAGTAAATCAAGCCCAATTTCGACAGCACCTTGTTCTGATGTTCTGATAGGTTTTTAACGGCCGTGAACTTTAACAGGTGCCATGGAGATATGTAATCCACTGTTTTAGCCAATGTGAACGAGAGAGGCGCTCTTTTCTCCTGTAAAAAATAAACATGATAAAGAAGGTGTTATTTTCGACCGACCTTATACGGCGATTGTATCAGTCTCAAACGAAACCCATCGACTTACCTCGTGCTTACACTAGTACAGACGCAAATGGGAATATGATATAATGGCCTTAAGTATATTGCCTATTCGAGCGCCTCATTTCATGTTCTTACATACATACATTAAATCACGCCTTTTTCCCATAGGGGTAGGCAGAGACCGAATCTGACATAGTATCTCTTTCGCTTCTTCCACATTCATACATTCGATGTTCATACTATACTCGTAAATTTGTTATGTTGCTGTACGTTTAGCCAATCAGTTTTATTTCTCCCTTGATCGCTCAAAGGTTAACTGGAGGAGATCCCTGAAAGACTTGGACTGAAATTGACAACTTGACCCACTGTGCTTTGCCAAGCTACTATTTCGTCCACCCAGCATACGTGCGCTCACTCGGGGCACGAATACTAAAGTGATATAGTAAGATTTTTGCGTCAAAATGTTATATAGATGTTACTGTCAAGATCAGGATGTTATTCAATATTAATAAACATTATTTATTCTCTCTATATTTTAAAATAAAAATAATAAGCAAACGATTTCTTCATTTATTTTGAAATGTTTTTCAAAGAAAACAATTATTGTTTTTTCTATATTTGTCCATAGTAACGATTGCCGTCTAGGTAGAAATTTCCATTTGAAATTACTAATTGTTCTCGGCAAATTCGTTTTCTGATTCATGAACGATATTGTGATCTTTGATTGTGACCTTTTAAAAGACTAATTACTAAATGACACTGGACTCTTGGACACAGACTTTTTCATATTAAGAGTAGCAGAGATTTTTTATAAATAAACATGTATATCGACATCTTATTTATCGATATCAAATCACTAGCACGTGCCCCGAGTTAGGACACGTATGCTAATGAGGCGATCGTGCCCGTCGCTAAGTAACGTCGCTTTTACACATGTCCGTTGAGATCGTACGATTACCAAATCACATACGGCGACTGGGAAATGTAATTGCATCCTTTCATTAACACCCACCCACCCATAGGATGTCATATTGGATAGCAGGTGTGTTAGTAATATAAGTTACGCAGACGGTGGTACTGCTAAGTGCGTCGGTCTGTGGGTTGCGTAAGATGCTTAATACTTGCGAAGCGTATGCGGCCAGCCATGGCCTATGGTGAGAGTGGACTATTTTAAATATTTAGGTCATGACATGTGACTGCGGCCGAACTCGAAGACAATATCGCCACATCCATGGCAAATTCGCGAATCTGCACTTTGACTTCAAAAGACAATGACGGAAACGCCACTTGGACATTGAGAGGAGGGAGCGGAGGGCCTTGTCGGTTCGAGCAAACATATTTGCGCGCAAGTTTGCCGGAACTCAAAAATTACACTGTTTACAGTTTATTATACACCGGCAGCCTGTGGGGGCCTATGGGCCCTCCGGGTCCAATATAATAATTACGTTCCGGGTGTTGATGGGCCTGCCTCGTTTCTGTAGCGCATCAGGGATGTTCGCGGCGGTGCGTGTGGACTGTTTTTATACGGCCATGCGCAAGCGCGGCGCGTCCCCAACAACGTACTGCACATGATAGCGGGCAGAGTAGGCAGACTGTCTCTATATAAATCACTGTGGGGACTGCATTTCCCTACCAGTGCCATATTGTTTAACTTCAATACAACTAACACCCTAGAGTAAGTACACTACATATTCTTACTAACAAAATATGTATCCAATTGTGTTACATGGTATAAACATCTTCTTTTTAAATAAAGGTTGTAATCAATGAAACTTACCTTTGGTAAAGATTCTGGTAAGTAGAACGCGACTAGTGCAATGTTCGCGAGTGACAAAGCCAGTGCGCACAGGGCGGGCCGCTGGCCCCAGAGGCCGAAGGACCCGTCGTCGCTTTTGGCAAACCAGGCGCCGGCGCAGGGACCCACTATGAATCCTATTGAAAACGCCAAACCTACCAATGCCTGTAAATAAAGGAGTTTTTTTACGCACTTATATTAGCTTCTCGTGACTAACTAACAATGTAAACAAATGTAAGGAGACGAAAACAAGCTCCAAGGCCACGTGTACAGTCATCAACCAGCAATGTATTATCGAACATTAGGCTCAAACATTTCGCACCTTTAAAACAACAGTGACCTAATTGTAAAATTTTAAATTTCGAGTTAAGTCTATAGAGACTCAAACTTCAAGTCATAAATTTATTACTATAGAGTAATAAATTTATGACTTGAAGTTTGAAAGCAGAAATTTTGAATTGGGTCATTGTTGTTCTCAAGGTGCTATTTTTGACAAGACTTACCTTCTCGAGGCTTAAAATCGTGACAGATCTTTGTGAGCGCAATCTTGGATAATATTTATGGAGGTGACTGTACCATAACGAATATTATCTCCTTTGACAAGCACTGTCTCTGCCGTTTGAGACTAGTATTATCGAGAACTCTGAGGCCAGTTAACAATTGCGATTGCAACCCTACGCAATTGCTTTGCCAACCCCGTAGACATAGGACCAGGGATTGCAAAGCCGGTTTTATTCAATACCTGTATTTAAATTGACAAAGTCTTACCGCTAACAAAATAATACCTATATTCGAATTAGAGGTATTATTGTCATTCCGCTTTTGTTTTTATCGCTAAGAATGTACTGTTTACAGCATTAAATACCTCTATTCAATACTACTATTCATTGCACCTGATAAGAAAGATGTCAATTCGACTGTAATTAATTGTAATTTCAGACTTGTCCAATTAAGGCGTGTCTGAGTTTTATAGTAATAACACTGAAAACATTAACAGAAACAAATAAACGTTATTGACACTGACAGGTTTACTGGTTATGATTTTTAGGGGTAAAGTATCAAAAAGAGGTATTGTTCTCAATTGGCTAAACCGATAATGTACTTGAATACCGGTATTCATTATACCGCTAATCAGAGCTTTAGCGATATAAATAGCGAAATGCAATTATAACCGGTTATACCTCATTTAAAACCGGTAGTCAGAATACCGGTAATGATCCCTGCTTAAGACAGAATCTACGCAAGTCTTCTGGAAAAACTGCGTTAGAACCTAAAATCGAATACTTAGTTTAAAAAGACTAAGCGAACAAACAGACAGACAGAAATATTACTCTCAAGTTTTGTACTATCAAGAGATTATTAATCAGAAAATCAAAAAAACTGTGTCTCAAAACACAAAGGATTACAGCCACATTATGAAACATTAATCAAGTTTTTTATTGTATTGCCTTACCTACGCTATTTATATATTCATGAACAACTAATAATCTCGAGTAAACAAAAAAAATTAATGAGCTGTAAATACTTAATGGCACCTGTATACATAAAACTACCAATGAAGACGGCAAAACATTTAAGTAGTATTTTATTTTAAAAACTTGAATAAACAAAAAATATGAAAACTAATATGCTAGACAGGTTTTGTGTATATTTGGCGGATCTCTGCCGTTTGGCCAAATAATTTTTCGGCAAATGTATCATTTCCCAAAAACATAATTTATTGGGCAAAAGCTTTTTTTCCCAAAACTGTTAATATTTCAGGAACTAACCTAACCTATAGGGTTCTACACGATGGTCCTTAAATAAAAATAAAAAAATCCACAAGCAAGGAAATTTGGAACCACTTCCCTGGGACCGATTGAGCTGAAATACGGCATACTTATGTAAATCCGATAACAATACAATAATACGGCACAATCGAGCTGGCCTAATGATGGAGACAAAAGGTGCCCATAGGAACTTCTAAATTACACATAATAAACCCGTCGTGTTACGGCTCGTTAGAATCGTCTTGATAAGCAGATGATGACTATGCCAAAAAAAGTACAATCGGCAACAAAAGCTTGTCTCAAAAATGATTTTTTTTTATTAGGATACTTTTATTCAGATAAAAGAAAGCATATGTATTAACATGGTAATAACTTTATGAACTGGCTAGAAGTTGCAGCTCGTGTCAACAATGGCGTAGAGACTCTCACCAGGCCACCCAGGTGAAAACCGGTGTGAAAAAACACCTGTATCTTTTGTATACCATTTCTTCCAAATCTGTCCAGCCATTTTAGGATAAAGGAGTAACAAACATACACACACTCAAATACTCACAATCTTATAATCTACAATGATATCTAAAGTGTATTTATTTAGCTTCATCCTAAATTCTTTTCATTTTAAAATAACAATTTCAAATTAAAAAAGGTTCTTAGTTATCTTAGTTTTTTCCCTTCAGGTTCAGCTAACTTTACATATTAACCACTGTGGTGATCACTGGTGATGGAAAATCTGCAAATCTGTAATTTATTGTCCTTACCATTCCTCTTGCTCTAGTCTTCTCATTGGAAGCATCGGCTACAACAGCCATGCTCAAGCTTACATTGGCTTTGCTGAGGCCCCCTATGAACCGCGCCAGAACAAATATACTAAATGTACTTGCTACTCCCCAGAGAGCATGGGACAATGCTATTCCAATCTATAAAAGAAAAAATATAAAAATAAGTGTACATTATGATAAATGTTAATGGATGTTTATGGACTCCACATATTATATTTAATCAAAGAAAACAGGGGGCTACACAAGACAGGATCCTAAAAATAAAAGTTTCTATTAAGTATTTCAATTTAAATGTTTTACATTCTCCAACTTGTCACATGGAAGCTGTGGTCCAAGACTCATTAAAGAAAATAGACCAATCCCACTAGTGGACTGCAATACAATATAAATATGTTGATCAGGGATTGTAAAACCGGTTTTATTCAATACCTGTATTTAAAATGACAAATTGTAACCGCTAAAAAAGTAATACCTATATTCGAATTAGAGGTATTATTGTCATTCCGTTTTGTTTTTATCGCTATGTATACACTATTTACAGTATTAAATACCTGTATTCAATACCGCTATTCATTGCACCTGATAAGTAAGATGTCAATTGGACTGTAATAAATTGTAATTTCAGACTTGTCTAGGGTGTCTGAGTTTTTTTGAAATAACACCAAAAACATTTACAGAAACAAATAAACGAGTTTATTGACAAGGTTTTTAGGGGTAAAGTATCAAAGAGAGGTATTGTTCTCAATTGGCTAAACCGATATATACTTGAATACCGGTATTCATTATACCGCTAATCAGAGCTTTAGCTATATAAATAGCGAAATACAATTATAACTGGTTATACCTCATTTAAAACCAGTAGTCAGAATACCAGTAACGATCCCTGATGTTGATTGTGTTTATATATCTTTAAGTTAAAAAAAGGCCTAAATTCTAAACATTGTATGATAACTAGATATTGATATTCTCATAGTCATCCAAACTCAGAGATAAAGCTATTGACTTTAATCTAATCAACATATTAATCTATTGGTTACAATTTATTAAAAAACATTTATTTTATTGTACATTAGTACAACAGTAGTAGTATATACACTGACACATTAATAATTAATACAAAAATAACCTTGAGAACCTCCTGCTTTTTTTAAGTCAGTTAAAGCTCATAAAAATTGTAGACTTACCAAACACACCATGAGCATGGGTTTCCTTCCGTAAGCATCAGACAGACTACCAACAATTGGACTTGTCATAAACTGTAAAAAACTATACATTGAGCCAAGTGCTCCTCCAAATAGAACAGATGAAAATTTTTCAGGAGCTCCAGTAAATTTTTGGAACCTTTGAACTGCTCCTAATAATGTGGCATACAAACTCGTGCCTTTGCCTTCTTCCTTATCATAGTAATCCAATAGAGAAGGTAGAAGTGGTAGAATCATCGTAAATGCCAAAAGATCAAGCAGCAGTGATATGAAAATTAAGCCAATGGTTTTTGTGTTTGCGGAAGAGTTCTTATGAGACATCTTCTCAAAACTATCATCAAAAAGTTGTTCCGTAGATTTGTTCACAATCTCATCCCGCTTTCTCAGGGCACCATTAGTTTTAAGGTGTTCCTAAAAGTTAATAAATATAATGTAACATAAAACTGAATAGAAAAACACAAAAATAAACTTTAAAACTGAAATGAAAATCGCACCATTATTTTATATATATACACGACACTGGTACTGGTAATACTGCTGCTCGATTAGAACCATATGACGCCATCGATCGGAGATCATCAATTAAACACAAACTAAGAAATTTCGGACTTTCACTTTTGAGTCGATGTAGCAAAACACCGCCACCGCTACCCAGACGGGCTGACAACTTACTGACCACAGATTAGAAGCTTACTGACTGACTTGACTTGTAAGTATTAATGTTGCCATACAAATGTATACATCAGGTTTGGATGCTAATGAAAATTATATTGTTTATTTGTGTAAATACAAATTAAATATTTTAACTAATAAATGTCGCTTTCAATTTATTTTAATGATTCAAAATATAGATTATCTTGCAGCGTACTAAAGTTTAAAGATACTTTTCTGAACGAACCGGTGCCATGTTTTTTTCCCTTACCCCTCCCCTTCATTCTTCTTGCGTTTCGGTTCGGTCCCTACCCTATTGCCGAATGAAATGAATGCGTTGCTTTGCGACGCCATTTTGCGTTTCTTGGAAGTAAAATTGACTTGACTAACGCCAACGCTGTATTGCAATTTATTTATTACTTTCTAGGTTTAATACTATCAAGTATCAACCATGGGTGAAGATAAAGGTAATTGTCATAACCTGTCTAATGTTGTTCTTAAGTTATTCCCTAAATTTATCATCTAATTGTTATTCAGCCGATCGCCGACGCAGATCCCGTTCTCCTCGAGAGCGAAGACGCTCCAGATCCCGGTCTAGAGAGCGCCCGGCCCCGAGAGAAAAGCGACCAAAAAGCAAGTCACGGTCTCCTACAGCACCGAAGAGGTCTCGTCGCCGTAAGCCTTCTCTGTACTGGGATGTTCCTCCGCCCGGCTTTGAGCACATCACCCCGCTTCAGTATAAAGCCATGCAGGCGGCCGGCCAGATCCCGGCGAACATCGTTGCGGACACACCTCAGGCAGCCGTGCCTGTGGTTGGTTCCACCATCACACGTCAAGCGCGGCGATTGTATGTGGGCAATATTCCTTTCGGCGTCACCGAAGAGGAAACAATGGAGTTCTTCAATCAGCAGATGCATCTATCTGGGTTGGCTCAGGCCGCCGGAAACCCAGTTCTCGCGTGTCAGATAAACTTGGACAAAAACTTTGCATTCCTTGAGTTCAGGTCAATAGATGAGACTACCCAAGCTATGGCTTTTGATGGGATAAATTTCAAAGGGCAAAGCTTAAAGATAAGACGGCCACATGACTACCAGCCTATGCCTGGCACAGAAAACCCATCCATAAATGTACCAGGTTAGTTTCACTTAATTAAAGAATGTATTGGTAATATTTGTCTTTATGGCTGACTTTAATTTTATTTCCAGCTGGTGTTATCAGTACTGTGGTACCAGATTCCCCTCACAAAATATTTATAGGGGGTTTGCCTAACTATCTAAATGAAGACCAGGTAATTATTAAACTATTGATTAACCTAATGGTGTTTTTGTAAGGGTGCTTTTGAGGTTATATGAAACATTATTTTATTGTCCTGTTTAACCAGACTGTAAAAAGTAATACTTTTCAAAGGTAATAATATGTGTAAACTAATGTTCCATAAAACTTTATGCTTAATTGTCTCATTAAATAATTATTATTTATTATTTTATTGTTTTTACTAAACTGCAAATTTTGTTATACACTTTTAGAAAAGGTGCATTTTCGTAATATCTAAAATCAGTTTTTAGGTTTCTAGGTATATGGTTCTTAATGCAGCTATTTTGTCTATGAGTGAAGTGAAGACATGCAGTACAGTCATTTTCAGTTCTTGCCTTATCATTCTTGTAACAATGTAGTGTCCCTCAGGTACATATAATTTGTTTCAGTATCGTGTTCATTATATGTATATATACATATACAGTTAGTTGCAAAACTGAGTCAATATTAGCACCTTAGTAGAATGTTAATAAGTTGATGACAATCAAAGCTATTTTCAAATGCTTGGTACAGAATAGTTATCCTTGAAGTAAGCTACAAAACTGCTGTATAAATAATTTATGTGTCATTTATTTTTTGTTAAAGATTTTCAACCAAAAACTGTAAAAATTCAATTTATGTTTTATACTAGTAATTTAGTTTTCTCTATGGCAACCCCAAATAAGAAAACTATTTAAAATAGAGAATTCCATTCTTTTTAAAATGAGGTATCAACTGCTTGAATCAGGGATGTAGTTTTCTTGTTATTGCAGAATTTTAATCCCCTACCATAGTGAACTAACAACCAGTTTGTATGGCTAATTTGTCTCCGTGCAAAAGTGAACCGTGCACCGAACTAATGTTGCCAATAACGGCAATAACTGCCACCAAAAGTATGTCCGATTTTCATAATATTGTACTTATTTTAAAAAGGCTAAATTTCTTTAATTTTATCGGGGTCCTAATTTTGGGTTGCCACAGAGAGAATTAAAATATTAGACAAATAAAAAAGTTAAATTCAACAGTTTTTACAATAAAATGCCTTAAAAACTGTAAATGACAGGTAAATCATTTGTTAGGAGTATTTGTAGCAAATTTCAAGGAGTACTTGTCGTATTAAACATTTAAAAATACCTTTAACTATCATCAACTTATTTACATTCTACTAAGGTGCTAATATTGACTCAGTTTTGCAACTAACTGTATGTGTATATTTTTAAACTCTTTGCAGGTCAGAAAACAATTTATGAAATACATTTGGTGAAAATATTTTTATTTGTGATGACCTCTTATTTCAAAATAAATTTAGGGTTCTTTATAAAATTTGAAAATGGTTTAAAAATTTGCCTCATGTTTTGAACACGAAAAAATATGAGCAAATATCATCATAAATGATTAGATCAGTCCAAAGCCATTCCCAATAGGTAGCCGCGACATTTCAGGGCGAGATTCAACAGTTGACAGGGCTACGGTGGCGCCAGCAGTGAGCCGCGATTTATTTTGGTCCATTTCAGGTATTTTCAGGTACCCTAGCATGGACGAGCGTGCTCGCTTCACGCTCGACGGTTTCTTATACAACTCACTGACATAGTTTGCTTTCTGCCCCTCCCTAGCTTAGATTTGGCACATTCGCGGCCCGCGTGTCACTGTTGTCTCTCATTCTCACCTATACGTCTTGTACTTGAATGAGACGTCGACACTTCAAGGCAAGTCTCCTCCATTCACACTTGATTCTAAAATGCGGTTGGAAACAGATCAGATAACATTCATAATGTTGCTGCATATAGCCACAAATTATTATGGGAACACTCAAAATTATAGTAACTCTTATGTGTAATAAAGAAACTTGTATTTGTAAAAATATTGATGTTTTTTTGGATGTGTGTAACTTATTTTGCCCTTATGCAATGTGTTATGAAACAGGTGAAAGAACTGCTGATGTCATTTGGGCAACTCCGAGCTTTCAATTTAGTGAAAGATTCCTCAACTGGTCTCAGCAAGGGTTATGCCTTTGCTGAATATGTGGACATTTCTATGACTGATCAGGTAAATATCAATCCTCCTTTTTTACTGACGCAATACTCACTAGTAGTGTAACTGGCCTGCTGTGCCAACCTGGCTTGCAACATTACATTTCAAACAGCACACAATGGCTGTATTAACTAAAGTTATGGAAAATCAGAAAAACTGTCTTTCAAATTCTGTTAATTGTCCACTGAATGAATAGAGCAAGCGAATGTATAAAGTTTTATTTGACAGTGAACAATATATAAAAAAACCCAGTAGGGATTGTTTAATTTTACAATCCTTTCATGACTAATATCATTATTAAAAATAAACATTCAACATTTTTATATTTTTTGCTTCCTTTCCTTTTCAGGCAATTGCAGGATTAAATGGTATGCAGCTGGGAGACAAGAAACTTATTGTTCAACGAGCTAGTATTGGAGCAAAGAATTCAACATTAGGTAAGATAATTGTCATTTCAAGTTCAAGCTCTGTAGTAAGTACTAACGAGATTTATCCAATAAATAGTAAATTGTCTGCTTAAGGAATGAGCCCTATCTAAAACGCTAAGATTTAAGAATGTATAATTCGCACCTTCGGCAGGACAAGGGCGCAATTTCCCCTTAGTAACATTGTACATTGTGCTTTTGTTCTACAGGACAAGAGCAAAATTTCCCCTTGAGTCACATTGTACATTGTGCCCTTTTTCTACCGAAGGTGCGAATTGTTGGTGTTTCCATAAAAAAAGGTTAACCTTAAAACGTTACAGCGTTAGCTTTGCCTTTGTCAAAACTTAATCACCTGTCTGAAATAGTTATCTATACAGGTTAAAGTTCTTTACACAAATCGTTGTCCGCTACTTTTTCGTCGCTCGGATATCCCTTTTAAACTAATCCAGAACTACAGAGATCCAGTGAGCGACAATCGAGAGAATACAAGATCGGTTTAGCACACCACACTCTTCATGAGGCAGATTACATTTATCAAAACATTGAATGTGTGTTGCAGCTATGACGGGCGCGGCGCCGGTGCAGCTGCAGGTGGCGGGTCTGACGCTGGCGGGCGCGGGGCCGCCCACCGAGGTGCTGTGCCTGCTCAACATGGTCACGCCCGACGAGCTGCGTGACGAGGAGGAGTATGAAGACATTCTCGAGGATATCAAGTAAGTACTCTTATGTGCATGTGTTTTTTTAGTACGCAGAATGCAGTCGAGCATGCAGGCATACTAAATTCCGTTGTTTAATAGTAGAACATACGTAAGGTGCAGCTACAGTGGTCTGAAGATCGCCATGCTTATCCGAACTCTTAACATTTAACTTAATTGGTGTTTTTTTTCGACAACCAAATTTTATCAAAATTATTCATTCAGTCTTTCCGTGATGGTTGAAAATCCGTCAACGTACGCCTAGCTTAGTTAACAGTCGAGCTCGCAAAGAGGAGGAGGAGGCTCGCTTGCAGGAGTTTAACGTTTATTAACCTTATGGACACTTGTTACTTTACCAACTACTTTATTTTGGATACTACGGTTATCCAACGACTGCCAAATTGCCAGAAGGATGAGTAGTCCTTAACTCTAACTAATAATATTAGCATGCAGCAGCAAGTAGAAAAATACTCAAACAGGTGTGTTATTATTTGGATAAAATGTGCAGATACTGTAAATTTAACATACAGTTAGTTGCAAAACCGAGTCAATATTGGCACCTTAGTAGAATGTAAATAAGTTGATGATAGTTAAGAGGCGGTATACGAAATTTTGCCAGTTTTGCTTATTTTCGTGATTTTACAGTTTAAATACTGCTTTTCTATAAGTTTTAATGCACATCATGATATATCATTTCAGTTATGATTGAATAAATGAGTTACGAATGAATGAGCTACTTTTTTATCTTTGTCGAGAATTTAAATCCGCGATTTAGGTTATTTTAAAACATTATATATTGCTATTTAATTTTTAATTTCTGGATGTGTTTTTAAGGTAATGGATTGATTTTGAACTGAAGTTTATTACTGTTCTTTTAATTTTATGAACGAGTGTTTTAAGAAGCCGAAATTTAAAACTATTTTTTGTCCATTATCTATAAAAAATTACCAAGTTCATAATTTTTTTACACAAAAAAATATACAAAGGTGGTAAAAAGTAATTCATAAATTTTTTAGACAACTTTTACAGCAATCAATTGCTATTTTTTCATACCTTTTTTAAGACATCAAAACGATTCGTGAATATGCAATATTCTAAACCTTACAGCAAAACTCACGAAACAGTCGCCGGTTTCAGGTCGATTAATCAAAATTAAATAATAAAAACAAAAAAGTATTTCATACATTCGTTGAAAATCGAAATTATCTTTCTTGTCGCGCATTAAAATTTGTAGAAGTAGTGTTTCAAGAGTAAAATCACGTCTGTAAAATCACGAAAATCAACGAAATCGGCAAAATTTCGTGTACGGCCTCTTAAAGGTATTTTTAAATGTTTAATACGACAAGTACTCCTTGAAATTTGCTACAAATACTCCTACTCATACTCATACTCATACTCATTTATTTATAATATTATAAAATATTACATGTCAAAATAAACCAAACCAACCAAAACCACAAATGATGTACCGGTCATTTACAGTTTTTAAGTAATTTTATCGTAAAAACTGTTGAATTTAACTTTTTTTATCTGTCTAATATTTTAATTCTCTCTGTGGCAACCCAAAATTATGACCCTGATAAAATTAAAGAAATTTAGCCTTTTTAAAATCAGTACAAAATTATTAAAATCGGACATACTTTTGGTGGCTTATTGGCAACATTAGTTTGGTGCACGGTTCACTTTTGCACCGAGACAAATTAGCAATACAAACTGGTTGTTAGTTCACTATGGTAGGGGATTAAAATTCTGCAATTACTAGAAAACTACGTCCCTGATTCAAGCAGTTGATACCTCATTTTAAAAAGAATGGAATTCTCTATTTTAAATAGTTTTCTTATTTGGGGTTGCCGTAGAGAAAACTAAATTACTAGTATAAAACATAAATTGAATTTTTACAGTTTTTGGTTCAAAATTATTAAAAAAATATAAATGACAAATAAATTATTTATACAGCAGTTTTGTAGCTTACTTCAAGGATAACTATTCTGTACTTAAACACTACTGTACTGTACTTAGCATTTGAAAATAGCTTTGATTGTCATCGACTTATTAACATTCTACTAACTGACTCAGTTCAGCAACTAACTGTAATATGGTTGCAATTTTTTTTTTAGGGAGGAGTGTAACAAATATGGCTGTGTGCGCAGTATAGAAATCCCTCGACCTATTGAAGGTGTGGAAGTGCCAGGTTGTGGAAAGGTAAACAAATAACCTTTTGAATGTTAAACTGAATTTAGGTCTTTTCCAGAATGGTCTTAATTTATCTATAGATTACCATAGGAATGTGTCTTGGACGCAACTGTCCTAATATTATTGCAGTTTATTAGTATAATGTATTAAGCTGGTGAAAGAATTTTCAAAATCAGTGCAGTTGATTTTGAGTTTATTGGTAACAAACAAAAATGCAAATATTTTCTCTTTATTATATTAGTGTAGATGACAATTTAGAATTATTCATCTTGAACAATAAATTTAAAAACTTTTTGAGGGATAAAGTATATATTTGTAATATCTGATGCAAACAAACTCTTTTGTCATAGGTATTTGTGGAGTTCAACAGCATCGCGGACTGCCAGAAAGCGCAGCAGACCCTTACTGGACGGAAGTTCAGCAATCGCGTTGTGGTTACATCATACTTCGACCCTGACAAATACCACCGCAGAGAATTTTAAGTGTCTAACAACACTTGACTAACATGAAATCATTTTCTCTCATTCGTTCAATAGTACAATATCTTTAAGTGACGTTTTTCCGAGGTTTCTTCTCGGTTTAAGATTTTCATATACCTACCATAATTATTATTGTATATGTATTTTAAACTAAAAATTAAAACTAATTTTATCGAGGTGATTTTTTATTCGATAAAATAAACAGGTAAATCTTAGAAAAATAGACTACCTACTTGGTGTAAACAAAAATAAAATGTAAAATTAATCCTAAATAAGGTTGAATTACACTTAGTCTAGTTGCAAAGTGAAGGTGTTAAATTATAAGTACAGAGACTCTATCTACCGCGTTATAACAATATCGCGTTTGACGTGTTTTAGAATCGTTTGCCACAGTCGCTATTATTGTAAATGACATATTATTACAGAGTTATCAAAACGTTGACAATACGGAAACACGTCAATGATGATATCATTATTACCGTGTAGAGTCCCAGCCATGTCGCCATGTTAAGTGAGAAGTAAAATGATTAGAGGCTCGACCTATTTTTTACTGTTGCATCCCCCACACATGCATACTCCACACACTTACAGCACGTTTCCGAACTTCACAGTGTAAACAGAGCTATTTTGACATGACAAGTGCATAGTACGGATGCGAGAATGAGTTAACACTATGTGAATGTTTAATCACTTGGCTTAACTAATCTTTTGTCACTTGTCACCTGCAACTTAACAAAGTGTTATCCAGCCTATATGCGAGTAAGAAGGGGCTTCACTAAAACAACTTAATGATTAGCAATAATATAGGCTGCTAGCGAATACGTTCCTTTGCTCTCTGTTCTATACGTCTTCATTCTGCATTGCTGGCTGATAAGTATTCATGGTTCCAGACTCCGCAGAGAGGACGAGCTTTCTCATTACTATATACAAAATGCCGCCGATTAGCAACATTCCTATGCCGGCGATGAGACTAATAGCCCACGCTGGTATCGCGTTGCCACCTGAAATAACATTTAAAAAGTTAAAGAAGTCAGCAGAAATAGTCCAAAAAAACAAGCCTGCTAGTCTGACTCGCGCACGAAGGGTTCCGTACCATTATGGATACAAAGTTTGAAGCTATATATTAATCTGTTTTAACCGCAAAAAAAACGTATGGGAACCCTTACTCAGAAGACTTAACTATTCCGTCAATGAATATCTTGATGACATTGAGCTATGATTATTAACGTAATTTATTAATTGTTAATGATTGTTTTTTTATTTTGTAATTATTTATATGATTCGTTTTTAATGTATATTATCTACTTAAGACGAATGACAATGTCTTAATAAGAATTATGAATTATTATTAGGTAGATGTATAACTAGAGGAAGTCTCTGATATTATTTGATACGCGTGGCTGCTGGATCAAAATGCTTATATGCGTCCAGACTGCGAGCCACGTTCAAGACCATACTGCAACGCTTGGCTGCTCAACCGTGTATTCCAGGTAATAGATAATTCGTAATTTCAGCCCAAGTTTCCCAACCGAAATGATCACGATAAAGACAAATCTATCCGGTCCGATATAGACGTACATCATGTGCGATGGACCGCATACACGACGAGTTTTTAGGGAGTTGATTTTAGTTCTAGCAACTAGGATGATATACTTACGATAATAGGTCCGGGTCATTACACGCCTCCCTCGAAGAATTTTTCTTCTGGCCTCTGCCTCGTGCGAAAGCGTACTCAGCACCACTGTAAAGTGAACATAAAATGTGTTTTTTTTTTTAGTTCAAACGACTGCTCGACCAGCATCATTAGGTTATATAAACCGAATATTTTAATTGTGATTATGTGACAAACCCCACGGTGCCTATACCTCATCATCACTTGAATCAGAAGTACAAAACAGACTATCTATCTTTCTACGATAGCCTGCACGTATGTTTTTTAATTCCATTTGTACTTACCGGATAATGTGTAATAATAGGTTCTATTTACGAGAAGCTTTATACTTAATTAAATGAATTAATTAATGGTGTTTGCCCAACTACTGAACTCTGTGATTGACTACGAAACTAGCGGTCCCAGGTTCAAATCTTGGTAAGGGCAAATAGTTGTGTGAGGACCCCGATCCCTGAGTTTTTATGATAGTTTTTATTAATTTCTCTTTACATAAAAGTACGTTTGGTTTGTCGTTTTCCAATACCCATAGTACAATCCTGGTGCTTAGTTTGCGACTACTGTATTTGCGGTTCTCTGCCTTTTTGCCGACAAGTCATTGACAAAAGCTTCGTTTCGCAACCTATTTATTTGCCAACCCGCTTTTTTCCGTAGTTACCTACAAATATTTTAGGATTTATATAAAACTAACCTAATTTAACCTATAGGATTCCACACGACGGCTGAAATAAATTTAGAATGACTTACAGTTTCGGAAAAATACGCGGGTTGTCAAATGACATGTTTGTGAAATGAATCATTTGTGAAACGTTGGTTATGAAATGATGGAATCACACGATTTTGCCCTGTAGACAGTTAATACAAGGGACTGACATACCGTAGCACAACGGTAATATTATTTATTAAGTGCGGTCGCAAGAAAACCTCTAAATGATTTCGATTGTGCTAGTCGCTAGAAGAGTCTTACTTAACACACTAATGAATTGGGTCAGTTAATACCAAGCGAGTTAGGCAGGTGCCTGAACAAAGCAACTATAGCGAGATAAGTTTTCACGACTGTGTTCCATAGAAAGTTGAAACTTTAATTAAGTAAATCTGTACGTACCCAAAATCGCTGCCAAGTAAAACAAAAGGGACTTCCTTTGTGCCATTTTGAAACACTCCACTGTCTCACAATATTTTGAACAAAAATATCGTCACCGATACAACGCGGATTACAGCGCAATACTAGGCGTGTTCTTTTGCACGGCTCGTTTATCTTATCTGGCTGATAAGAAGGATGATTACTAACAGCCTAGTTATGTATGGTGCAAGTTGTACCTACTGAGTAGGTACAGTCGCTCGTTCGTACAGAATGAGTCAATTGTTTACCTTAAGTTTTAGGAAAGTACATAATTACATATATGTATATCAGTCTTTAACGGTTCCGGTTAGTAATCAGTAGATACTAACCAATTCCGGTAACAGGTGTAGGTTCTCTCCATACCCGTCGCCAAACAAGGAATTTTCGATCAATAAAATAAATACCTACGTGTTAGGGTATTTAGGTATTTATTCATCATCAACATGAACGTGTTATGGACAATTTGCACAACTTGAACTAGGTACTTGGTACCATGGGTACTATGGGCACTAGACAATGACATACTTAAATAATTCTAAGTTTGGAAAACAAATATTCGTCGCTAGTCACTCAAATATTTTGCCCTTACCAGGGATCGAACCCGGGACCGCTAGATCACTATCAACAATACCAACTACAGTAGATACAATAACCGCGTGGTCACTTTGTGGCGACCTAGCGACATCTAGTGACAACTTATAAGAACCAACTCACCACAGGCGATTAAAGTGTTTATACGTACTAAAATCATCTAAGACGGCACCAAATGACATTAAATAGAAAATTAATTATTACTTTCTGATTTTTATGTTTGTAGTAAGTATTTAAGGGCTTCGGAACCCTACACTGAACATCGTCCGACATGCTTTTGCCAGGTTTAAGTAGTCACTACTTTAACCCGGGAAAAGCGAGGGCGGGTCGCTAGCTTGAGTATAAAGCGGCACAAGAAGAAAACCAGGCAAGAGAATATCGGACCAAGCTCCGTGTGTAGGGTTCCGACGCCGTTACTACAAACAAAAAAAAAACTATCCCAAAAAATAACAAGTACCTACGAATTAATTTTCTTTTTAAAGATATTTATTTGGTTTGGATTAGTAGTTCTGGCTATAGGGGAAGGGTGGAGACACGCCACTCTACTCTTTGTTACTGTACATATTTTGATATTTTATAAAATAAATATATATCGGGGGACAGTCAATTGCATACATATTTTATCAAATTGTTTCTTAGGTACCTTAGAATCTGATCACCTGTTCACATACATTCTTGTAACTCGTCTATGGATTAGCTACCTACGAGACGACTGAGCCTGGTGTAAGAGCCATTGTAAAAAATCTCTACAAATGTCAATTCTCTTTCAATCGAATTTGGTGTCTTTGCTTATAGGTAGTTAAGATTTTTGTTACGTCAATGTTATTGAAAGTGAACAATGATTTTTAATAGCTATCCAAAAAAATACTACCCTAAAATAGTTTTTCTTTATTTATTTCATCATTGGTCTCAGTGTGCGGTATAGATATCTACATTTAGGCCCGATTCGACCAAACTTTTATACCGGGGTAAACGCTTACTCTAAGATTAGTAATGTCAAAAAATGACAGTTTTCTATGGCATTATGTACAAATTTCAGTTTTGTAACTGATAGTTTCTGAGAATAAGATAGTGTGACATACAGACTAACAGAGAGACTGGCATGACGAAACTATAACGGTTCCTAGTTTGACTTCGGAACCTTAAAAAGGCTGAACTAAAACACCATAAGGGGCTTTTAAAACATCTCATACTATATTTATCACTAAAACTAAGTATATACAAAATATTAAAAATTGAATTATTTCTGTTCATTAACATTTTCATTAAAAATATTTTTCAAGTCAGCTTCTGCTAGAACTTGTGCTGTCGCCGATTCTGGATTTTTGGGGGTATTCTTGACTGGTGGAGCGTCTGCCTGACGGTGGGTGTTCACAGCCGCCGCAGACTTTTCAACGAGGTCGCTTTCTGGGACACCTTCAGCTTTCATCTTTTCGTATTGTATTACCAGCTTCCTTATATGCGTTTCTCCCATGGGACTGAGCATATTGACCGTACCCATTCCATGTCCCGCAGAGTGGAATTTCCTGAAACAATATACTGAATGAAATTGTTGGACTTTTTTTGGAGACGATGGTAAACCCTCGGGATGGTCATGAATCAAAAAAAATTAAGACTAAAGAGTAAATAGAAGTCAATTTAAGATCTGTCGTTGTCAACTTACGCTCTTACGACATCTTCCTGGTACAGGATTTGGCGAATGGGTTTGATTTCTGGCTGCGGTCTCGCGAACTTTGGCTCGGTAACTGGCGGAAACGCTTTGTAGATATCGAACCACAGAGGTCTCTCGTCCGACTTTATCGCACCCCGCGTGATCAGACCCTCAACTCTGCAACAAAAAAATATTATTTTGTTGAGGCAGGTTAAAAACTAAACAGCACCAAAATATAGCTAGCTATAATAAAACCACTGTAGCAGTATGCGTAACATAATGCTTAGTATGATTGACTTGCTTGCATTTACCCAATGTTTTTACAGTATACAAAACATTGTAAGGGAATCTGCGCTTTTAAAAAGCTGAGTGTGTTAGAGGGGTGATTGCAAAATCATCCGAATAGGCCCATCAAGGGCCTGTTTTTCGAAACTCACTAGACTAATAGTTTTAGTTCACTCAATGCAATTTTTTACAAGTCTCCAAGTAAGCTTCGAGAAAAGGGCCCTCTATGTATAATACTTTTTTTTCAGGAATATTTACAATTTAATTAGAGTACAACTAAGGTAAAACTCCCAATTACCTACATCTGACCAACTATTGGCATCCAAAATACCAGTTACAAGACTTGACTGTAAAATTATCACCTCTTTTATCTCAAAATAGTTCATGGTGCCATGTAAGTAACTGTTAATATATTTTCACACAATAATAAATCACTACCATATTAAAAGAATTCTTAATACACTGCTGGCAATGCATATAATCTTTAATCTTTACCCAAATCAATGTGTATGTGAATTTTAACATTAGTGGTGATTTATATTAAATAAAAAGGTGCATCCCCCAAAGAAATACCAGGGGACCGCTTCACAAAAGCTTGTAACTTTCATGAAACAGTTCCCTGGGCGAAAGGACTGCAGCATGCTTCTGCACCTATGATTAATTGGAAACGGTATTTACAAATAAAAACATGAAAGAAACGGTTTCTATTGTTTTTTATTTCTTGTGCTAGTCATCATTCAGGACTATAACATAAAAAAACATGACTTTTTGAGATATTTGTGATACATCTCAAAACTTATGAGCTATCTAAAAAATCCAACAAATAATCTACTAAGAATGTCTCTAAAATATAAAATGCAATCATTGTGAAAATTGTTAGTTTACAAATCATTTTGCATAGCATGAAAAATAGTTTTGCGTAAGGTTTCCCAGCCACTTCGTTTTGTTTCTGATACCAGTTTTTGTTCCAGATTCTTCAGATCCTTATCTAGTTCTTCAGCTAACTTGTCACTTTGTGCCTTGTGCTTAGCATTCATTTCTTCACATCTGAAATAAATGATACAGATTAATAAAATATTTACAGTTAAACACTTTTTTCAATTGATTACATTCAATTGAAAAATATAAGTTAGCATAAAACTAAACTATGATAAAAAAGTAACTAATCTATCTAATATTAAAAATAAACTAGTTAAAATATATTACTCAGTTTTGAATGCATTGTGGATTTCTCGTAGAGATTTTAATTTTTGTTTATGTGCAGCACTGGCTTGTTGAAAGCATTTTAACAGAGCTCCAGTTAGGTGTTCCAGCTTTTGCTCATTTTCTTTCAAGACATTGTAATCAGCATCATGCTGATCAAGAACTTCAGACAAGTTATTTAACATGAGTTCATTGCTTCGTTGTCTGAAATATAAAATATGTACATTTAGAACTTTATTAGGTACACCATTATAAACATGTTACAAACAGTTAAATGCTTACCTTGACTCTATCTGATGGCTCATCGTTTCCAGAACCTTCTGTCTGGTGTTGCTTCCATCCACTTTAGCAGCAACTTTTCTTCGCTTCATAACTGCCTGGTAATCTCCAATTAACTTGGATATATCTTCCTCTTCAGCTATATCAGCCTTAGTGCGCTTCTGGGTTTTCTTATTTTTAGGAGATTCACTATCGTTCATAAAATCGGTTATATCTTCGGTTAGGAACTTGGATTTTGCGGCTTTTTTGGCGTTAGACATTTTATCATTCGTATTGAGAACTTTTGGCTTTTGCTCAGGGTCCACGCAAATACACGTTAGATCAACTAATTTAAACGAAGTAAAGAAAGCGAAAAGCAAATTGTATTACTTTTCCCGCTAATTATCAACGTTTTGCCGCGTTTTTCCACCACTTCCGTTTCGTTTTTATTTAAAAAAAAGGAATTTTTAATTTGAAAATAGAACTTCGAAAAATGGTTCGAAAGACGAAAAGAAGACATGAATAATACACACCTTGTGAAAATGGTACCAATCCTTTCTAATCTGCTACTTGCCATTGTTTTATTAAAATAAATGAATTTGTCTCAATAATATTAAAGCACTTGAGGTTATTCTAGTACAAGTAAATAAATAGGTGCTAGCTGATTGACATTAAAATAAAATGACACCCACAGATTAGAAGGGTATGTCTAAAGATGACACCTACAGGTTATATAAGCTTAGACCGGCACGGCATACGGCATTACAGTTGTAAGTCATTCTTGTAGCCCGTTTTACGAAGCTACAAGTTACAAATTACAAACGGAACTCTCTTTCTAGCAAAAGGAGTTAGATAGATACTTCCGCTTGTAATTTCTAACTTGCAATGATTAAGGAAGAGAATGGATATGACATACCTACAGAATAAACGTGCCTACCTAAACTACCAAAGCAAACATTAAATGGCTGACTTTATTAGTTATTCCTTTCATAAAAAAGACATTAAGTTCTCTTAATGATAAAACACAAGAATCATAAAAATCAACAAAAACATTAACAATAATTATTTACTTTTGTTTTTATTCAAAACAGCGTGAGAGTGCCAATAATCTTAAATAATCGTGTAGTACCAGTCTTGAACTCTTGCATTTTTTTACAAATATGACTTGTTATATTATCAGACAGTAACAAATATCCGCTCTTACCGGGATTTGACCCCAGGACTGCTGGCTCCGCAGGCAGGGTCACTATCAACTAGGCTAACGTGTCTTCAAGTAACCAAATAAAATATTTGGTGCTGTCTTAGATGTTTTTTTATCAGGTATAAAACTTTAGTCATACTCATTCCGGAATAATATTATTATATTGAAATAATTTCGGAATCAAACTTTCTCAGTATACAATTCCCAAAATCGTTAAAAATAGTAATCCATGATGAAAAATGGTTCTATGCTTTCTTTGGCACATTCCATATACGTTCTATATGATACAATTACAAATAAACATGTTATTTTAACATTCATTGTCATGATGAGAAATTTCCAAGTTATTTTCGATATTTTAAGAACAACCCTTGCTGTCAAATTCACTGGTTTGTTTACTTTAAAAAAAATGAAAATAAAAGGCAAATCGTATTATATATTAATCTTTTACTAATCTTTAACTAATCTTGAACTGCGGATTAATAATAATGAACTACATATGTAATAATGACAAAACTGACCAATATTTTAACAAAAACTTGAACTTACCGGGGAAATGTTAAATATTGCTGGTTTTTGCTGTTTCTTGCACCACATCCTAACAAACTACACTTAAGAGACATTACGATGAAGTTTCTCTTTCAATCCATGTGTAACTTTTGGCAATATACAATACGAAAAACAAGATATTAATATTTTTTTAAGTGAATTCGGCACAGTTTTACAGGGTTATAGGGTTTATACATTAACTGTGACCTCCACACTAGGCTGGGCCTGTCTCGTGGGACCAATAATATGCATTTACAAGTAATTATTACCCATTATCGCGCTTTTCCTTCTTGTATAAAATCTAAGTTCTAAGATTAATTTCAATTTAAAGTTGAATAGTTAAGGATGATTAAGAAACTTAAAGTAGAGTGTATGTAGTGTAGTGTATGTAGTGTAGTGTATGTATGTGTGTGTGTGTGTGTGTGTGTGTGTGCGTGCGTGTGTGTGTATATGTATATGTCAACGTATATCCATTCTCTTCCTTTATCATTGGTAACTTGTAGCTTCGTAAAACGCGCCTCTGTAAGTTTTGAGACGCAACTATGGGTAAGAGTGAGTGGCAAATATGTACATCTCAGTCTTGTATATAGCTTTGTTTCAAAACTTACAGCAATAACTTGCACTAAATTGGTTTTATGTTGTATTTTTTATTGCCAGGATAAGGCTTGCCTACAAGAAAAAAAAACGAAAATCCACTGGGTAAGCCGGAAATCTGCAGCTGGGCCGAAGTCGCTGACGGGCCGCTGCGCTAGTTACGAAATATGCATTCAAACAAATCATCGATTAATAATTTTGAGCGTATTTAGGTAGAGTTGCAAAAACAAGCCCGTTAAAACAAAAAAAAATATTTTTTATATAAAAACGTCACTGTAAAATGCTCCACCTAAATTAACATTAATGTTAAAGAATGTTGCAGAATGAGATAACAACAATGTTCTTTTTGGAGTTAGAACCATAGATATACTCAGCATAACAAATTGTCCATAGACAACATTTCCGAAACGGATACTGAGGCAGTGGAGGTTGTATGCCCAGCCTGCCCTCCACCACGCATTCCGACGGCAAGGGCAACATCATCAAATGGCAACATATCTGGGCATTTTCAAAATAAAATGTACCCTAGTTAAAGAAAATTAAGAATCTGGCAATAAACGAGGCGATATCTAAGTAATACTAAACTGACGAAATTATAAAAAAATACACTTAATACTTTCACTAATTTGAGGAACCATTTTATGCACTTAATTACCTGTTTTCTGCTTAAGCCACAATGATCCAAATTCATACTCACTGATCGTTATTTCCTGTTGGGGTCATGCGCTGAGAAACTTTCATCTATATATGTATATAAAAAACAATTGCTTTTCGTTTGTCTCGCTAAAACTCGAGAACAGCTGAGCCGATTTGACTAATTTTGGTTTTAAAATGTTTGTCATATTCCAGGGAAGGTTTAAAAGGTGCGAAAATAATTGAAAAATCCACCGGGAGTCACTAATTTGCAGCGGGGCGAAGCCGCTGGTGGGCCGCTATTCTATTATAAATATAATATAACGAAGATCTGGCCATCGTTGGCTCTTGGGCTACAAGGGAGCAGTAAATTCGAAACTTCGCATGCCACATCCATTTCAATCGTGACTTAATCGAGAGAAAGAGATGGAGCTAACGAAACTTTGAACTACGATTTTTAAAGTAGAGTCACTATTCTTATTTAAGTTAATTAAAAGACCAATATAATATGAATATTTCTCTTTATTATCTAGTTATTAAAAATCACAAGTTTAACTAATTTTCCAAGGCATTCTTCACCTTAAATTAATACTCATTTTCATTCTTAAATGTACACAATCTTTACACTATTTACAAATCAACCCTACGCTACAACAGTCCGTGATTAGATTACACACACTCTTACAACTTGGGGCTTATTGAAAAATCATCGCTAATTAATAGCCTGTACTTTTTTAGACTTTCTCAGATCTACATTACAACCCTGTGCAATGACTAAATAGTGTGGTAGCATTAGGTTAGCGGAGGGATTTATGTTATGATTGCGACCTATGTTTTCGGAAACTTCTCTTATCAGCCTGTCGTGTGATAATGTCCGCAACAAAGTTCCTGTGAGTGAACACACGCAGAATATCCTCGCGGGCCTCCTGGATACCTTCACATACTATTTTGCTCCTTTGAATGTTACCCTGAAATAAAATAAAACTGTTTTACTATAAACACTTCCACCTTAAAAATATATAATCTAGTAGTAACCTAAACAGTAGCAGATAAGGGTTATTTTTCCGCGCTTTGCAAGTAGACATCTAACACTGTCTGAATAAAAAAAAATGTCTATTTGCAAATACAAGAGGCCTCCTGAGCAGTTTTTTTTTAACTTTAAATTGTTGAGTTACTGTAGCTCTTAGGAAAGCAGTGATTAAGAGTCAACTTCGACAATATGATTTCGATATACATAGAAACGAGATGGGATAAAGCAAAGTGGAACAAAGGCCTACTACACGTGTCCAGTTATATAAGCATACTCTTCAACGCCATTGACGGATATTTCAGTCATGCTAGACAGCGCAAAATAGACCTGAATTTCTATGGGACAAGGTTGACGGATGTCTCTGTGTCTATGAATGCTCTGGTTTTAGCTGTCACTGGCGTGTGAGTGAAGTGTTTTGTATTTATTGGCATAGCATTGAAGAGGTTAAATGCTGTTAGTTTAAGAATATTAAGACACTGTTAACGGCCGATATTGTAGCCTTTTGGAGCAAGAATCCTTTAAAGTGAGTGAAAAAAGTACTATTTATTTTAAATACTTTGCATGGCATCTCTATTTTATACCATAGTAATTCTACGAAGGGTATAGTTACCTTGAGCAATTCCAATAAGGTGTGAGAGTGAGGTTTCAAGGCCGTACTGGCTCTGCCTGAGACCGTCTCGAGGGCGCGCAGGACTCCCGCCAGTTGGTCGCTGACGTCAGCCTCCAATGACACCTGCCGAGAAACAGATAACGTTAAACAAAAGCAGAAAGTGAAGTTAAGAATGTTATTGCCACTCGCATGTTGTCTTTGCTAGATAAATATTGTGATACGCTATATCAGCTGCCTGGCTGCTATTTCAAAATGGCCATAACAGGTGTTACATTTTTAACGGACTTCAAAAAAGGAGTAGGTTATAATATGTTCAATCTTTTTTTTAAATGTATTTTTACCGATAACTCCGTCAATTGTAAACCGATTTTTTATTTTTTTTTGGTTTGATAGAGTATACTTCCGTGGTGGTCCCATTGTCACCAAATCTGAATCTGTTGATGGGAGCAGTGAGGAATTGAGGGAACTCCTCAAATATTGTAGGCAAACATATAGCGATTTTAGTATTTTTAGTAACAAATCTTGCATTTGCATTCAGAAAGTATCATTTGGGGAAGTGGAACTGATGATGAAGACCACAGATGGCCATCGGAACTCTTCAACGGTACCTTTTTCAAATGTGGCGATCAGATGCCTCGATTGAGATAGTTGAGCGACTATAACGAAGAATATTTACTTGTTGAAATATGACTATGACTTTCCGGCGGTGTTGCTTGCGGCGCGCTTGAAACTTACTTTCATATAAATAAAAAAAATAAAAAATAAATAGTTTATTTAAATGTGTAAATCAATTACATTTCAATTTGAAAATTATTTGGTACACTTACTTAAAAAGTACACACGCATAGTTCAACTTACAAAAGAAACAGAGGCCCCAAAACTAGGCAAAGCCTGTATCTTGGGAGACCAAGACAGATTAATATTAACATTAGCAACTTCTACTTAGGTACCATTTACAAGTGTTTTTCCTTTTAAGAGCGTCTAGAACACACAATTGCAAGCATAGAGCATTTAACTTAATAATAGTGTTTCTTACAGAGATCTTCAGAAGCATAATAACCTAAAGTAAGCAACCAGTCTGATATTAGCTTTTTGGCTTTGTACATTTTACAGTCTTTGATATTGCAAAACCTTAATACTGCATTATAAACAGATGCTCTAACAAAATCACCAAATCGTTTTGCAAAGATTGAGTTAACTGAGGGGAGTTGCAATCTGTATACTCTTTTTTGTAGCATTGATTTATGGAGATCAGAGCCAAGTAGTTGTTTATGAGTGAGAAGACAAGTTTTGAGGATGAAAAGCTGTCGAATAGACAAAACATGCGCTTCCCTGTACAGGTCTGAAGTTGGATGCCTAAAGGGTCTTTTCAACATCACCTTCAGGACCGATCTCTGAGCTCTTTCCGCTGTAATAAGGGTGGTTTTTGCGGCGCTACCCCAGGCCGTAATACAATAACCAGCTACAGACTGGCAAACGGCAAAGTACACCATTATTAGAACATCCCTTCTAGCAGAGTCCCTGAGACACTTGATGATAGCTATGGTTCTACGTATTCTTTTTGAGATTGATATAATGTGTTGACGGAAACTAAGTTTGTCGTCCAAAATGATGCCAAGGTATTTAACATGGTGAGCGCGCATAATGCTATCACAGCCACAAGTGCCCAATGTAGGAGTGATACATTCGTGGATTTTAATGCTGTCTAGTTGGGATGGTTCTGAAGCAGAAGTTTTGTGAAAGCAAAGAAAGTTAGTTTTATCAGTGTTTAAGCTGAGTAAATTATTTTGCAGCCAACTATTAATAGCAGCCATCCCAGACTCTGCAGCAGCGACAGCATCACTCCACGAGTTACCCCTAAAGAGAACTACAGTGTCGTCAGCATAGCATAAGATTTGAGAATCTGGTAAATTTGTCTCATGAATGTCGTTCATGTATATTATAAAGAGGGTGGGGCCCAAGATACTCCCCTGGGGAACACCAAAGTTAACTGGAACCTTGTCGCTCACGCAGGAACCGACATTTACTAATTGTTTCCTGTCTGAACTCCTGAACCATTCAAGGGCAAGACCTCTGACACCGATAAATTCTAATTTCCTTAAAAGAATTTTTATTGAGACGGTGTCAAATGCCTTAGCAAGGTCCAGGAAAACACCCAGACAGCTGTTACTTTGGTCAAGATATCCCGATATTAAATCCGTTAGTAGCATGACAGCATCTTCGGTGGACCTGTGTTGTCTGAAACCGAATTGTCTTGGGGACAGAATGCCATGAGATTCGATGAAGGAGGTAAGTCTTTTATTAACAATTTTTTCCAAAATTTTCGAGAAAATACATAGCAGTGAAATTGGTCTGTAGTTCCCATATAAACTCATAGTTTCATCAACTAGTAACTGGGACTAAGGAACAGCGTATTATGATCACTAAAAAGTATAAAATAAAATGTTTTTTGTATGCTTCATACCTACAATGAGACATACAGTTCGTTAGACTAGACATTTTTCACAAAATCATGTACAAACGAAGACATTGTTAACTGACCACCCATAGACTTTAATACGTTGCGAAGGTTTATGTTCGTTTGTAAATGTACAGTTAATAGTGTCTTGAATTATACGTCACACATTTTTACTAAAAATGGGTTTGACGTTAGAACTGTGAAACATTGGAATATTTGTGTTTTTGTTTTGAAGTAAAAAATAAATCTCAGGACAATGTCACTCAAAATGACCTAGTCCCGAACTAAGCTCTAGGCATGTACTACGGGTACTAGACAACGATAAACGGTATTAAAAACACTAAAAGTGCACATAAATAATAATATTATCGCCATAATAACAATTTATAATTAGGTCGTACCATGTTTATTAAACCGGTAATCATCAACTTCCTGCGTACAACGAAAGTCTAAAATCGCCTTCCTGGTGTGTCTGAGCAAATATATATAGCACTTTTAGAATATAGTGACCTAATTCAAACATTTTCAGCTTTCGATTTCTAGTCATAAATTTAGTAATATAGAGACCTAAGTTCAAAATATGTGGATTAGGTCACTATCATTCTAAAGGTGCGATATATTTATTATTTTTAAGGGCCTGTTTCACAATTGCTACTAAATTCACTTCATATTACCGACGTGTTTAAGAGTGCCATGGGGGCCTATTTACTGAATAAACATTTTGATTTGATTTGATTGACAAGTAAATTTATGTGTGAAATAAGGATAGCCCTCTCTTTGTCTTTTTTCAAGTGTAAGAAAGGGGAAGGGCTAAATTTATTTGACAGATACGCTTTACTTGGTGATTGTGAAACAGGCGGTAAATCAGGTAAGTTGGTGTCGTAGTGTTTGTTACCAGTAGGGAGCGAAACTTTGGTGCCGGTGACGTCATCATGACGCAAATTCACATATAGGATGCTTCTATACAAACAATATTGCGACACCTCACTGGTTCTTAATAATGCTTAATGATAACGTAAATATTAACATAAGCACAAAGACGATACGAATAAATTTTCTTCTTTTTTTTTTCATTATTTACAGTCAAGGAAACTTCTGCAAATATGGCTGTATCGACTCCATGGAAAGTTAGCTCAAACAAAATTTGTTTCAGTTATATTTACAATTAACAAATAAATAAACAATTAAATGTAGATTAGTTATTGTTTCTAACAATATTCGTTTTAATGACAATGACAGTCCATTATGTTTTTTATAAGTACAGGCCGTCTCACCTCAAGTGTTAATATCGGTAAACTAAAGACGCCAGAAAGTTGTTATTAGTGATGATGTAAAATCTAGATAAAAACACTCTGTATGTAGCTTGACGTCATACGCCTGTCATCGGCACCAAAGTTTCGCTCCCTGGTTACCAGGTCGTCCATCTGCGCCGTGAGGTGGTGCACCTTCCAGCCGTCGGCGGTGCTGAGCACGTGGCGCTGGCCGGCGATGGCGAGGATGTCGCGCGCGAGCGGCTCGCGGCGCCGCACGTCCGCCGGCCGCGCGAAGTGCAGCGCCGTGGCGCGCCAGCCGCACACGTAGCTCGAGCTCAGCAGGGGGCCTGGCACCCAGCAATACTTCATACCAACTACTTATACTTCATAATATCACGGGACAATCTCACACAAATTGACCTAGCCCCAAACTAAGCTCTAGCCTTGTACCATGGGTACTAGACAACGATAAATATACTTATATAGAGAAATACATACTTAAATACATTGAAAACATCCAAGACTCAAAAACAAATATTCGTGCTCATCACACAAATATTTGCCTTACCGGGATTTGAACACCCAGGACCGAAACAAATACTCGCGATCATCACACAAATATTTGCCTTGACCGGGAATCGAACCCGAGTCCGCTAGCTTCGTAGGCAGGGTCACTATCACATGATAGTGCGTTAGGCAGATCAGGTTTTTAAAAAGAGGGGAGTTTTAAGTTTGAAGTAAGTAGCATATAGTTCCCAACGGATGGACTGTTTCTGACGCGATTTATTTTAAGAACTTTCGTTTAATCTGACCGTTTCTAAACTCGGTTCATGAAAATCTGATATGAGATATGAGTTTCGTTAAAATTTTTTTGCACAAAATATTTGAATTAAAAATACTATTTGCTTGAAAGAACGCGAAAGTGAAAATAATTACGTTTCGGTGGCGGGTTGGCCGGGGCGGGCGGCGGCGGCGGCGTTGGCGGCGCGGCCTCGGTCGGGTACTCGCACTGCCTCACGTCGTTGGTCAGCCTACATCAACAAAGTGTGCTTAGTGGAATTGACGATGCAGAGAGAGAGACCAGTAAGGGAGCCTTCCTGGACGAGTATGAGTTAAAATTCTGAACGGTCAGGCGAGGGCTTTTATTCTTACGAGTCCAGGATGCCTCATAATAGTCGAAGAAGCATGTATAGTATTTCTCTAACATAAATCAAGTAGATTGTATTAAAAAAGTGTACCTACTTACAATTCTACAAAAAAAAACCACCAATCTTTCTTCAATTTATACAGTAGTATCAAACTGCCAACCTCTGTAGAGCTGAATGTTAAGTTTATGTAAATTAAAAATTGAATATAAACATGAGTAAGTACCTATTTTAATTATCAAACATTTTTTTTTTGCAAAAATCTTGATGAAGTTAAAATAGTGTTCATATTTTTTTTGTGTGTCCTTCTCATGCTTAAGTCTTTAGATTCTTAAAAGGGTAAAGGCTGTCACAATATAATCAATTTAATCGTAATAAGTTACTAGAAAAGTTTAAATAGTTATACGGGACTACCTTAATCGTTTTATGCCACGGGAAATGGTGTTTAGATACTAAAATACCAGTAGTAACCTGCCCTGTTAGATAGTAGTGTTGTACTCACAGCTGCTTGCGCGGCTTCTTGCGCGGGGACAGGTCGGGCGGCGGCTCGGGCTCGTCGTCGGGCGCGGGCGACGACGACGCGGACATGGTGGTGGAGCCCCCGGAGCCGCAGCCCGTGGGCACGTCCTCCCAGCGCCCGAAGGCCGGCTTGGTCGGCGATCTGAGACACATTTCACTTGTAAAAACTTGAAGAATAAGTAAATGTAATCATTGAAAACCACGTGCCTCAGTATCGTAAACAATCAAGATTTATTATGTTTATTACATTTTATTTGATATAAAACATAATAAACAAACCGATAAAGATTATTTTCACTATCTATGGTGTATCTTAATAAGAAATTTGGAAATTACAAAGATAAGCAAGATGATTAAGCATTATTATAAGTGTAAAGTTTGTTAAAAAGAGTTAAAACATAGAGACAGGTGAACCTGTCTTTGCAAAAAAATTGATCATATTGTCAATTTTACTTTTTTGTTTTGCGAAAATTTGTTCAAACAACAAGTCTAACAAAAGAGGTTTCAAAACCCTGACTACGTAGTTTTGTGATAATATCATTTTTATATGTCAAACTAGCTACCCGCCAGCGGCTTCGCCCGCTGCAACTTCTAGTACCTCCCAGAATATGTGTACAAAGTTTCATGATGATTCGTCAAGTAGTTTTTGCGTGAAATCGTAACAAACATCCACGATTTCACATTTATAATATTAGTAAGGATTCTAATTTTATATAATTTTCAAGCCATCGTTTCTTTTAAATCATAACAATTAGCCTTATCGAAGGAACAAAGAACTCCTTGTCCGGCAGTGTGGTGAAGAAGGCAGGGCGAGTGACATGGCGGCGGTACCCTTCAGCGTCTCGTTTCTTGAGTATGGAGGGGCGCGGCGCGGCGGGCGGCGCGGGCGCGGGCGCGGGCGCGGCGCGGATCTCCGCCAGCGTCTGCACGGCGCTCACCACGCTCACTGGACATGAACAACGCTCAGACTTATACATTATTCCACCACATTACCACAGCGAACCGCACCGAACAAACGAACTGTCACTTCTCTTTTACCAGTATATAACACTTAAAACAAGTGTAATAAAAAGTAAACTTTTAAAACCCGACTGCGTTATCGATATTGTCGTCTGCGTAATATTAAAATAATAAAGGGATTATATTGATGAAAATATTGTAACATTTATAAAACCTATGTCACTCCCACAACCAAGGCGAATCTGAGGTTGTTAAGGCTGCGGATACATAATTATATACAAAAATAGAACCCTCCTTCAGACGCAATCGGCTAATTAGATATCACCGTGGTAACTATATTTCATTTGTTCAGTAAGTACACTTAAGGTTTTATCTCGTTTTCGGTGCATCTACGCTACGTAAGAAGAGCTATTCACCATAATATTGTATTGTCATCGGGTTTATGTATGTATATAGCCCATGGAAATTGTACAGCAAAAGGGGTGTTGACTTGCAATGAATGAGGTTGTTTTTCATTTGTGATGAAGTGGTTATGACAATCCCAAGTTTTTACAATTAAATGATCATTGTTAAACATTTGAAAAACCTTGATATTTTTTATATTTTTCAGTTATTTAATTTTTTAACCACCTGGCCCTGTTACGGGAAAAGTTGCAATGGACACTATAAATAAGACAAAGATAGTATAACATAAAATTAAAACCAGAAAAACCTCATTCAGTGCAAGGCAAAATGTACCAAATCCATGAGCTAATACTATACCAAATTTCTTTACTTGCGACTTTGCGAGGCTACCTAAACATAAATTTATACCAAACATGAAGTTAAAGAAAAGCTTAAAAGTTAAATACTTATCTCAAAGCTTAAAATAAGTTATTTTCTAAAAAAACATTTTACGATCAGCCATTGAGGATTAGGGCCGACTTCTACCCCCGCATCATCGTAACTCGATGGTTCCATAGCATATTATTGTAATGTCATCTGAGTTACATATGTATGAAAAAAATAAAGTGAACGTAATAGAAGCGTGTTATAAAGTTGTCTCACGTTGCGGCACGGGCATGGACATGGGCATGGGCGCGTAGGCGGCGCGCGGCACCTCGTAGTACAGCTGCGCGGGCGCGCTGTTGCCCACCGCGCCCGCGCCCGCCGCCGGCTGCGGACGAACCAAAATACACTCAAATATTATTTTCACACCACCTGCTCGACAATGCCAAATTACATATCATGCAAACCTTACGCAAACCAACTCATTAAAGCCCTTGGCTTTAGCCGGGGTGTAATGTTGTACTGAATCTCATTATAACTCGCTGGGTTGTAATATTTTCACTTTTCATAGTTCTTATTACAATGGCCTTAAAGTCTAATTTCAACTAATACTCGAAGGCCGGGCGCGGCGCCGCCGCCACCGCCGCGTCGAACCTAATTTGAAAATCGAACATTTTCTAAAATCGAGCTGGCCACGGCAAGCTGAATGGAACACATTTGAAATTAAACAAAAGCCGCGAGTATTGTAAGACGCTGCAATAAAATACATTGGTGATAACTGCAAAATTTTAAATAAATATTGTCTTTCCACAACTGGACTAATGTCTCAAATATCAATTTTCACTTTTAATTTTAATTTACTATAATAAAACGCTGTCTTTAGTGGTGGTAGGACCCTGTGCAGGGTCCGTCCGGATCGCTACCACCATCTTATCCATTAACCACCCGCCAAGCAACAGTGTTCGCATTATTGTGTTCCGGCGTGGGGATAAGACAACCGGTGAAATTACTAGCATAGAGGCATTCCATCTTAGTCCTCAGGGTTGGCAACGCATTTGAGGTCTTAGGAGTATAGTCTTGAGAATTCAAATGTGTATGGGTCTCAGATTCCACTTACCATCAGGTGGCCTGAGTGCTCGTGTGCCTTCTCATTAACATAAAAAAAAAAAAAAAAAAAAAAAAAGACTCGCTTTTTTATTGTCTCGCAAAAGGTGAGAAAAGTAGAGTACACTCCTCGGGGATAAAGCTGTTTTCGTCTTGGGCGCGCTTGAACCCCTCACTGCGCTCGGGAGTTAAATCTGGAGTCCTTCGTTACGTTCAGGATTCAATATCGCGCCCGTGACATAAAACTGTGCTTTATCCCCTCGGTGTATAATCTACTATTGTTACACAAGGGTACAATAATAGTAGATTGTTCAACAAGGGACTAAAGTAAGACATTATGACACGAGATATTAATCCACCCGAGCGAAGCGACACTCTGCTTTTCACATCGATTGTGAGAAAAATAAATCTTAAATTATAATGGTGTTATTACAAAAACTTAAACAACCGTAAATGTTAATAAGTCGTCAACACGTCTAAGGAGTATCTAAGTTTTTTTTAGTAATAGCGTAATAGTTTTTAAACGGACATCTTAAAAAATTACAACTTAATAGCGCTGTCGTTTTTACTCTGAATCCGTTATTGTAATGCAGGACGAGACAGCATCAAGGTTGTTTTTGATGTTAGAACATTACAAATAGTCCATGGACAACATTTCCAAAACGAAGACTGAGTTGGTGAGGTTGTATGCCCTGCCCTCCACCGGCTCTACCACGCATTCAAACGACATCATCAAAATGGCAACATATATCTGGCTATTTGTGGTTTTATACAGCTTTTTAAAAATTAAAAAGATAAGGAAATTAAAAAGAAGAAGAACTTTAGTCCGCCTATACATGGCTATTAAGAGTTATTTTAGAGTAAAAGAACTAAAAAATATTTTTTTATTAATTAATTACAAAATTTGTATGAAATAGGCCGAGAATATTTTTATTTTATATGAAAATGGCCTGTCTTAACCTCGTAAGGCCCACGTCAGATTTTGCTAGTTTAATAAAGCACCTTATGTCAGTCAACTTAATTTAAGTCACTTTGACACATGTCCTAAATTTTGGCCGAGGGTCGTTACGAGGATAAAAATGATGTTTTCTGATCCCAAACCAGCCCAAAACTATTCATATTCCCGAGTTGTGTTGAGTAAAGTTATTATTGCCAGAGTGCTGGTTCATAAGCAATGCGGGTGAAAGTTCATAAAGTAGAACCACGAGCGAAACAAGTTCCAAGTTAAATTCTGAGCGTAACTGGAATTCAAAGGCTCGAGACGCAAATAATTCTGCTGCCATTAACCTCACTGCAGTGAGTAAAATACTAAAAAGAAAAAGAAAACTATTGGAGTATCATATCAGAAAACATATTATTTTAAAAAGTTACCTATCATTTTAAAAACATACTCATATATAGCGGATACTAAAAATTATAATGCTAAGCTTCTATGCTTCCTTTTTGCTCTGGAGATAAAAACAATATCGCTAAAAATATTGAGCACCACTTGAAAACGGCTCGACCGATTTGGCTGATGCTTTTTATTGTTTGAACAAGTTTTTGTATGAAAAATAGAAGCATCTGGACGACGCCGGGGACAAACAGTTATTTATATTACAAAAATATTTTTTTATTCAACATGTTGCAATTACGCAATTTACTGTTCCAAGTAATAGACATAGTAAGCAGATTTTGAGCGACGACACCACTCCACTCCATGTCTTCCCGTGGATGTCGTAAGAGGCGACTAAGGGAATAAGGGCTTGTAGTACTGTTAGGCGATGGGCTTGCAACCTGCCACTAATGCACGAGTAAACTTCTTGACCTGATTGTGCAGAATGCGGTTACAGAAATTATAAAGAAGTCTTTTTAGAGTTGCTGGTATTTCTGTGGCTCTGCCTACCTCACTCTGGGAATGAAGGCGTGATGTGGTGTGTGTATGTATATTGCGCGCCTAGCTGGCTCAAGGCTCAACACGCAGCGCAAGCGTACCTTGGCCGGCTGGTAGTTCCTCTGCAGCAGCGGCAGCGGGCGCGGCGCGGCGAGCGGGGCGCGCGGCTGCGCGGGCCGCACCGCGTTCGTGATCACGCCGCCTGACAAACTCGCTACGAACAGACCACTAGATTAACCGACTGTTTCACAATCGTCAAGTAGAGCATATCTGTCGAATAAATTAAGCCCTTTCGTGCACTTAAGACAAAGAGAGGGCTATCTTTATTTGACAGATGAATTTACTTGTCGATTGTGAAACAGGCAATTACATTACAAACGGGAATAATACATTAAATGTATCTACTTACTCTGATTCTTGCCACCGATTTCGATATAATTCATTTATTATTTAGTTAAGAGGGCGCCGAGCGTCCATTGGCTACCTCATTATATTTATTGTTTTCTAATACACTAAGGAATTATCTTGAAATCTTAGAGCGGTTTTTTGTTGTACAAATGAATACACAATGTGTAGCATACATGAAACAGTTGGATAACCTTTAACCTTCGTGTAGTTAAATTAACGGAAAAAGGTGG